>QJPP01002089.1:0-209976 GCA_003996215.1 Jaltomata sinuosa | reverse complement strand
TAGCCACCCTCAACTTAGACGATTTGCCTGAGTTGAGGTACACAATGTCCAAGGAGGGACCAGGGCCAAACTAAAGGTTCATACAAGAAATAGGGAAGGTAATTAGGCTAAACAACAAAAAGGGTCAACGTAGGCTCAAAATTCGGGATCAAAGGATATTTACTTCATTTGGTCAGTCATTTGGGATAAAGTGGACTATTTCAAAAATGGATTATGATCCTTTCCTAACCAACTATCCTATGACCTAGGCAAGTCTAATCGGGCTAGTTCTAGATGGTCACCCAAAGGAAGAACAAATCAAATTAAGCTCACACACACATGGCACAGAGTTATACAGTAATATGCTACCTATTAGGTTCGTACTCTAGCTTAAGCCATTCATCAGATCGACAAACACAATGTCATGCAAGGATCCACGAGGTTTAGTCTATCAAAACAGATACTATTACATCACACAAAACTTTTGGAGGGGTCTTCATTTCTCAATCAAAGTTCAGTTCAAAACCACATCATAGACTGCACTAAGTTCCTTTTTTTCTTTTACTGTATACAACCTATCATAAACGTGCTGGTTTAACAAAATTTAAATTCCTTAGGGAAAGAACACAGGCAAGAAAACCCTAAGGACTCGGGTACCTTGTGAGTACCCTCATGGGTTGTCACCCATGCAGCACCTGATTTACCATCACGGCATGACCCGGGTCTCTTGGCTACTCAAATTTCGCAAAGAACCCATCAAAAACATACTCACCCAATACTGCCCCCACCCCACCAAAAAGAAATGGGCATTTCCCTCAATGCATAAAAAAATACAAAACAAACGGGGGTGAGAACATACCTGTGGCGCCTAAGCGCCGGTATCGGGTGTCACATCCTTCGAGCCCTCAAGAATAGTGCCTGCAGTGCTTTCCTCAATAGAGGCTGCCTCTGAAGGCCTCTCACCAACTGTAACAGCTGCTCGAGCAGCTTCATCAACAACCTCTCCCACAGTAGGTTCTAAAGAAGGTACATCTGACTGTTCAGCAATACCACTCGCTGAACCACCTTGACTAACACCATTAACCTCAATCTGCTGCATAGCCAAAGACTCTTTTGATGCTCTATCCAGCTCTTTTTGAACCCTCTTCTCAGCTCTCTCCGCTTTCTTCTTTTGAGACTTTGGGATAAGAGGAGCATCACCTTTTTGAACCTGCTTGTTCTTGATTTTTCTTTTTCTCTTATGTATAGCAGGCTCATAAAGTGGCTCGTCAACTTTTTTGGGCTCCTTTTCCACAGTCGAGTCCAAGTGTGCCATACGGAGTTCGGGATCTACAAAATCCCATAGTTTGAGTGTGGGCTCCGGTGTGATCTGTGGCAGGACTATTGGTGCTCTGGCTTGGGTAGGAGGAGGATTCTTTAATTTTTCGACTTCGACCCTCAGCTCCTCTATCTCCTTTTTCATGTCTGATAGCTCCAGTACACCTATCTCCTTTAATCTCTCATCTACTCGGTTCTCCAATGCATCAATTCGGGAATTCAAAGTTAGAAATGGTGTTGGACCATTGGATGGAAGCATTTACAATTGGCTAAAACTGTTCGGTGAACGCATTTATTTGTCTCCTCAGCTCAAGAGTCCTCTAGATCGTATTTGCAAAGTTTGGCGGATAGAAGGCATAGATGGACTCAGGGTTATCCTATGAAGGCGCTGCGGTGGGGCGTGGATCAGCTGCCGAGGTGGATAAGCCGGCAACATTATGCTCGGACTGACTACCTTGTGGGGTAGGTCTAGTCGTGGGGGATGTTATCACCTCCGGTGTCAGGGCGTGTACTTCAAGAGTAAGAGCCAAGGGCTCAGAAGTACCACTCAGCCCTAGCACACGCGTCTCATCTTTGGACCTCGCTGGATGGTGGGTCCTTGTGGCTCTGACAGGGTGATCTACCCCTGCATACTTCGAAACTTGGGCCTCCTCACATAGCTCAGTGATCAAACATGGGAATGGATAAGAGGAGCTGATCTTGGTAACTCTATCCCTAATCTCCTCCACTATGATCTTCCTGAAGCTCAAGTTGTATTTGTACATGAGAGCGGCTACTAGAATGGACCTTTACAGAGTGAATTGATTGTCTGCACCCGTCGTCATTAGTCGGAATCGTACCAGTGCCTACAAAAACTTTGCCTCAAAAGATAATGAGTCCTTATGAATCACATACTTGTCTTGGTCTAGCCACTTTGGTGCCCCGATCGTAGTCAAGCACTTGGCCAACCACTTTGTCCTCTTCGCCTCATTCTTCACCTGGAAGTCATAATCATAGGTGTCTGTGGGTTCCTCATACCCTAGCCCGAATAGAAATATGTTGATGGTTTTAGCCGAGATATTGATTTGGACACCCCGCACTAGGACACTCTCAAGAGCGGGAAATTCATTGATTTTCTACCCCTTTTTAAACAATCCTTCCTGTATGGCCTGATAATTTGCATAGAACTCTCTTACGAGAGTCAGCTGAAAATCCGAGAGGGGCTTTCTAGTCCAGCCCAATTTGTAATGGCGGGAAGTAGGCATCCAGTTTGGGAAAGTTCTTTAGTTTAAATGGATCAATCTTCCATTATTCTGCAATAGGTCTCCTTTGATGCCCCCTTCCAGTCACTTCTAGGCCGTAGTCAGAGATGGCCTTCGATCCTTCAATGCTCCATCTGCGAGACTCTCAATCTCATAACAATCCAGCACCAGGTCCATATGGCGTAGGTGAAGGAGTGCCCCTTTCGGGTTGGTGGTTTTGTGTCGGAGTCAACATCTCCCCTTTCATCTTTGTCAGAACTATGCTCCGAGCCTTCCTCACCTCTGGACTCATCTGCTGTGCCACTCGAAACTTGAGTAGCCAATTCTTTTCCTGTGGGTTCCTGTTCACTCTCGGCACTGGATTCGGACGAGCTGCAGGATGATCCTTGTGGGTATGCAGGTGGGTTGGATTCCTCCTCTTCAGAGTGAGAGGAAGACACAACCAGCTTCCGCCTTATATTCCATACAAGGGGGGTGTTGTCAGAGTCTCTCTTCTCGGCCTCAGAATCAGTTGGTTGATCCTTTAGCCAAGATGGTCTGGATGCATATTTAGCCTTCCGGGGCCCCCCTCATCTATTTTTTGGTTTTGGAGCCACTTAGTACCTGCAGGAAACCAACATTAGTAATCGGAACCAAATATGCAAACCCAGAAAAATTTCATACTTAGAAAAATTTGGCACAAAAATTACCCTCCCACGGGCGTCCGAATGGGCCAATGGGGTTTTTAAGGACAACTGTCCTCCCACGGGCTCCTGCCACGTGTGTGGGAGGTTCGACGTCCCGTCATCTTGGGAGTAGGATCCGGCCAGAAACTTTTTCAAGTTTTAGGCCAGCCCACGCCCTGACCGACGCTCGTCGTGCCTCAGACGTCCCGTCTGCTGGCCCATGGGATTCAGTCAGGCGCACAATTTTGTTAGTTTTTGGCTTTCACCAAGTTGTGCACACAAAAACAAGTTTCCCATTGCCCACATTTAAAAAAACACCAAAATGTATTTCATTTACAAGGATTCATTTCCACAAACCCTAATTTAAAATTTCAACAACTCTAACAATTACAAAACCCCTAAACACATTTGTACACCTAGGTTTTGATGTCACAAACACCATGAACGTACTCACACTACTTGAAAACCCATGATTCTCGATTTCAAGCCCCAAATAGGGTTAGAAAATAGAAAGAAGGAACTACTTCCTTATTTTAGTTACTAAGAAACTTGTGAGACGAACTCGCTAATGCCGAGTTGTGCGTGGTTCCTGGGGAGCTCATGGAAATCGGGGGTGAGTGATTTTGGGGAGTGGGATTTGAAGGTGATTGGTATATGTGTGAGGAGTTTGAGAGAGAAGCGTTTGGATGAATGTAATTAACCTCAAAGTGATGAAGTCAAAACATAATAGATGTGGGGAAAGAGAAAAAGGGATTTTGGGTCGGGTCAAGTCGGATATAAAAATTAAAACATATTGACCTCCTTTGACCAACACAGATGATGGGCCACGCGATTCCCGTCAGACGTACGATGTCCCGTCGAGGTTAACTTACCTGGGAGCTTTTCCACGCCCATCGGAGCCGCGATGGCCTATTTCGTGGGACGTGGGACGTGGGAATTTGGCAAGGCCCTCATTTTCCACACTTAGAAAAAAATTCTCCTCTTGAGGGGCTTCACGCCCAAACCTACGCCCGTTAGAGCCGCGATGGCCCATCACGCGGGACATGGGAATGAGACAGACCACCAATTTCTGACACTTAGAAAAAAATTATGTTGGATTTCTCCAGTCCCACGGGCGTGGCATCTGCGATGGCCCATCACAGAGCCCGTGGGATCCCCTTTTTGCCTTCAGTTTCAGCACTTGGCTTTCATCTCTCATACATCTGCAAAACGAACACACATTATTCCATGGGTTGCCTTCCATACAACTCTTGATTTAACGTTGCGGCACAAAGCAAGTGTTTTGGTTACTCAGACTTCACCAAAACACTCTACTACCACTAAACAAAAATAAAAATAATGTAAAATACAATGTACTGGGTTGCCTCCCATGCAGCGCCTGATTTAACGTTGCGGCACGACACAGGCTACTTGACTACTCAGACTTCATCAAGCTCCTTGGGTGGGATGAACTCATCAATGCTCCAAGCCTCAATCGTTTTGATCTCCTTCGCTGTGCCAAAATATGCCTTGATCCGCTGCCCGTTTGCCTTAAACCTTTTCCCCTCATGGTTTTCAAGTTCAAAAGCTCCATGAGGAAAAACTTGTGCCACCGTGAATGGTCCAATCCACTTGGACTTCAACTTGCCAAGAAACAAGCGGAGTCTAGAATTAAAGAGCAGGACCAAGTAGCCTGACTAAAAATCTCTTTTCTCTATCTTCCGATCATGGTACAGTTTCATCCTTTCTTTGTACAGTACTGAACTCTCATATGCATTCAGACGGAATTCATCCAACTCATTCAACTACCCAACACACTGCAATGATGCTTCCGACCAATCTAAATTCATCTTCTTCAATGCCCACATGGCCTTATGATCTAACTCACCTGGGACATGGCATGCCTTACCAAACACAAGTTGATATGGTGACATGCCTATTAGAGTCTTGTATGCAATCCGGTATGCCCACTAAGCATCATCTATCTTCCGCGACCAATCCTTTCTATTTGCATTGATGGTCTTGGACAAGATTGATTTTATCTCTCTATTGGAAACCTCCACTTGCCCACTCGTCTGAGGATGATAAGGGGTTGCAACTCTGTGTTTCACTCCATATTTCTCAAGAAAAGCACAAAACAGCTTGTTGCAAAAGTGAGAGCCTTCATCACTAATAATGGCCCTTGGCGTACCGAACCTGCAGAAGATGTTATTTTTCAAGAATGCTGTGACACATTTGCCTTCATTACTGGGAAGCGCAACCGCCTCCACCCACTTAGATACATAGTCCACAACCACTAATATGTACCGGTTTCCATCGGACAACACGAATAGACCCTTGAAGTCCCAAACATCAAACAGCTCAATCACAAGGATGGGATTTAGAGGAAGCTCATGCCTCCTTGATATTGTCTTTCCCTTTGACATCTGCTGCAGGCCTTAGAAAATTCATGGGCGTCTTTGTGCATAGTCGGCCAATAGTAGCCGCATTACAAAATCTTGTGCGCACTCCGAATACCACTACGATGACCTCCAACAGGGGATGAATGGCAAGCTTCTAGTATCTCTATCATCTTAGCTTCGGGCACACATCTCCGAATCACTGTATCAGCATACACACGGAACAAGAATGGCTCTTCCCAGAAGTACTTCTTCACATCTGACATGAACTTTCTTCTTTGGTGGACCAACATATCATCATGCACTAGATCACTTGCCAAATAGTTGGCAATATCAGCAAACCATGGGATCAAATCTTGAGAAGCCGCCAATACTTGTTCGTCTGGAAACCAGTCATCAATCTCTTGCTCATCATTCAGCTTCAGCATAGCCTCTTCTTCCAGCCTAGACAAATGGTCTGCCACTTGATTCTCTGTACCCTTTCGGTCTTTGACTTCAAAATCAAACTCTTGTAGCAGTAACACCCATCTAATCAGCCTTGGTTTCACATCCTTCTTCGCCATGAGATAACGAAGAGCTGCATGGTCAGTGTGCACCACCACCTTGGTGCCAAGCAAATAAGATCTGAACTTTGCAAACACAAAAACCACAGTAAACAGCTCCTATTCCATCACAGTATAATTCTTCTGAGCGGGGTTAAGTGCTTTGCTAGCGTAGTATATAGGATGGAGGATCTTTTTATGCCTCTAGCCTTGGACTGCTCCTAGCGCCACTCCACTAGCATCACACATAACCTCAAACAGTTGAGACCAATCAAGAGAGATAATGATAAGAGCTGAGACTAATTTCTCTTTAAGGCACTCGAATGCCTTCAGACATGCCTCATCAAACACGAACTTTACCTCTTTCTCCAATAGCTTGCACAATGGATTAGCAATTTTGGAGAAGTCCTTGATAAACTTCCTATAAAAGCCAGCATGCCCCAAGAAACTCTGAATTCCCTTCACAGAAACTGGTGGAGGCAATTTTTCAATCACCTCAACCTTTGCTCTATCAACCTCTATACCCTTTTTTGAAATTCGGTGACCAAGCACTATCCCCTCTTTCACCATGAAGTGACACTTTTCCCAATTCAGCACTAGGTTGCACTCTTCACAGTATTTCAATACACAACCCAGATGATCCAGGCAATCTTCAAAAGAGCCACCTACCACTGAAAATTCATCCATAAATACCTCTATAGTGCCCTTCACCATGTCTGAGAAAATGGACATCATACACCTTTGGAATGTAGCTGGAGTATTGCGCAGACCAAACAACATCCTCTTGAAAGCAAAAGTCCCATACAGACAAGTGAAAGTGGTTTTCTCTTAGTCTTCAGGGGAAATAGAGATCTGATTGCACCTCGAATAACCATCAAGAAAATAGTACCAACCTCTACCCGCAAGACGGACTAGAATCTGATCCATGAACCGCATTGGGAAATGGTCTTTTTCTCAGTCTACACATTCAGTTTCCTGTAGTCCATGCATATGCGCCAGCCTATGACTGGCCTCATCAGAATCAACTCATTCTTTGCATTTGGGACCACAGTAATCCCTCCTTTCTTTGGTACACAATAGACTGGGTTCACCCACTTGCTGTCTAAAATCGGATAAACCACACCTGCATCCAACCACTTAATGATCTCCTTCTTGATGACTTCTTGTATAGGCTGATTCAACTTACATTGATGCTCAATAGATGGAACACAATCAGGCTTGAGCTGGATTTTGTGTGTACATATTCCGGTTGAAATACCAATGATGTCTGCGATGGTCCAACTAATAGCTCTCTTAAACTTCTTCAAGACTGAAACCAGGGCTTTAACTTGTGCCTCACCTAGATCTGCAGCAATGATTACCGGCAAAGTCTGATTAGCTCCTAAGAATACGTACCAAATATGTGCTGGAAGTGCTTTGAGCTCCAGGACTGGAGGCTCCTCAATGAATGGGCGGGCAGGTGGTGTCTGCCTATTCTTCAAGTCCAAGTCCATCTTGTTTGGTGCATAACTGTAAGATCCCAAACATGTGAGTGCTGCTACCATTTTATTGTTCTCCTCAGTGTCGTCACCATCAAAGTTCATATTTACGGCTGCAAGGGCTTCGACACCAGGTCTCTTCTCGATAAGTACGACCAGCTGGTCCTCATCAACAACATCAATAACTGACACCACTCACATGTCATCATGGTGCTTCATAGATTTGCACACATTGAAAGGCACCTCCTCATCATTTAGCCTGAATTTCATTTGACCTATTTCTAAGTCAACCAAAGTGTGTGCAGTAGCCAATAATGGTTGCCCCAAGATAATGGGCACCTCGAAGTCAACCTCACAATCCAGAGACACAAAATCTATCGAAAAGATAAATGTGTCAACCTTTACCAGTACGTCATATAAAATTCCCACATGCCTCTTCACCGTGCGATCTTCCATCAGTAGTCGCATTATAGTCGGAGTGGGGGCTCCCAAGCCCAGTTAATTGTATACTTCTAGCGGCATCAGATTTATACTAGCACCCAGATCACACAAAGCTTTGGCAAAGTAGAATTCTCTAATCTTGCAAGGAATGGTGAAGGCTCCAGGAGCTTTCTTCTTCTGTACCATAGAACGGGATGCTATTGCACTACAGTGGTGAAAATTATGGGCTGGCTCAAAACTAACCATTCTCTTCTTCGTCACCAAATCCTTCATGAATTTTGTATAACCAGGCATCTGCTCTAATGCTTCGACCAAAGGGATATTAACTGATAGTTTCTTTAGCATGGAGATGGACTTGTGAAATATATCATCCTCAACCTTATTCTTCAACCTCTGGGGATAAGGTGGAGGAGGCAATGGCATATGTTTGAGGACTGGTGCAACCTCTTTGCTCTTCGCCTTTAACTCAGAAGGCGGTCTCTCAGATGACCCTTTACCACTAGCTTTCTCTTCAGAATCAGCTATAATCTCAGGATCATCCTTCTCAGCTTCGGCTAGCTCATCAACAACAATAGGCATAGGAGGATCAACAATCTGCTTTCTGCTCCGAGTGGTCACCGCCATAACCTGTCTATCATTTTACGGATTCTAAATGGTGTCACTTGGGAGAGTACCCTTTTGGCGTGGATTCATGCTGGTTGTCAACTGATGCATCTGTGTCTCAAACTGCTTTATGGAGACGGAGTGAGACTTCACCTTTTGACTAATACTTGAAAGTTCATCTTTTATCTCCTTCATACTTGTATCCGTGGAGTCAACCTTTTGGAACACCTTGTTGATCAATTCCCTCATGGTGGGTTGTCCAACGCGCTCTTCATGAGTTGCAGGTAGAACGTAGAGACCACATCTATTGTTCTTATACCTATCCTTTTTCTACCAGTCACCATCTCTGTAGCCGGACCGATTATAGTAATAATCTCTATCACTGTTCCGACCTTGATTTCCTTGGCCAGAAGCCCGAAAACCCATCCCTTGATCATTTAAATAACTGACTTCTTTTTCAGATGAGTACCCATCTAGTCTGGGCATTTTGCCTTGCGAACCGATGACTTTTACCTTCTCTACTCCCTCAGCCAGGAATTTGTTTGCAAGCAACCCAAGTGTCATGTTCATCTCAGCAACTTCCTATTTAATGTCTTGCAATTCATTCGGATCCACTGATTTACCAACTGCATAAGTACCTGTTGGAGTCTCAGCCTCTCTAGTATGCCATGCTCGGTTAGTCTTAGCAACCCTATCCAACATCTTTGCAGCCTCATAATATGTATTCTCCATGAATGCTCCTCCAGTAACAGTATCATCTACTGCTTTAGTGTTGGCATTCAATGCCTTGTAGAAGATCTCCATCTAATGCCTTGAAGGAATTCCGTGTCTCAGAACTTGTTTTAGCTTCTTCTTAAACCTCAGCCAAGACTCATACAATGCTTCTGCAGGCAGTTGCTTGAAGTTATAGATCTCCTGCTTTAGCTGCAACATCCTCGATGGAGGAAAGAATTGCTCCAGAAATTGATTTTTCAGCTCGTGCCATGTGTATATGGAATTATCAGGCAGTTCTGAGAGCCATGCAGTTGCCTCACATGTTAATGAAAATGGAAATAACCTTAGTATGATAGCCACCTGCCCCACTTCTGGCATATTTTATGATTTGATAATCCCCATAAAATTCTGCACATGTAGAATTGCATCTTCTGTGGGTTTTCCTGAATAAAGTCCTTTCAGGTTCAGCAGCTGGATCATGGCGCTAGTGATATCGAACTTCGTTCCGTCAGACAATGGTGGCAGCACTATGGGTCCGTGGTACCAAATTCCTCCTCCTCCTCATCCTCATCATCATAATACCAAGGGATATGCCTTGGCTGCTGCATCTGTCAGCCCCTATTCAGTGGCAAACATCTAGTTGTCGCCTCGTCTCAGACAGCATGTTGTCTTCCTTGCCTTTCTAGCTCAGCTGCAGCTTTCCAAGCTGCGAGATCTTTTGCATTTTGTGCATCTTTTGCAGCAATGGCGTCTTCGCCTTCATCTTTAGCATGCTGCATCATTATTTTTTTGCTGCTCAGCTTCTGCCAGTAGCCGAGCAGTAATCTACTCTTGAGTTTCATGCTCTCCATTATTAGCCATATTTCATAAAGTTTTGGAGAGCTCCGGATTGTAAGGGATCAAGGGATTGCCTTGACTCCTTGTGCTTGGCATGCACAAGTGTGTAACCTGTACATCAAAACAAAAACAACAAAAAAAGTAAAATAAGAAAATAAGGACTAATAGTGAAATAAACACAATTTCTCTTAATCCTAAACCGTATTCTCCGGCAATGGCGCCAAAATTTGATGCGCCCAAATTACACCTCTAAAAGAAGCGCAAAAGGTCGTTGTTCAAATATAGGACCTAACTAAAGGTTGGGGTCGATCCCACAAGGAATATGGTAGGACTAGGGTCGATCAGTGTTTACTCGTGCTTTTAGTCATTTATTTCCCGCTAGGGGGGGTTTAAAGTGACAAGTAATGATTGTAAATCAAAAGTAAACGAGTAACAATTGCTAATTTCGAGAGTTGTAACCAATGGATGAGATGACTAGGGTAGTGTTCCCCATGAGATCATAACTTAGTAAGGCGTTGTACTTAGTAAATTAGTTTGGTGCTTAGCATACGGAATCGGTAAGTTAGGTTCACCTAATTCCTTGGTCCGGCAACTAGGTGACTTTCACCACACGCCTTGGTCTGTCCATGGGTGTGTGTTTTACTAACCCTTACCTTGGATCCCAGATTAGCTATTCTCAGACAAGGTCAAGCTATTAGATGAGGGTTGGTAGCCTCAAATCTCCATTATTAAACAACCTTTTTACCATCCAGTTCCTCCTTGGTCCGATAAGTAAGGATAAGGCGAATTCTAACATTGCGCACCGTTAAAAATCAATCAAAGCGAAGGGAAGAACAATACATCCATAAACACTGCCCTAGATTACCTAAGTACTTTGCCTACTTCATTAATCCTTCATGGTTCCCACAACCCTAGTTGTGGACTTAGCTACTTATGTTCATAAGTGCACAATTAATGTTTGTTTGAGTAATCATCAATAGATACTTACAATTGAGAATAAAGAAATCCAAAATCTTGAAGAAACTCTCCAGAACACTTTAATTAATCAAGAACTTGTGTTTGAAATCAATACCCAAGAACAATGTAATAACTGTCCAAAAATATCCTTAAAATAACGTGTAACCAATATGTAACTATGTGTAACGTCATAAATAAAACCTAAGGGAAAGTACTTATAGACAAAGAAAACAAATCCTAATTAAACTGGGAGAGTCTGGATGCGGCAGATCCGACAGGATGCCTCACGGGCCATCGCTGCTGCGACAGGCGTCGAGGTGCCCAACGAATTTCTTTACTTCTTCAGGAAATCTCGTTGCCACAATCTCATGGGCTGAGGCAATAGGACATCATAGCTGCGACGCCCATCGTGATCCTCACATCGCCTAACTTAGATATTCTCTAGCTCTCCTACCTGGTTTCCACGGGCATCAGCAATGGGCCATCGGGGTTGTCACGGGCATCATGGTGCCCGTCGCCCTTCCTTAGCATTTTGCACATCTCCTTGGAGCATATCAACGGGCAAAGTGATGTCCCATCATGGCTTCCACGGGTGTCGTGTTAGCCCGTCAGGGCCCATTGCCTTGGCAAATTCTTATTGTCTCAATCTCACGGCCTGCCCCACGGGCCGTCATGGGTGTGACGCCCGTGGTAGCCTATCTTTTGCCCAGAAACTGCAAATTTTTGGCACTTTGATCTATTTCCTACTTTGTCCCTACACACTTAACAAACGACATCAAATCTAACAAAATGTACTCGATAACTCCTAAAAATCCCTTGTTTTAAGCATCAAAAGTATCGTTATATCCCGACACATCATCCATTACGTGTGCAGTTGGTATAAGGTGTAGGTCATTGTTGTAGAGTCATGGTTGTTGACTTGGTTATGATTGATAGTCAGGATTATTGACTTAGAGTCTTATTAGGAGAGGCATGTCGACTTGCCATTATGTTTGAGCTAGCTTGGTAGTGGGACTGACAAGAGGTAAGTGTTATGAACATTAGATAAGGTTACCCGATAATGTTCGTGTTGCACTTATGATATGGGTAGGTTCAATGGTCTAGTAGTCATCATATTTTGGGCCGAAAAGGCGGGGTGACACCATTTTGTTAATTGTGGCGTATAGACTTAGGTGAACTCAATATGCAAGGGTGTCAAGGTATCATAAGGTTAGTGGAATAAGGCTAGTATTCTGTGAGTGCCTTAATTGGTCGGATGTTAAAGGTGAGGAACCTTAGGGGTTGAGTACGTAGAACTCGTAAGTAGTCACATAATGTGGTCTAGCTTGGTACGAGAAAGGTTTTCCTTTTTATGATAAGACTGGTAGTATGTCATGGTATTAAGGAATTGTTTAATAAAATACCTCTAGTTAAATACAATAACTCGTAAGTTGTATATTTCCTCTTAGATATTTATATGATGTTTATGTGATTTGATTCGGATCGACAGATGATGCTTACCAGTATGTGTCATTTGTACTGATACTAGACTTGTTATACCATTTTTGGGTGTGATCTGGTTGCAGGATTCAGTAGATATTTCAGATTTGACACGATAAAGATCTCCAACAGCTTATACCCATCTCACTCCTATGTGGAAGTTGTGTCTTGGTTTTGTACTTCTTTTAGTAGCTCTTGTACATGTTTAGACTAGTTCCTAGGGAAGGATTTCTGTTGTATTTTAAAAAAAGATTTCATTATATTCAAAAGATCTGAGATTGGTTTTATGTTTATAAAGGAAAATTTTATGTTTTCTTGTTAACTTCCGCATCCCTATTTTATATCAGGTGGTAAATGTTCTCCTACCTAGGTGATCTAGAGTAGGTACCTACACGATCTGATAGTTGGGTCGTGACAATTTGGTATTAGAGCCTAGGTTACCAGTCTCCCAGTACAAGAGCAAATATGGAATAAAGTCTTGAGGATCTGTGAGTCAACGTCCATATATAATCTTTGGGAAGCTGTGAAGCTATCTAGGAAATTATTCCACTTCTTTCCTCTTTTCGTGCGGTTTGTTTCTTGCTTGTGTGGGTTGAGTCTAATTGGTATATCTTAATTCTAATTTGTATCTTAACGAGGTAAATAGATATCGTTAACTCCGGCTAAAATGATACAAGCAAGGGAAATTGGAACCAGGAAGATTTTGATGGGTATCTCGCCATATAGGCTATGTATGTGCATGGATAATTGGTTGCCGGTCATCTATGAGACGTATAAAAGATAATAAGCAGGGCTTGATTTAGTAATGAAACCTGAGATTGGTGCATGTGTGTATTTGTATTTCTTGAATGGCTGCGAATATGTGAAATGTGATTGCTTGAATTACTGTGAAATTCGTGGTTAGTGAAAGGTCATAACTTGATTATGTGTTGATGGTTAAAGAGAATTATTTGCTATGTGGCTTAGCTGAAACTATGTGCTAATTATTTTGCATGGGCTTATCAATGGTAAAATGGTAAGGGTATGAAACTAGCTTACGATTGTGGGGAAACTCCAGTTTCAGGACAATCGGTTGGTTGAGAACCATGGGGAAAGGGCTATTATTGTATAATAGCGGGAAATTGTTGTTATGAATAGGTTCTTAGTGTGATTCATAACTAGTTTTTATGATAATGTGATGCTAAGTTCTTGTTTATGCATTGTTGGGTTTGGTCTTGAGATTATATTAAAGACCATAATGCAATTTCATGTGTATTGTTGCAATCAGAAAAGGGGAAAGAGGGTTTTTTGCAGATATGGTAAATTTTTGGGTTGCGTCTGTTGTTGTGGGTCATCGTAGGGGTGTGTAAGCTGATATAGCGGGATGCGCAGGATAGAATCCCTACCCTATTTTCCCCTGCTTATTATACTTTTATCTTATCTGAGCTTAGCCGGCCTATGATGCCAATTGGGTACCAAAGTTTTGGTACTCATGCTACACTTCTGCATCCTTATCCTGATGAAGAACATAGCATGAGTTATCGCTACGGACATTGTACTTGTACTGAGCTGCGGATTTGGAGACTCAAGGTGAGCTTTTGGCATCAAGAGTTGATCCATCTCTATCTACTTTGGGATTAGTCTTCTTTTGTATTTCGGAGACTGTTTTGTATATATTTCTGCTTATCTAGTACTCCGTAGGTAGTAGTATCTCTTGTACTGATTGATACAATGTCTTGGGGGATTCTTTTGTATATTTTTGCTCTCCCATCTCTTTCTAGATATGCTTGTTTTTGATGTTTTTCTGTTGTTCGGTATTACTTTCTGTATTTGCTTTGTTCTCTTATTAGCCCGTTATCTATCATTCTGGGCTAAGAATGTTGTATTACCTACTGGTAGATTTTAGAAGGTTCCATTATAACCTGAGAAATTGGGTCATGACACAATGTTCTGCTTTCTAAAAAGCTTTCTTTCAACTCCTTGGATTTTAACACATTACTAATATCATAGAATGAAATATTCAATATCATATCAATAAAATTATCGTAAGACAGTGGTAGAGAACATAACAGAGCCAAGACATGATCCTCACTCTCCAATTTGATGATTATGTTCTGTTGATCTAAGATGATTGAATAGCTCTCATCAACAACGAGTAACATACATACTGAGCGGAAGCTTAACAAAAGTAATGAGCAAACTGAATTTGTATAAATATGAATCTAATAGTGAAAGTCTGAATCAACAACATTAACTATTTCACTATGTATGAAATCCTCTAATACTGATAAGATGAGTTGTTGGGATAACATCCCCAGTGTAATGACCCTTTCGGTCAGTCTCATGTTTTCTCCCTTCTTGTACTGTTAGAGCTTGCCTGTAGCGGCCCCAAGTCATTTATGACTTGTTGGGACATTGTTCAGTGCCCGGGCCGTCTGTTTGGTCTTTATGGCCGTTTCCTTGTTTTAGAACTTCAACTTCGGAAATCATTGACTTTGGCCAACATTCTTAGCTATCATAATAGGAATTGAATTCTGATAGTTCCATTAGCTCTGGAGCATGGACTTTGGTCTGGGAAGACCTTTGGTCAGGATCCGGGAGCTATTCAGCTTGGAAATCTCTCTCGTTTTGTGTTTTCAGGCCAGTAGGGCTTGTATGGTTGACTTTGGAATACAATTTTGAGATGACAGCCTCGGATGGGAATTCTGTCAGTGATGTTAGCTCTGTAATGTCAAGTTTAGGCTAAAGGGACCAGTGGTTTGGGTCAACGAGGCTTCCGGACTTGATTTCATCCATTGAGTTATATTTTGGAAATAGTTAGCCTAATGTTGATTTAGGGAGTGGGGCTTACTTTTCATTCAATCAACCTCCGATGAGATTTTTGTCGATTCCCTTGGATTTGGAATGCCATGTCTAGTTGAATAACTCAGGTTGTTTATGTTCGCGAGACCCCGGATGCATCCCCGAGGGTCCATTAGAGTAAATTCCAGCCTTGCCTAAGTGCTGGTTGCTGGTGGCTGTTGCAGCACCAGCATGGCCTTCGCCTATGCATGGCTTGGCTACGTACGCGAAGAAGCCTGCCAGTCTCCCTTTTTTCCTTGCCTTCGCCTAGGCGACGCCCACCCGCATGCGCGCTACAACGTTCGTGATGGCCTAGCTGCGCGCGCGCTGATCCAGCGCCTAGCCTTGCCATCACCTGGCCTACGCGTACGCATGGGCCACCCGCATATGCGAGCGTGCGTAGGCAGAGGTATGGCCGCATACGCACAGGCATCGGCTGGCATCTTTAAATCTCTTCGTCCCTACTTCATTTTCTAATTTCTCCAAAAACAAACTCATCCATTTACTTGAGCTTTTAAGCTCCATTTCTTGAGGGTTGATTCTACTTAGTTGGGGAGGGAAAATTCTTGGTTCGTGATAAATTCCTCGGCCTTTTTTGGTAAGTTTTCTTTGTGAATTTCTGTCAATATCTCCTTCTTCCCTTAAACCATCCTCCATGAAAGCTTACACCCAAAACCTCCGTATTTTGATCTTATTCATTCCAACAGCTTGGAAGTAGTTTCATGTTGGTCCGTGATCGTGTTTTGACCTCTAACCCGGTAAAGTTCCTATTTAATTTCCAAGTTTTCTCCTTAATTTTCTTGTCTTTAATTCTTGATTGTTAGAGATGTTTTGACCCCTTTCCTTGGTCCGTTTTCGCTCAATTTTTGAGCATGTGCTCCCGGGATTGCAAGGAACACATGGGTGTTTTTTGTTTCTGGTTTTGGGTTGCGGGGCCCATGATCCTACTTGTGACCCAGATTTCAACCCGGTTATATTTATAGCATTATGGGTACCGTTAGTCTTGTTCTGATGCCTAGATTATTGTATTGATAGTGGTTTCCCAAATTGGAGCTTCTCGGAGCAGTTTGAGCTTGGACAAAGCCGTTCTAGCAACTAGTCATCGAACGATAGGCAGGTTATTATTTCTCCTATCTACACTCTACGTATATAGACTATAACTACTCCAATTAGTATCCTTGGGTGGGTTGTATAGGTTGGTACCTCAAACCTTGTCCGCCTCTTTCTGTATGTTTAGAAAATCAAGTGGGGAAGAAGATATTTAAAGCTGCCTATCGATGCATGTGCCTATATGGCCATGGCAATGCCTACACAGGCATGCGTACATGGGTGGCCCATGCGTACGCATAGGCCAGGTGCTAGCCCAGCGCGCACATGGCTAGGCCACCGCGAACTAGGTAGCGCGCACACGGGTGGGTGTCGCGTAGGCAAAGACAAGGAAAAAGGGGCGACTGGAAGGCTTCTTCACGTATGCATCCAAGCCATGCATAGGAAAAATCAATGCTAGTGTTGCAACAGTCACCAACAACTAGCACTTAGGCAAGGCTGGAATTTACTCCAATGGACTCTCGGGGATGCGTCTGGGGTCCCGCAAACACAAATGACCTGATCTATTCAACTAGAAATGATTTTCCGGATCCAACAGAATTGATGAAAATCCAAACGGAGGTCGATTAAATAAAAAGTGGGCCCCACAACCAAAATCAACCTTACAACTATTTCCAAAACGGAACCCAATTGGCGAAATCAAATCTGGAAGCCTCGGGACCCAAACCAATTGTCTGTTTAGCCTAAACTCGACATTCCGGAGCTAACAACACTAAAGGAATTCCCATCCACGGCCGTCATATCCAAAATGTACACCAAAGTCAACCATACAAGCCCAACTGGCCTGAAAATACAGAATGAGAGAGATTTACAAATTAAATAGCTTTCGCATCTCAACCAAAGGTCCTCTCAGACCAAAGTCCATGCTCCTGAGCTAATGGAACTGTCAGAATTCAATTCCAAGCACGATAGATAAGAATGGTGACCAAAGTCAATGATTTACAAAGTTAAAGTTCTAAAACAAGGAAACGGCCATAAAGACCAAATAGACGGCCCGGGCACCGAACTACCAGTCCCAGCAAGTCATAAATGACTTGGAGATGCTACCATAAAGCTCTAATAGTACAAGAAGGGCATAAATGCAAGAATGACCAAAAGGGTCATTACACTAGGGATGTTATCCCAACAACTCATTTTATCAGTATTAGAGACTTTCTGACATAGTCAAATAGTTAATGTTGTTGATTCAGACTTTCACTTTTAGATTCATATTTATACAAATTCAGTTAGCTCATTACTTTTTTAAGCTTGCGCTCAGTATGTATGTTGCTCATGTTTAAGGTTATGCTAGTGCCAAGGATTAGCTTGGGATCACTTATGGTTCCGGGTCCCGTGTTACTTCCAGGTTATAGGCTCGGGTCGTGAATATAATCTTTGTATGAACAAAGGTACACTTGTTGATGAGTGTTATTCAATCATATTGGATCAACAGACCATAATTATCAAATTGGAGAGTAAGGATCATATCTTGGCTATGTTATGTTCTCTACCACTGTCTTACGACACTTTTACTGATATGATATTGAATATTTCATTCTATGATACTAGTAATGTGTTAAATCCAAGGAGTTGAAAGAAAGCATTTTAGAAAGTAGAACATAGTGTCACGGCCCAATTTCTTAGGTCATAATGGAACCTTCTAAAATCTACCAGTAGGTAAGCCAACATCCTTAGCCCAGAATGATAGATAACGGGATAATAAGAGAACAAAGCAAATACAGAAAGTAATACCAAACAATAGAAAAACATGGAAAACAAGCATATTTAGAAAGAGAGAGGAGAGCAAAAATATACAAAAGAATTCCCCAATACCTGGTATCAATCAGTACAAGAGCTACTACCACCTAAGGAGTACTAGATAAGCATAAATATATACAAAACAGTCTCTGAAATACAAAAGAATACTAATCCCAAAGTAGATGGACATGGATTAACTCTAGACACCAAAAGCTCACCCTGAGTCTGTGAATCCGCAACTCAGCACAACGACAATGTTAGAAGTGATAACTCATGCTAGGGTCTGCATCAGGGAAAAGGATGCAGAAGTGAAGCATGAGTACCAAAACTGTGGTACCCAATAGGCATCATAGGCCGGCGAAGCTCAAATATGATAAAAGTATAATAAATAGGGGGAAATAAGGCAGGGATTCTATCCCACACATCCTGCTATAGCAGCTTACACATTGCTATGGCAACCCCCAACAACAGCAGGAGCCTAGAAATTTACCATATCTGCAAAAAACCCTTCTTCCCCTTTTCATATTTCAACAGTACACATGAAATTACATTATAGCCTTTAACATAATCTCAAGACCGAACCCAGCAATGCATAAATAAGAACTTAGCATCACATTATCATAAAAACTAGTTATGAATCACACTAAGAAACTATTCATAACAACAATTTCTCGCTATTATACAATAATAGCCCTTTTTCCCCAAGGTAAAGCATCCATTCAAATAAGGATTGTAAAAACTAGGATCCATGTTCAATAAAAGGAATGGGTGGATATGGTATCCCTTGGCATAAAGGTTATTTGTTTGATATGGGTGATGTTTCCTTTTTGAGGTAACCTATATATTTGAACATCAGACTTTATTTGACTCGGTAGTTTTTACTGTTGATTGAGTAACTACGTGCATTGTGATGATAATGTGTAGTTGATGAGAAAATTATGAGATTATGGTGGGACCAAGTTCACAGGTATTTGTATAATTATGATTGTCTATTGGTGAGAATAGTCAACCATATAGTATTTGGCAAAATGACCTAAAAATGACTGATTATTGTTTGACATTACTCATAGGCCTATTCTATGAGAATGATTATCGGCTAATAGTAGCTCTTGATAAGGTTATAATTGAATTGTGGAAATTTTGAAATAAGTTAGCTTATTTATGATTGACGATCCTTAGTGGTAGGGTTGGTTGAGGGAGTAGGGTTACTAAATGTATTCTTGAACATTCATATCCCTCTTGTTAATCGCGATAATACCCTGTGGTTACTTCTTATTGAGTGGTGGTTATGTGCCCATTGTAGCATTGGTTAGGGTGTAAGTTTCTGGGTAGAGTTTTCCCTAGGATGAGAGTTGACAAAAATCTCAGGCTAGGATGGGTTCCAATGAAATTTTTGTGTTGTGTGGTTCAGAGATATTTGGTGTCTCGAGGTGTAGTATTTGAGAAAATTAAGATGATATCATGATATGTGAGGGACATAGTATCCTATAGAAACTTTTAGAATGGAGTTCGGGTTGGTAGAACTGCGGATATAGCATTTAACATAAAGGGGTTAGTTTGGGATATCAAACTCTAAGTATTGTGTTGTAAAATTGGCCAAAATAGGGATTGCCCAAAGTTACTGCCTCGCCTACACCACTATAGCGAGAGGCAAGCCGCTACCATGGTGCCGCTATAGCGAGAATTTTCCCGCTATAATGAGGCCGCTATAGCGGGAAATAGGTGCCATAACGGGATCCAGTTTCTCGTAGCACAGAAAATTTATTTTGTATATTATGTTTGAAATCTTTTTGTTCTGGTATATTGATGAGGCCTCCAATTACTTGGGCTCTATGGGAAATGGTTGCTCTATGTCGTTTTGTGTGACTCGAAGGAAGGATGATTCCTTGATGGGGTGGAGTAGTAGTAAATTTTAGCTTGGATTTTATTACATCGAGGGAATTAAATTTTTGGTGGTTCGCATAAGTCTGTAAAGGCATTATTGTGGTAAGGGCGTTAAGGTTTAATTTAGGCTCATATCATTCCTTTCTTAATAGTGATCATTCAGAGATGAACGATGGGTAAATTGGTATCTGTTGTAATGACTTATTCAGTCATTATTAAAAGACACCTCGATGTGGGTTATAGGAATTTGGAATTACGCTCTAGAATTAATAAAGAGTGACACGACAAAAAAATTAGAATTTGAAATTTTGGGTCAGGCTAATGTAATCACGCTATAGCGGGAATTTTCCCTCTATAGCACCATCACTATAGCGGACGGCAGGTCGTTATAGCAGGGTGATGGGACAAGAAACTAGAGAGCAACTTTTTATATTCTCTTTTTTCTTCTTTAGTTATAAAAAGGATGAGGTTTGCTCTAAAAGCCCTCTTAGGGTTACCTCATGGCCTGGGAGCAATGGAGAGGAGGGATTCCGCATTAATAGGGTAAAACCCATGAAGTTTATGTTGATTTCACACCAGGATTAGCCTTCACGGAGCTAAAGTTAGCGTCCAGACCTCTATAGCAGCTGCTTGGCATCCAGGTAGACTAGGTTTTATTGTGTAGTTTAGACCTAGGTTGAAAATATGATCATAACATAGATTGATGGGAAATTGCATGTTTAAGGCTTTGGGCATGGTGTTTGGGTGGGTAAAATGAATGAAAACCTGGTAAAGTGGGTGGGGAATTACTGTTTGATGTAATGATAAAGTCTTCCTAATTATGTGTTATCCTATAATTGTTCACACCTGGATAATTGGCTAATGTGACAAGGTCTTTAACCTAGGAATGAATTGAAAGTAGGGGTTGCTAGATAATAGCGGAATCCCCGGATTGGTTTAAATAGTAAGGGGACTGGATCAATGAATGAAATTATATTATTGAATTAAAGTTTAGATTCTATTGGGATGAATGTGCACCCCTAAAATGAGTATATGAAATCTAAGGAATATGGCTTGATATGCTCACTTCATTTAGCCGGGGGTTGGTCTTCAAACATGCGATAGTTGATGAACTCATGAATCATATTTGCTTGTGATTTTGGTGTGTTAAAGAATGATTATTGTTTACATAAAATGAATAACTCAAGTTGACCAAGTGTTTGGTGGATATCTATTGTTATAGATACATGCTTAAGAAAGGTAATGGTTAAATGATATCCTAGGTGTTAATCACATATAATAAGGTTATGTTAAAGGCTTTGATTGTACAAGTATGACTGCTTATTCTCATTGTGGTTGTGATTGTTGTGATATCTGTTATCATTGTGAAATATATCAATATTTGGACATCTTTACGTAATTGGTTGAAATTATTTATTGGTTTGCTCGGGTACCATGCCTGGTACAGTTTCTATTTTTCATTAGTTGGATCGGGTACCATGACTGGTATAGGTTCTATTATTTATTGGTTTGCTCAGGTACCACACCTGGTATAGGTTTATTTATTGGTCGGATCGGGTACCATACCTATTACATGTTCATTCATGGTTGGCTCGGGTACCACGCCTGGTACAGGTTTACTTATTATTTATTGTGTGTTGGTTACTTGAGTGAAGTGGGCTTATATGTTCATTGATATTCATATGTATTGGTTCCTTGAAGTGAACCGGGAATATCTAATAATTGGCATTCTTATATGTTTGTTCCTTAAGTGAATTAGGCTTATTTATTACCTTATATTCTTACATGTTGGTGCCTTGAGTGAACCGAGCTTATCGGTCACTTTATATTCTATATGTTGGTTCCTTGAGTGAATCGGGTTGACTGTTTACCTGACTATGTGTTTATCTTCTAAGGGTGGGTAGATTTTGCACCGGGAACACCTGAAGTTATCACAGTTGTTGTCTTTAGGGATCCTTGAGAGGTCCGAGTAAATTTCATGATTTGACACAAGTCTATGTTGTCTATTACCTGTGCAGTTGGTATAAGGTGTAGGTCATTATTGAAGAGTCATGGTTGTTGACTTGGTTATGATTGATAGTCAGGATTGTTGACATAGAGTCTTATTAGGAGAGGCAGGTCGACTTGGCATTATGTCTGAGCTAGCTTGGTAGTGGGACTGACAAGGGGTAAGTGTTATGAACATGAGATAAGGTTACCCAGTAATGTTCATGTTGTACTTATGATATGGGTAGGTTCAATTATCTAGCAGTCATCATATTTCGGGCTGGAAAGGCGGGGTGATACCATTTTGTTAATTGTGACGTATAGACTTAGGTGAACTCAAGATGGGAGGGTGTCAAGGTAAGGAACCTTGGGGGTTGAGTACGTAGAACTCGTCGGTAGTCACATAATAAGGTCTGCCTTGGTATGAGGAAGCTTTTCCTTTTTATGATAGGACTGGTAGTATGTCAAGGTATTAAGGAATTGTTTAATAAAATACCTCTAGTTAAATACAGTAACTCTTAAGTTATATGTTTCCTCCTAAATATTTATGTGAAGTTTATGTGATTTGATTTGGGTCGACTGATGAGGCTTACTAGTACATGTTATTTGTACTGATACTACACTTGCTATACTCTTTTTGGGTATAGTTTGGTTGCAGGATTCAGTAGAAGTTTCAGATTTGACACGATAAAGATCTTCAACAGCTTATACCCATCTCACTCCTATGTGGAAGTTGTGTTTTGGTTTTGTACTTCTTTTAGTAGCTCTTGTACATGTTTAGACTAGTTCCTAGGGAAGGGTTTTTGTGGTATTTTAAAATAAGATTTCATTGTATTCAATAGATCTGAGACTGGTTTTATGTTTATAAAGGCAAATTTTATGTTTTTTTTACTTCTGCATACCTGTTTTAAATTGGGTGGTAAGTGTTCTCCTACCTAGGTGATCTAGAGTAGGTGCCTACACGATCTGGTAGTTGGGTCAGGACAATTTGGTATTATAGCCTAGGTTACCAGTCTCCCAGTACAAGAGCAAATGTGGAATTGAGTCCTGAGGATTCGTGTTGACGTCCACATCTAATCTTCGGGAAGCTATTAAGCTATCTAGGAAATTATTCCACTTCTTTTCTCTTTTCGTGCGGTCTGTTTCTTGCTTGTGTGGGTTTAGTCTGATTGGTATCTCTCAATTCTAATTGGTATCTTAATAAGGTAAATAGATGTCGTTGACTCCTGCTGAAATGATACAAGCAAGGGAAAT
This sequence comes from Jaltomata sinuosa, assembly GCA_003996215.1. Classification (NCBI taxonomy): domain Eukaryota; kingdom Viridiplantae; phylum Streptophyta; class Magnoliopsida; order Solanales; family Solanaceae; genus Jaltomata; species Jaltomata sinuosa. The sequence goes on along the minus strand of QJPP01002089.1, from coordinate 186,557 downwards.
CGGAACTAGGAAGGTTTCGATTGGTATCTCGTCATAGAGGCTATATATATGCATGGATAATCGGCTGACGATCATCTATGAGGCGAATAAGGGATAATAAGCAGGGCTTGATTCAGTAATGAAACTTGAGATTGGTGCTTATGTGTATTTGTATTTCCATAATAACTGCGAACATGTGAAATATTTTCTCTAGCAATGGGACATCATAGCTGCGACGCCCGTCGTGATCCTCACATTGCCTAACTTAGATTTTCTCTAGCTCTCCAGCCTAGTTTCCATGGGCATCAACAATGGGCCATCGAGGTTGTCACGGGCATCGTGGTGCCCGTCGCCCTTCCTTAGCATTTTGCACATCTCCTTGGAGCATATCGACGGGCAAGGTGACGTCCCATCATGGATTCCATGGGTGTTGTGCTAGCCTGGCGGGGCCCATTACCTTGGAAAATTCTTGTTGTCTCAATCTCACGGCCTGCCCCATGGGCCATCGTGGGTGTGACGCCCGTGGTGGCCTATCTTTTGCCCAAAAACTGCAACTTTTTGGTACCTTTATCTATTTCCTACTTTGTCCCTACACACTTAACAAACGACATCAAATCTAACAAAATGTACTCAAGAACTCCTAAAAATCTCTTATTTTAAGCGTCGAAAGTGTCGTTATATCCCAGCACATCATCTATTACATGTGCAGTTGGTATAAGGTGTAGGTCATTGTTGTAGAGTCATGGTTGTTGACTTGGTTATGATTGATAATCAGGATTATTGAATTAGAGTCTTATTAGGAGAGGCATGTCGACTTGCCATTATGTTTGAGCTAGCTTGGTAGTGGGACTGACAAGATGTAAGTATTATGAACATTAGATAAGGTTACCCGGTAATGTTCGTGTTGCACTTATGATATGGGTAGGTTCAATGGTCTAGTAGTCATCATATTTTGGGCCGGAAAGGCTGGGTGACACCATTTTGTGAATTGTGGCGTATAGACTTAGGTGAACTCAAGATGCGAGGGTGTCAAGGTATGATAAGGTTAGTGGAATAAGGCTAGTATTCTGTGAGTGCCTTAATTGGCCGGATGTTAAAGGTGAGGAACCTTGGGGGTTGAGTACGTAGAACTCACAAGTAGTCACATAATGAGGTCTAGCTTGGTACGAGAAAGGTTTTCCTTTTTATGATAAGACTGGTAGTATGTCATGGTATTAAGGAATTGTTTAATAAAAGACCTCTAGTTAAATACAATAACTCCTAAGTTGTATATTTCCTCTGAGATATTTATATGATATTTATGTGATTTGATTCGGATCGACCGATGATGCTTACTAATATGTGTCATTTGTACTGATACTACACTTGTTATACCATTTTTGGGTGTGATCTGGTTGCAGGATTCAGTAGATATTTCAGATTTGACACGATAAAGATCTCCAACAGCTTATACCCATCTCACTCCTATGTGGAAGTTGTGTCTTGGTTTTGTACTTCTTTTAGTAGCTCTTGTACATGTTTAGACTAGTTCCTAGGGAAGGATTTCTGTTGTATTTTAAAAAAATATTTCATTATATTCAAAAGATCTGAGATTGGTTTTATGTTTATAAAGGAAAATTTTATGTTTTCTTGTTAACTTCCGCATCCCTATTTTATATCAGGTGGTAAATGTTCTCCTACCTAGGTGATCTAGAGTAGGTACCTACACGATCTGATAGTTGGGTCGCGACAATTTGGTATTAGAGCCTAGGTTACCAGTCTCCCAGTACAAGAGCAAATATGGAATAAAGTCTTGAGGATCTGTGAGTCAACGTCCATATATAATCTTTGGGAAGCTGTGAAGCTATCTAGGAAATTATTCCACTTCTTTCCTCTTTTCGTGCGGTTTGTTTCTTGCTTGTGTGGGTTGAGTCTAATTGGTATATCTTAATTCTAATTTGTATCTTAACGAGGTAAATAGATATCGTTAACTCCGGCTAAAATGATACAAGCAAGGGAAATTGGAACCAGGAAGATTTTGATGGGTATCTCGCCATATAGGCTATGTATATGCATGTATAATTGTATGACAGTCATCTATTAGACGAATAAAAGATAATAAGCAGGGCTTGATTTAGTAATGAAACCTGAGATTGTTGCTTGTGTGTATTTGTATTTCTTGAATGGCTGCGAATATGTGAAATGTGATTGCTTGAATTACTGTGAAATTCGTGGTTAGTGAAAGGTCATAACTTGATTATGTGTTGATGGTTAAAGAGAATTATTTGCTATGTGGCTTAGCTGAACCTATGTGTTAATTGTTATGCATGGGCTTATCAATGGTAAAATATTAAGGGTATGAAACTGGCTTACGATTGTGAGGAAACTCCAGTTTTAGGACAATCGGTACTTGGTTGAGAACCACGGTGAAAAGGGCTATTGTTGTATAATAGAGGGAAATTATTGTTATGAATAGTTTCTTAGTGTGATTCATAACTAGTTTTTATGATAATGTGATGCTAAGTTCTTATTTATGCATTGCTGGGTTTGGTCTTGAGATTATGTTAAAGGCCATAATGCAATTTCATGTGTACTGTTGAAATCAGAAAAGGGGAAGGAGGTTTTTTTTGCAGATATGGTAAATTTCTGGGCTACTGTTGTTGTTGGGGTTCGCCGTATTGGTGTGTAAGCCACTATAGCGAGATGTGAAGGACAGAATCTCTGCCCTGTTTTCCCCTGCTTATTATACTTTTATCTTATTTGAGCTTAGCTGGCCTATGATGCCTATTGGGTATCGCAGTTGTGGTACTCATGCTACACTTCTGCATCCTTTTCCATGGTGCAGACCCTAGCATGAGTTATCGCTGCTGACATTGTCCTTGTGCTAAGTTGCGAATTCGGAGACTCTGGGTGAGATTTTGGTGTCTAAAGTTGATCCATCTCCATCTACTTTGGGATTAGTCTTCTTTTGTATTTTGGAGACTGTTTTGTATATATTTATGGTTATCAAGTACTCCTTAGGTGGTAGTAGCTCTTGTACTAATTGATACCAGGTTTTGGGGGATTCTTTTGTATATTTTTGTCGTCCCCTCTCTTTCTAGATATGCTTGTTTTTGATGTTTTTCTGATGTTCGGTATTACTTTTTGTATTTTCTTTGTTCTCTTATTAGCCCGTTATCTATCATTCTGGGCTAAGGATGTTGGCTTACTTACTGGTAGATTTTAGAAGGTGCCATTATGACCTGAGAAATTGGGTCATGACACTATGTTCTACTTTCTAAAAAGATTTCTTTCAACTCCTTGGATTTTAACACATTACTAATATCATCAAATGAAATATTCAATATCATATCAATAAAAGTATCGTAAGACAGTGGTAGAGAACATAGCATAGCCAAGACATGATCCTCACTCTCCAATTTGATAATTATGTTCTTGATCCAATATGATTGAATAACACTCATCAACAAGTGTACCTTTGTTCTTACAAAGATTATATTCACGACTCGAGCCTATACCCTGGAAGTAACACAGGTACCGGAACCATAAGTTATCCCAACTAACCCTTGGCACTAGCATAACCTTAAACATGAGCAACATACATATTGAGCGGAAGCTTAACAAAAGTAATGAGCTAACTGAATTTGTATAAATACGAATTTAAAAGTGAAAGTCTGAAACAACATTAACTATTTGACTATGAATGAAAGCCTCTAACACTGATAAGATGAGTTGTTGGGATAACATCCCCAGTGTAATGACCCTTCTGGGCATTCTCGTGTTTTCGCCCTTCTTGTATTGTTAGAGCTTGCATGTAGCGGCCCCAAGTCATTTATGACTTGTTGGGACTGGTAGTTTGGTGCCCGGGCTGTCTGTTTGGTCTTTATGGCCGTTTTTGTGTTTTAGAACTTCAACTTTGGAAATCATTCACTTTGTTCAACATTCTTAGCTATCATTCTCGGAATCAAATTTTGATAGTTCCGTTAGCTTCGGAGCGTGGACTTTGATTTGGGAGGGCCTTTGGTCAGGATCCGAGAGCTATTCAACTTGGAAATATCTCTCGTTCTGTGTTTTTAGGCCAGTTGGGCTTGTATGGTTGACTTTGGTGTACATTTTGGATATAACGACCTTGGATGGGAATTTTGTCAGCATCGTTAGCTTTGGAATGTCGAGTTTACGCTAAAGGGACCATTGGTTTGGGTCTCGAGGATTCTAAACTTGATTTCAGCCATTGGGTTTTGTTGTGGAAATAGTTAGCCTAAGGTTGATTTTGGGAGTGGGGACCATTTTTCATAAAATCGACCTTCGATAGGATTTTTGTTTATTCTGTTGGATCCGAAATGCCATTTCTAATTGAATGACTCAGGTTGTTTGTGTTTGCGGGACCCTGGATGCATCCCCGATGGTCCGTTAGAGTAAATTCCAACCTTCCCTAAGTGTTGGTTGTTGGTGGCTATTGCAGCACCAGCATGGCCTTCACCTATGCATGGCTTGGCTGCATATGTGAAGAAGCCTGCCAATCACCCATTTTTCCTTGCCTTCGCCTAGGCGATGCCCACCTGCGTGCCCGCTGCCGCGTTCGCATTGGCCTGGCCACGTGCGCGTTGGGCCAGCGCCTAGCCTTGCCAGCACCTGGCCTACGCGTATGCATGGGCCGCTGATGTGCCGTAGGTTTGCGGCATTTCCAATGCTTAAAACATGGAATTGGAGTACGTTTTTTAGAAATTTTTAGTAGCTTTGATGTGTTTTTGAGTCTTATGCAGAAAAACATGGTTCGGAGACTAAGTGCAGAAAAAGACTGATATTTCGGCTAAAACTGACTTCTACAACTCAGAACCACGAGTCGCGAATCACTCTACGAGTCATGGAAGTGAATCATGGAAAGAGTACTGCAGATGTAGCTGGAGCCTAAGTTCTACAGATGGATTTCACGAGCCGTGGAACTGTTCACGAGTCATGGTTCCTACTCATGGAACCTGATCCGAGAAGGATAAAACTGTCTGAGATCTATGACTCAATTCCACGAGCCGTGATTCAAGTCACGAGTCGTAGATTGATCTCGTGGAAAATAACCTGCAGGAGGACATATTATCTGAGTTTCACGAGCATTGTTAACGACCCGTAGAAACTTTCACAGACCGTAAACTAGGTCCGTGGAAGATGCCGATTCTAGTTTTCCTTGTTTAATTAGGATAGGATTTCTACTGTCTATAAATACCTTTCCTAGGTTTTCTTTTACGTTTTATGCTAGATATTTTGTAGGAAACACATTTGAAACATTGTGATATTGGTTTATTCTTGGTTTTGAGAGTTATACACATTCATAGTTCATTATTCTTACTTCCATCTTTATCTATTCAAGTTCACGAATTTCTTTACTTCTTATTGTAAGTATATGATGATGAATGCACCAATAACTTCTGATTGTTTACTTATCAACATGAGTAGCTAAATCCACAGCTAGGGTTGTGGGAACCATGAAGAATTAACGAAGTAGGCAAAGTACTTGGGTATTCTAGGGTGGTGTTTATGCATGTATTGTTCTTCCCTTCAGTCTGATTGCTTTTTAATAGTGGCCAATGTTAGAACTCGCCTTATCCTTACTTGCCGGACCAAGGAAGTAACGGATGGTAAAAGGGTTGTTTAATGATGGAGATTTGAGGCTATCAACCCTCATCTAATAGCTTCACCTTGTCCGAGAATATCTAATTTGGGATCCTTGTTAAGGGTTAGTAAATCTTACACTCACGGCCAGACCAAGGCGTGTGGTGAAATTCATCTATCTGCCGGACCAAGGATTTAGGTTAACCTAACTTACTAATTCTGCATGCTAAGAACCAAGCTAGTTTACTAAGTACAATGCCTTACTAAGTTATGATCTCATGGGGAACACTACCCTAGTCATCTCTCCATTGATTACAACTCTTAAAATTGTTATGTGTTACTTGCTTACATTCTAGTTACAATTACTACTTGTCACTTAAAAACACCCTTTCGTAGGGAAATAAATAGCTAACAGCACAAGTAAACACTAATCGACCATAGTCCTACCATATTCCCTGTGGGATCGACCCCAACCTTCATTGGGTTCTATATTTGAACAGCGACCTCTTACGCTTCTAAAAGGATGTGTAATTTGGGTGTATCAAATTTTGGCACCGTTGCCGGGTAATACGGCTTAGGATTAAGAGAGAGTGTGTTTAGTTCACTATTAGTCTTTATTTCTTGATTTTACTTTTTCTGTTGTTTTTGTTTTGTTACGCAGGTTGCACATTTGTGCATGCCCAGTACAAGGAGTCAAGGAAATCCCTTGATCCCATACAATCTTGAACTCTCCAGAACTCTAAGAAACATGGCTAAAGAGGGAGAGCATGAGACACCCGAGCAGATCACAGCTCGGTTGTTGGCTGAAGCAGAGCAGAAAAAAAAGGTAGGGGAAGATGCCCTTGCTGCTAAAGATGCTACAATTGTAGCAGACCTTGCAGCTCAAAATATGGCAGTTGAGCAAGAAAGGCAAGCACGACAACAAGCTGTGAGAGACGAGGCAACAACTAGATGGAATGAACCATAGAATAGGGGACGATAGATACAGCAGCCAAGGAACGCCCCTCGCTACTATGATGATTATGATGATGAGGTGGAGAAATTGGGCATTACGGGACCCATAGTGTTGCCACCACTTACTGAAGGAATGAAGTTTGACATCACCAGCATCTAGTTGTTGAACCTGAGGGGACTATATGTTGGAAATCCTACAGAGGATGCAAACCTGCATGTCAAAAACTTTACTTAAATTTGCAAAGCTTATAATCTACTAGGAGTGGGGCAAGATGCTATTACACTGAGATTGTTTCCATTCTCATTGACTGATGAGGCAACTATGTGGCTCTCAGAATTGCCCAATAATTCCATATACACATGGCACGAGTTGAAGACTCAGTTTTCAGAGTGGTTCTTTTCTCCATCTCGGATGTTGCAGCTAAAGCAAGAAGTCTATAATTTTAAGCAACTACTTGCGGAGGCATCGTATAAGACATGGTTGAGGGTTAATAAGAAGTTGAAATAAGTTCTGATACACGAAATCCCTTCAAGGCATTTCATGGAGATCTTCTACAAAGCATTGAACGCCAACATAAAAACAGTAGCTGACACTGTAACTGGAGGAGCATTCATGGAGAATTCGTATTTTGAAGCTTCTGAGATGCTGGACAGGATTGCCAAGACCAATAGAGCATGGCATACTAGAGAGTTTGAAACCCCAGCAGGTACATATATGGTTGGAAAGTCCACTGAATTTCACGATTTGCAAGACCTTAAACAAGAAAGTTGCTGAAATGAAGACACGCATTGGGTTGATTGCAAAGAAAATCCTAGATGAGGGAGTAGAAAAGGTGAAAGCCATCGGTTCACATAGGAAAGCACCAAGTCTAGGTGAGTATTATCCAAATGATCAAGGGACGTGTTTCTGGGTCTCTGTCCAAGGAAATCAAGGTCGGAATAGAGATAGAGATGAAAACTACAACCGGTCCGGTTACAGAGATAGAAGTAGAGCTAGAGAAAGGGATGGTGCTTGGAATAAAAAGGATAGCTACAAGAATTATAGAGGTGGTCTGTATGTCCCTCTTGGAAATCGCGAAGTTATACTTGAATACCTAACCATGAAGGATCTGCTCAACAAGGTATTTCAAAAGGTTGATTCTACGGATGCAAGCATGAAAGAGATGTGAGCTGACCTTTCAGGTATAAGTCAAAGAGTGGAGTCCCATTCTGTTTCCTTAAAGCAACTTGAGACCCAGATACACCAGATATCTACTAGCATAAATTCACGCCAAAAGAGCACTCTCCTAAGTGACACCATTCAGAATCTAAAGAATGATCGACATGTTATCATTGTGACTACCCAAAGTGGAAAATAGACTATTGATCCTCCTATGCCTATAGTTGTTGATGAGTCGGCCGAGTCTAAGAAGGATGATGCTGAAATTATGGTCAAGTTTGAGGAAAAAGATAGCGGTGAAGGGCCAAGTGAGAGGAAGTCTGCTGAGTTAAAAGCAAAGAACAAAGTGGTTGCACCAGTCTTGAAGCCCATGCCATTGCCTCCTCTGCCTTACCCACAGAGATTGAAGAAAAAGGTCAAGGATGACAAATTTCAAAAGTTCATCTCCATGGTGAAACAACTTTCAGTCAATATTCCTTTAGTTGAAGCATTGGAGCAGATGCCTGGATATGCTAAATTCATGAAGGATCTGGTTAATAAGAAGAGGATGGTAAGCTTTGAGCCAGCTGATAATTTGCACCATTGTAGTCCAATAGCCTCCTGTTCTTTGGTGCAGAAGAAGGAAGATCCTGGAGCTTTTACTATTCCATGCATGATTGGAGCATTCTACTTTGCCAAGGCGTTGTGTGATCTGGGTGCTAGTATTAATTTTATGCCACTAGCAGTGTTTAATCAGTTGGGCTTGAGAGCCCCTAAACCGATGACAATACGGCTTCTTATGGCAGATCGCACAGTGAAAAGGCCTGTAGGGATACTATATAATGTGCTTGTAAAATGTGATACTTCATCTTCCCTGCGGACTTTGTGATTCTTGACTGCGAGATGGATTTTGAGGTTCCTATTATATTGGGACGACCATTCCTTGCCATCGGACGTGCATTGGTTGATTTATAGACTAGGCAGATGAAGTTCAGATTGAATGATGAGGTAGTTACTTTTACTGTCTGCTAGTCTATAATGCATCATGACGACATGCGAGTGGTTTCTGTTATTGATGTGATTGCTGAGGATCAGCTAAATGTGCCTGTTGAGGAGAGACTTGGTGTTGAAGCACTTGCGGCCGTGATTATGAATTTTTATGGAAATGACATTGAAGAGTATGATGATATGGTTGAAGCACTTGCAAGTATGGGGTCTTATACCTATGCCCCAAAGAAGCTTGATTTGGACCTTAAGAATAGACAGACATCGCCTTCCAGACCATATATTGAGGAGCCTCCAGTCTTGGAACTCAAGGCGCTCCCATCTCACCTTTGGTATGTGTTCTTAGGAGCCAATGAGACCTTGCCTGTTATTATTGATGCAGATTTAGGAGAAGGGCAAGTTGAAGCTCTGGTTTTTGTGTTGATAAAGTTCAAAGGGGCCATTGGTTGGTCCATTGCCGACATCATTGGGATTCTGCCTAAAATCTGTACACATAAAATTCAGCTCGCGCCAGATTGTGTTCCGAGTATTGAGTACCAGCATAAGTTGAATCAACCTATTCAAGAGGTTTTCAAGAAGGAGATCATAAAGTGGTTGGATACAGGTGTGGTTTACCCTATTGCGGACACCAAGTGGGTCATCCTGGTTCAGTGTATGCCGAAGAAGGGTGGGATTACTAAATTCCCAAATGAAAAGAATGAGTTGATTTCAATGAGGCCAGTCATAGGCTGGCGCATATGCATGGATTACAGGAAGATGAATGCTTGGACTGATTCCAATATCGTTCATGGATCAGATGTTAGACCGTCTTGCTGGTAGAGGATGGTATTGTTTTCTTGATGGTTATTCAGGATACAATCAGATCTCGATTGCTCCTGAAGACCAAGATAAGACCACTTTCACCTGTCCATATGGGACATTTTCCTTCAAGAGGATGCCCTTTGGTTTATGCAATGCACTAGTGACATTTCAGCATTGCATGATATCTATTTTCTCAAACATGGTGGAGGACACTATTGAGGTATTTATGGATGACTTTTCGATAGTGGGTGACTCTTTTGAAGACTGTTTGGGTCATCTGAGTTATGTGCTAAAACGATGTGAAGAATGTAACCTAGTACTGAACTGTCAAAAGTGTCACTTCATGGTGAAAGAGGGTATAGTGCTTGGCCATAGGATCTCCAAGAAAGGTATTGAGGTCGACAAAGCAAAGATTGAGGTTATTGAAAAATTGCCTCCACCAATCTTTGTAAAGGGGATTCGGAGCTTTTTGAGGCATGCTGGTTTCTATAGGAGGTTTATCAAGGACTTCTCAAAAATTGCTAATCCATTGTGAAAATTATTGGAGAAGGAGGTAAAGTTTGTGTTTGATGATGCATGTCTGAAGGCATTTGAATTCCTTAAAGAAAGGTTGGTCTCTGCTCCCATCATTATTTCTCCAGATTGGTCTCAACCTTTTGAGGTTATGTGTGATGCTAGTGGAGTGGCGCTAGGAGAAGTCCTAGGACAGAGGCGCAAAAAGATTCTTCATCCTATATACTACGCTAGCAAAGCACTTAACCCGGCTCAAAATAATTATACTGTAACTGAACAAGAGCTTCTTGCTGTGGTCTTTGCGTTTGAGAAGTTTAGATCCTATTTTCTTGGCACTAAGGTAGTGGTGCATACTGACCATGAAGCTCTTCGTTATATCATAGAGAAGAAAGATGCTAAGCCGAGGCTGATTAGATGGGTGTTACTGCTACAGGAGTTTGATTTTGAAGTTAAGCACCGAAGGGGTACACAAAATCAGGTAGCAGACCACTTGTCCAGACTTGAAGAAGAGGCAATGTTGAAGCTGAATGATGAACAGGAGATAGATGATTGGTTTACGGACGAGAAAGTGTTGGGTGCTCGCAAGACCTGATTCCTTAGTTTGTTGACATTGCTAACTATTTGGCAAGTGATATGGTTCCTCCTGATATATCTGTGCACCAAAGAAGAAAGTTCATGTCCGATGTTAAGAAATACTTCTGGGAGGAACCATTCTTGTTCCGTGTGTGTGCCGATACTATGATCTGGAGATGTGTGCCTAAAGCTGAGATGGTGGAGATATTAGAGGCTTGTCATTCATCCCCTATCAGGGTACACCATAGTGGTATCCGAACTACACACAAGATCTTGAAATGCGGCTACTATTAGCCGACTATTCATAAAGAAGCCCATGAGTTTTTAAGGCTTGCAGCAGATGTCAAAGGGAAGGAGGTATATCAAGGAGGCATGAGCTCCCTCTTAATCCCATCCTTGTGATTGAGCAATTTGACGTTTGGGGTATAGACTTCATGGGTCCATTTGTGATGTCCAATGAAAATCGGTACATATTAGTGGCTGTGGACTATGTATCTAAGTGAGTGAAGGCGGTTGCGCTTCCCAGTAATGAGGGCAATTATGTCACAGCATTCTTGAAAAAGAACATCTTCTCCAGGTTTGGTACACCAAGGGAAATAATTAGTGATGGAGGCTCTCACTTTTGCAACAGGCTATTTCATGCTTTGCTTGAAAAATATGGAGTAAAACACAGAGTTGCAACCCCTTATCATCCTCAGAGGAGTGGGCAAGTGGAGGTTTCCAACAGAGAGATAAAGTCAATCCTGTCCAAGACTATAAATGCCAATAGAAAGGATTGGGCGCGGAAGTTAGATGGTGCTTTGTGGGTGTACCGGACTGCATTCAAGACCCCAATAGGTATGTCACCATAGCAGTTTGTGTTTGGTAAGGCGTTCCATCTTCCGGTTGAGTTAGAGCATAAGGCCATGTGGGCATTGAAGAAACTAAACTTAGATTGGTCTGAAGCATCATTGCAGTGGCTTGGGCAATTGAATGAGCTGGATGAGTTCTGCCTGAGTGCATATGAGAGTTCAGCCTTATATAAGGAGAGGATGAAATTTTATCATGATCGGAAAATAGAAAAGAGAAACTTCCAGCCGGGTGACTTGGTCATGCTTTTCAATTCTAGACTTCGCTTGTTTCCTGGAAAGCTGAAGTCCAAGTGGTTGGGACCATTCAAGGTGGTACAAGTGTTTCCTCACGGGGCCATTGAACTTAAGAATCATGAAGGAAAGAGGTTCAAGGACAATGGACAGCGGATAAAAGATTATTTTGGCATAGCAGAGGAGCTCAAAAAAATTAAAGCCTGGAGCCTAGATGAATTCGTCCCACCCAAGGAGCTTGATGAAGTCTGAGTAATCAAGCAACCTATGTCATTCCGCGACGTTAAATCAGGTGTTGCATGGGAGGTAACCCATTAGGAAGCTTTATGAAGTCTGAGTAGTCAAGCAACCTGCGTCGTGCCGCGACATTAAATCAGGCACTGCTTGGGAGGCAACCCAAGGCTAATGTTTTCTATGTGTGCAGGAACAAGTAGAGGAAAAGTATTGGAGAAGATAAAACTATGAAAATGGGTAAGTCAAGTTCCACGAGCAAGGTTCACGGACCGTGGATCAATCCACGAGTCATAGACTCAACTCGTGGAACTCAGGTGATACTGGCCAAGTGCAGAATAACATCTACAAACCAGTTCTATAAGTCGTGATTAAAATCATGGGTCGTGGTTACAGGTCGTAGAAATCAGAGGATTATGGGTGGCAGGACTTGTTCCACGAGACTGTTCTACAAGCCATGGTTAAGTCCACGACTCATGAACTGGACTCGTGGAACTCAGGTAAGTTTTTATATTTTTCTACTATTCACCTGTCTCACCCGACCCGACCCGCGACCCCTTTCATTTAAATCAACCAAAAATCAAATATTTCCCCTATTATTTCTACCATAACCGACCCCTACACTCTCCTAATCACATTCAAACACCAAAATACCTTCTAATCCTCCATCAAATCACTCCCCATATCACCCCCAAATTGATTGTGTCACTATTTTCCTCACCATAAGTGTCGAAAATGGGCATAACAGTTCGATTCAAGTCATGGGTCATGGTCTTTGTCTAACAATCACTAGTATTCACTCAAGTTCTTCCATAAATTTGACGGTATGAACTCAAATTCTAACCTTGTTTGAATTTTTGGAGAACATAACTTGACCTAGGGTAATCTTGTGTGAATAAATTGTGTAAACACCCTAAGGAATGAAAGTGTAGAGTGAATACTAAATCTACGTATGAAATTATGTGTATATATGTTTTAAGTGGTTGAAAGATTAAAAGAATTTGAAAAAGATTGGGTTTCTACTGTTACAGTGATCACGAGTGCACTCTACGGGTCGTGGTTCATTCCACAAGTCATGGAATTCACCCGTGGAAATTATAATAGAAACCTGTTCTTAGGTCTTATTTTCACGAGGGTCGTCCACGAGTCGTGGTTCATTCCATGAGTCGTGGATGGGACTCATGAATCTTAGACCTTCAGACAGTAAAAAGGGGTCTGATTTCCATGAGAGGCATCTGCGAGTTGTGGTTCCAATCACGATTCATAGATGCAACTCGTGGAACTCAGACCTGCACTCATCTTATTCTGCCCAGAAATCACGAGGGGAATTCACGAGCTGTGGTTCATTCCACGGACCGTGAAACCCACTCATGGAACCAAAGTTTAGTGTAATTTAAATATTTTTTTCTGGGATTTCTTGGCTTGGTTGTACTGATATCTCCTCCGCAGATCCCATGCATTCAAAAAACACAAAAGCATGCAAAGAAGGGGCTCATCAATTCAAATCCAGACTCACGGATGAGACCGATGAGCCTACTAAACCTGAATCGAGTTGGTCTGAGGAGATTTATGAGGTTCAGCCTGACCCTGATGTGCAGCCTCAAACCACGAGACATGGGGCACAGACGCAGGCAGCACTTTAGCTATCCCTCACAGTTTCTCCATCAGCAATGACCACCGCTCCTCAGTCTGAAGAAGAAGAAGGGTCAACCGCGAAGGGTGATAGTAACAGGGAGAACGATACAGGGATCGGTACTAAAGAAGAAAATGAGTCTGATGATGATAAGTCAGCATCTGGTGATAAGAGCTCCTCTGATCCTACCACCCCAGTAGTTGCACTTCAGACATAGGCAGAGGCTGACAGAGCATAGAGACTGGAGGCTCATGATAATCGGAGATGGTGTGTCCCGGAGATGCAGACCATATGCATGCAGAGGATTTTTCAGTCTGAGAGTGGTTTGCACAAAAGGGGCATATTTGAGGAGCCACGGGTCTGGACCTAGGGCTTAGCATCCGTCCTAGATATTCGGGCCACATTAAATCACTACTGATGCAGTTGGATGGCTGAGCCCCCATGTAGCTGTCCTGAGATTGTTCGAGAATTTTATGCCTCCTATTCAGCCAACGGCAGTCATCTCCTTGGGCCGAGACAACAATATCAGGATCTACCTCTACTCACCAGTACTTTGGTGCGACATGCACCTGTTGATATCTCTGAGCGGACTATTCAACAGTTTTTGTTTGGGACCGAGTATGAATTACAGGTCAACACAGCCGAGTTTGATAGCAAGATGAATATTGTCTGAGAGAAAAAAAGAAGATGAGGGACCTGGTTCAGCAAGAAGATTTATTGAGATGGGCTCTGGGTTATATAGCTGAGAATGGTGAAGATGCAGAATGGGTTCACGGCAGCGACATAAAAAAGATAACATTAAATTTCACCAGCAAGTTTTGGTGGTCCATTGTTCAGTCTCGCATTTATTCGACTCAGGTAGATAATACTTTGATGCCTGACCGTGCAGAACTAGTGGCCAGCATCATGATAGGGTATGAGATTAATTTTCCACGCTGCATATTGGAGGAGATCCATGAGCAGGCATTTACAACGCACACTAACATACCCTTTTCCTGTTTGATTCATCGTCTATGCTATGAGTCAGCAGTCCCACGGATGCCCGATATTGACCACACTCGGGAGGTGAATAGGATACAGGATGCCGAGTTTATTAGAGATGTGGCTAACCCAGTTGCACACCGAGGAGCGTCATCCTTTATTTCTGCAAGTACTGTGAGAGTTGAGGGATCCTCTGCAGCATGAGACCCAATAGACTTGCATGATATAGGGGTAAGTATAGCTGCAGAGGGTGCCACAGCCACAGCTTTAGCTTCAGCACCTTCGACCTCTCATCCACCAGTAGGCATCCCTACCGCACTTTCGCACCCAGCTTCTTCAAGTAGGATTATTATTGATGCTAAGTTTCTCCAGAATCTGGTTGCTCATCAAGACGATACTCAGAAGTAGGTAAATTATTTCTTGGACCGGCTCCAACCATGGGTAAGATTGATTGTAGAAGCCGCTGAGGCGAGGATGAAAGTTGAGATAGGCCAGGTTGCAAGAGAGATGTCCGCACGGGTAGATGCTTTTGAGCGCCGAGTGAATACTCAGTTGTAGTCCATACAGAGCCTCGATTTGGGACACATTCAGGAAGATTTGGCATGAATTGGAGAGGAGATTAGATCTGTTGACCCTAGCCAGACTCTGGTTATGCCCTCCATCTCTATTGAGGTTCCAGCACCCACGCGCTGGGTTGTTGATTTATTTGTTGTGGCGGAGCCTGTTCCCCCAAGTGATAGAGCAAAGAGAGTGTGCACTGATAGCACTCATGTGGGTGAGGAGGACCCAAAGAGGCTGAAGCGAGACACCGCTACTACCGTGTAGCGATTCTTAGATAACATGTGTCTCCTTGAGGAGGCGGAGAGGTAGAGAGTTAGGGGTGCATCTTCTAGTTCGGCTCCAGTTGGAAGAGGGGCCACATTGTTGACACTCAATTTTGGCCTGATATTTTTCAAGTTAATATTTTTAAATATTTTTAAATATTAACTCGTTAAATTGCACAGAAATATATATTTTTCTCATATTATTTCAATGTTAATACAATTTATTGATAATTATCCTCACTTTTGAACATATTGAGATTTTTATCAAATTTTTATTCATTTTAATTAATTTTAATTATCGTTAATTTTTGTTACAATTATTTTTTCATAAATAAATATTGTTTAATTTTATTGAATCATCAATTGTTTAGTTTTTACCCAGTCTATTAATACATAAAGGTGAAGAAGATATTTTTTACATAGATAAATAAATAGCACATGGTTTTAGATAAACCATGATTTTAAGCACACAGTTTTGATAGCCCATGGTTTTGTTTTGCCACCTAGATGGTTTAGGGTTTTAAAGTTTTCCATAAAGTGTCTCATACACTCAACACATTCTTGGGTGGTGGAAATTTCCCAAAATAGACAAAAGTTCCAAAAGAAAATATCCATTCTCTTCCTCCTTTTCTTTTCCGACCACCACCCCACCGGAAACCGGCCACCTCCATTCAACTCCGGTGAAACCAAATCTGAGCCTTCTCATTCACCCCTCACCTTTTCTCTCTCTCTCTCTCTCTCTCTCTCTCTCTCTCTCTCTCTCTCCATCCAAACACAACACCAATCGGTGAGCTTACTATTTCAATGATCTCACCATTCTGACTACCACTACGTCGCCGGAAAATGGCCATTAATGGTAAGCAAACACAAGCAACAACCACCGAGCTCCAAACCCACCACTTCTCCTCCTGTTTCTCCCTACAACAACCTCCCTAAAACCACCATAACCAGATCCAAACCCCCTCTATTTCTTTCCAGCTCCGGCCAGGAGCTTCGGCTCTGATGAACTGGAGCAGCTCCCACCGCCTCAACAACGACAACAACACAACCCACTGCTAGCAGCTCCGGTGAACTCCAAGTAGTCCTCTCTTTATTTTATTTATACGCCGTCACAATGCCAACGAACTCCGAGACTCCCAATCTGGCTGGTAGTACTTCAACAAAGTTATAATATCATGATGTGTTCAGTTATCTCAGGTTGTTCTACTCTGTCTGTTAAGTTGTTATTACATCTTTTTGCTTGAGTTTTCTCATTGTGTTATGATTATTCTACATTTTGAGCTGATCTTTTGATTTAGTTTAGTCACTAGATATTTTCTGGTGTTATGTTTCATTTATTACTATTTTATCCAATGTTTTGGATTGTTGCTAACTTTATGCATTGATTTTGCCAATTTTGTGTCAATATTTGTTGGAAAATTTTCTCTTACTATAACTAATTTTGATTTCCCTTTACGTTTCTCTTTTTACTAAATCTTGCTTGCTTTTGTTTGTTACTAATTATCCTATTGGTTGTTTTTTTTCCTACTCACTACTAAATCTCACTGTCTTAAATTGTTATTTGGTCATTTTACTCTCTAACGTGTATTGTTATATTTAATTGGCCAATGAAAGAATCTCTCCATCGGATTTTTGAGGCCTCTCCATAATAAAAGATGGGTGTTATTTTGAGTTCGATTATTTCATATTGAATATCAATTTAACTGGCCGATGAAGAAATTTTCATCGATTTCCAAGGCCTCCAATGTATATAAGACGAGTTTTTTTTTAGTTATTATTTATTTAATTCTTTTTGATTAATTTTTGTTCATTACTAATACTTTTACTAAGTGTGTTTACAAGTACACAAAAATGCTTTCCGAAGAAGATATTCGAATTAAAATTCAAAGATATTGTATAATTCTTTTATTGTATTTATTCATTTTAGCTAACGATAGGCAAATAAAAGGCAGTTTCATAAAATTTTGTCCTTGAATTCTTAGAGTTTTGGATAGTCTTTTTTCTCTAACTCGAAAGAATCAAGGCATTTATTTTATCTTCTCAATTGAAAAAATGAATTCAGCCGGGAACCACCATTGTGGATTCTGAAGGATGCCTTACCCCTTCCCTTCGGAATAACTTGAACCCTTATCTAGAATCTCATTGGTTTCGTAGACTAAAATTTGTTCAATTATTAATAAGGTTTCCTAATTTTCCTAAAATTAGGTGGCGAATCTCTTTCTCTGAAATTATTTTTTAAATATTATTTTTTAAATTAATTTTTTTAAACAATTAATTATTCTTTAGAGT
The DNA here is from genome assembly GCA_003996215.1 of Jaltomata sinuosa. Taxonomy (NCBI): domain Eukaryota; kingdom Viridiplantae; phylum Streptophyta; class Magnoliopsida; order Solanales; family Solanaceae; genus Jaltomata; species Jaltomata sinuosa. Next base: position 168,971 of record QJPP01002089.1, on the reverse strand, counting down.
CCCAAAGTTGTGTCCTATCGGATATAACAGAATGGCGACTCTGCTGGGGATTAAAAGGTTTTAACCATTATGAATTCATTTTTTCAATTGAGGAGTTTTTACTTTTTTATAAAACAAAATATCATTGTTTAATTAATTCTTTATTTGCACCTTGTATATTTTATTGGTTATTGATAAATTGTATCTTCCTTACATTTATTAGATTATTTATTCATTATTTATTGTATCATATGTTCATTGTCATTGCATACATAGCATCTTTCCGCCACATGGCATGTAATTTTATTTATCTTTTATGGGGATTCACGATCCCGTGGCCTCTTTTCACAAATAACACTTTCTCAGAAATATGATAGTTTACGGGTACGTCATGCATCCAATGGCTATCATATTTTTAACACATGTTGTTCGCTTGGGACCCGGTCTATTTCGAAGAAAGCCCACTCTTAGACACCTAGTGTAGAGCTAAATCAAGACTCTTAATTAGGCATTGACCTAAGTTAACCCGATACTCAAGTGGTGTTGGATCCATTAGTGAGACCACCTTGTCTCACCTTTGGCTTAAAAGGTCATATGTATACTAAGACGCATTATGCATTATTTATGTGCTAAATACTACCTAATTTGTTTTGTCCATACTTGTTTGATTTTTTGTACATATTTTGCTCTAAATATGATTATTTATTCCAAAAGTTGGAACTACGTTTGACCTGATTCCTAGCTCAATGGGATACGTAGGCGTCTCACTGGCTCGGTCATATTCCCCTTAAGCTTTCCAATTATTTGCAATGGAAACTGGGGCAGCCTCAAAAATTCTACAGAAGATAGTGTTTTCTACAAGATTGAATACACAGAGTTGTTGAAGTCAAAACTGGGGCAGAATTTTTGAGGAAGGTCCTCAAAAATTCTACCAGAACAGCAGAGAGAGTAATATCTGATGTTGAACTCCATGAAGCGTCAAACAGATAAATCAAGAGAGCTTTTGATTTAGTTGTGCTATTCTTCCATTTTATTCATTTTTCATGACTATCCTGTTTTCATTCATTTTTTGTGCATATATGTGACATTCTTTCAAAAAAGATACATTTTATGACATATCTGCATGAACTATGCACACCTGATTCTCATCCCTTGGGGTGAGATACGTAGGCAGCCCTTTTCGGGTTCGATATCCCTTATTCAAAAAAAAATCTTTTTTTTAGAATCACATCGTTGACTTGGTTGGTGCCAAAACTGTTAGAAATGTGTAAATAATTGATTGAGAATGTTGACTTCAGGTGAACCATAGATTTTTTTTGGTACCTCTTAGTCGTATCTTTGTGATGCTTGAGAATATTCTCTTGCATGCATTCAAGATAAGAACAAAACCAACCTCATTATTTCATGTGCATTGTGTGGTGAGCTTTTAGATTAAATTCAATTGCATTGCATTGTTGATCTAGAACTTGGCTTGAATGTTTGTTGAGGCAAAATCCTGAGTAATATTTGGTTTGAGAAATGACCGTAGGCCGTCTTTGACCCGTTTGTGTCTTTCAAGCCTAGAAAATGACATTAATCCTAGCATGTCTCTTTTTGAGCCTGAAGCCTCTTCTTTGGACAACCACATTTTAGCCCATACCCTTCTAAGTGCTTACATGCACTATCCCTCTCTTGGACCAACCTCGTTGAGCGCACTGAAGATGTGAAATTACACAAGAAGATTCAAGTTTGAAGTTGTCAAAAACAAAAGATATTGCATCCCTAAAAGTCAAGGATACAAAATGACTTCAAAAGAAAAGAAAAGGGAGTGAAAACTCTCCACAAGGTCAAGACAAGGAGAAACAAGAAAGAAAAACCCTCCAACAATAATGAAGAAGTTGAAAAAAGAAGAAGTCATCAGAAAAAAGGAGAGAAGACTCCGACAAGCAAAGATTCAAAAGAAGTCAAAACAAAAGAAAGGGACAACACAAAAGTTCAAGTGCTAAAAGCGCAACAAAAGCATAAATTCAGTGCAACTCTCAAAAGAGGGATTAAGCCACTTTTATCCGAAATGAATATCCTACCCGTCCTTAAGCCAACATCACAAGCTGATTACAAGCCCTACATGATCTCATTTCAAATATTCTCACATTAGTGGAGATTTACATGAAGGCCAAGCATATGGCATCATAATTGCATGCATTGAACATTTTTCTGAGTGTTAGTGTTCTTTGAAAATATCCTCAAAACAAATACTCCAGATATGTGCAAATGATGACTTTCTTTATGGTAAGGGAACTTGAAACATGAGGATAGGTATAGTTCAAAACCATTGTTTGAAGCAAGACGAACAAATCTTGTTGATACTTAGGTATGTTTGAGGTACCACTTGAAGCTATAGGAATTACCTCGAAGCCAATCTCTGTTAAAGGAGAAGCAAATGAGAAATTTTTTACTCAATGCTTAATGTTGGTGCCAACTGCAGTCAACACTTGATTCTCTCTTCACATGCTTCATAGTTCAAAATAAAATTGGGGCAAGCACCCATCTTTCTAAATACCTGTCAAGTGCATTTACTTGTTAAAGTTGTTGTCAACTTGTCAAATTGATATGTTGAGTTGTTACCTTGTTAAATTGGCTCATTTTTTAAAGTTGGGTTGTTATCCCATTCAAAAAGACACATTTTTATAAATTGGGTTGTCATCCCATTCAAAATGACACATTTTTAAAACTAGACTGTCATCCCATTCAAAATGACACATTTTTTAAATTGGGTTGTCTTTCCATTAAAAATGACACATTTTTTAAATTGGGTTGTCATCCCATTGAAAATGACACATTTTTTGGATCATCACTTTTATATTTGTGATGTGTTATGTTAGATCATTACCTCTTTCATTGTGACATATTGAATTTTCTACTAATAAGTTTATTGCAGATGGTAATGAGAAGTTGGAATGGCACCTCATTCAAAGTGGCATATCAAATACAAGTTGGGTCGTTCGCCTTTCAATGAGACATGTTGGTTTGTCACCTCGTTCAAAGAGACATATCAAATTCAAATTAGGTCATCCGCCTTTTAATGAGACATGTTGGGTTGTCATCTTGTTCAAAGTGACATATCAAATTCAAGTTGGGTCGTCCGCCTTTTAATGAGATTTGTTAGGTTGTCATCTCATTTAAAGTGACATATCAAATTCAAGATTGGGTCGTCTGCCTTTCAATGAGACACATTGGGTTGTCACCTCATTTAAAGTGACATATCAAGCTCAAGATTGGGTCATCCGCCTTTCAATGAGACATGTTAGGTTGTCACCTCATTCAAAGTAACACATCAAGTTCAAGTTAGGTTGTCCGCCTTTCAATGAGACATGTTGGGTTGTCACCTCGCTCAAAGTGACATATCAAATTCAAGTTGGGTCATGCACTTTTCAATGAGACATGTTGAGTTGTCACCTCGTTCAAAGTGACATATCAAATTCAAGATTGGGTCATCCGCCTGTCAATGAGACACGTTGGGTTGTCACCTCATTCAAAGTGACATATCAAGTTCAAGATTGGTGTCTGCCTTTCAATGAGACATGTTGGGTTGTCATCCCATTCAAAATGACATATCAAATTCAGGATTGGGTCGTCCACCTTTCAATGAGACATGTTGGGTTGTCACCTCGTTCAAAGTGACATATCAAATTCAAGTTGGGTCATCTGCCTTTCAATATGATACGTTGGGTTGTCACCTCATTCAAAGTGACATATCAAATTTAAGTTGGATTATCCGCCTCTCAATGAGACATGTTGAGTTGTCACCTCGTTCAAAGTGACATATCAAATTCAAGTTGGGTCGTTCACCTATCAAAGAGACATGTTGGGTTGTCACCTCATTCAAAGTGATATATCAAATTCAAGTTGGGTCATCCGACTTTCAATGAGACAGGTACACAACTTTGTATCCTCAGCGTCTCACAATTTGACACTGGGCGATTTTGGAAAACAATGTCAAAGGTACGTGATTATTTTTCGTCCTAGAACATTTTTTCCTCGTTTATCATCTTTATTTTAAAAATAATTCAACCTCGCTAGAAGAAGAAGAGCATTTTCAAAACTCTATCAAAGTCTGACATCATTCTGTGCATATGTTATTCCTTTTCTTTGTCAAGTCAAAATTAGCTACACATCAACGTCTTCGTTCAAAGATTCTTTCATCATCTCTGAACGAAGAGGAGCAGTTGTTGACACCCAATTTTGGTCTGATATTTTTCAAGTTAATATTTTTAAATACTAACTCGTTAAATTGCACAGAATATATTTGTTTTCTCATATTTTTTCAATGTTAATACAATTTATTGATAATTATTCTCAGTTTTGAACATATTGATATTTTTATCAAATTTTTATTCATTTTAGTTAATTTTAATTATCGTTAATTTTTGTTACAATCATTTTTTCATAAATAAATATTATTTAATTTTATTGAATCATCAATTGTTTAGTTTTTACATAGTCCATTAATACATAAAGCTGAAGAAGATATTTTTTATACAGATAAATAAATAGCACATGGTTTTAGATAAACCATGGTTTTGAGCATACAGTTTTAATAGCCCATTGTTTTGTTTTGCCACCTAGATGGTTTAGGGTTTTAAAATTTTCTATAAAGTGTCTCATACACTCAACACATTCTTGGGTGGTGAAAATTTCCAAAAATAGACAAAAGTTCCAAAAGAAAATATCCATTCTCTTTCTCCTTTTCTTTTTCGGCCACCACCCCATCGAAAACCAGCCACCTCTATTTAACTCCGGTGAAACAAAATTTAAGCCTTCTCCTTCATCCCTCACCTTGTCTCTCTCTCTCTCTCTATCCAAACACAACAACAGTCGGTGATATTACTGTTTCAATGGGCACACCATTCTGACTACCACTACGTCGCTGGAAAATAGCCATTAATGGTAGGCAAACACAAGCATATGAGCTCCAAACCCACCACTTCTCCTACCGTTTCTCCCTACAACAACCTCCCTAAAACCACGACCAGATCCAAACCCCCTCTGTTTCTCTCCAACTCCAGAGAGGAGCTTCGGCTCCGATGAACTGGAGCAGCTCCCACCACCTCAACAACGACAACAACACAACCCACTGCTAGCAGATCCGGAGAACTCCAAGCAATCCTCCCTTCATTTCATTTATACGCCATCACAATGTCAACGAGCTCCGAGACTCCAAATTTGGTCGGTAGTACTCCAACAAAGTTATAATATCATGATATGTTCAGTTATCTCAGGTTGTTCTACTTTGTCTGTTAAGTTGTTATTACATCTTTTTGCTTGAGTTTGCTCGTTGTGTTATGATTATTCTAAATTTTGAGCTGATCTTTTTATTTATTTTAGTCACTAAATATTTTTTGGTGTTATGTTTCATTTATTACTATTTTATCCAATGTTTTGGATTGTTGCTAACTTTATGCATTGAATTTTGCCAATTTTGTGTCAATATTTGTTGGAAAATTTTCTCTAACTATAACTAATTTTGATTTCCCTTTACGTTTCTCTTTTTACTAAATCTTGCTTTCTTTTGTTTGTTACTAATTATCCTATTAGTTGTTTTTTTCCTACGCACTACTAAATCTCACTGTCTTAAATTGTTATTTGGTCATTTTACTCTCTAACGTGTATTGTTATATTTAATTGGCCAATGAAAGAATCTCTCCATCGGATTTTTGAGGCCTTCCCATAATAAAAGACGAGTGTTATTTTGAGTTTGATAATTTCATATTGAATATCAATTTACATGGCCAATGAAAGAATCTCTCCGTCGGATTTTTGAGGTCTTCCCATAATAAAAGATGGATGTTATTTTGAGTTCGATTATTTCATATTGAATATCAATTTAATTGGCCGATGAAGAAATTTCCATCAATTTCCAAGGCCCTCAATGTATATAAGATGGGTTTATTTTTTAGTTATTATTTATTTAATTCTTTATGATTAATTTTCGTTCATTACTAATACTTTTACAAAGTGTGTTTACAGGTACACAAAAATGCTTTTCGAAGAAGATATCTGAACTAAAATTCAAAGATGTTGTATAATTCTTTGTTGTATTTATTCATTTTAGCTAACGATAGTCAAATATTAGGACGTTTCGTAAAAAATTTCCTTGAATTCTTAGAGTTTTGGAGAGTCTTATTCTCTAACTTGAAAGAATCAAGGCATTTGTTTTATCTCCTCAATTGAAAAAATAAATTCAGTCGGGAACCACCATTGTGGATTCTGAAGGATGCCTAACCTCTTCCCTTCGGAATAAATTGAACCCTTACCTGGAATCTCATTGGTTTCGAAGACTAAAATTTGTTCAATTATTAATAAGGTTTAATAATTTTCCTAAAATTAGGTGGCAACTCTCTTTCTCTTAAATTATTTTTTAAATTAATTCTTTTAAACAATTAATTATTCTTTAGAGTCTCGAAGTTGTGTCCTATCGGATATAACACACATCTTCTGCTCTTGGGATGCTGGAGTTGGTTACTACTGAGAGGGCATCTACCTATGCCCCTCCTGTAATTGAGCCATTGAGCGCGATGGCCACCGCCGCCGCCACTGACACTACGATGGGTGCCACATCACCAGCCCCGCCTACTTCATCGGACGCCAGCGCCTAGGCTCCACAGGTATGTCCCTGCCTCCTTATGTTTTTTATTTCCTTGATGCATTGAGGGCAATGCACATTGCTTTCTAATAGGGTGGGGCCAGCAGTTGTCCATATTTTGATGGGTCTCTTGGCAAAGTCTGAGTAGCCAAGACACCCGCATCGTGCCACAATGTTAAATCAGGCGTTGTATGGGAGGCAACCCATGAGGGTACTCACAATGTACCTGAGTTCTTGGGGTTTTCTTGCCTGTGTTCTTTCCCTAAGGATTTTTAATTTCTATTGAACCGGCATGTTTAGTATAGGTTGTGTGTATTTAAAGAAGAAAAGGAACTTACCATTGTCTATGATATGATTTTGAACTTGATTTTGAGTGAAAAATGGAGACCCCTCCAAAATTTTGTGTGACATGAGATTATCTATTTTTGATAGACTGACCATTGTGGATCTGTGCATGACATTATGTTAACTGATCTGATGAATGGCTTAAGCTAGAGTATGAACCTGATAGTTAGCATGTGATTGTTGTACTCTGTGCCATGTGTGTGAGCTGCATTCATACTGTTCTTTCATTGTGTGCCAATCTAGAACTTTCCCGGTTAGTCTTGCCTAGGTTGTAGGATGGTTGGTTAGGAAAGGATCATAGGCCATTTTTGAAATAGTCCACTTAGCCTAAATGACCATCCAAATGATGTAAATACTCATTGATCCCTGATTTTGAGCCGAAATTGACCCTTTTTTATGAATAGCCTATTCACCTTCCCTATTTTCTATGAACTTTCAGTTTGGACCTGGTCCCTTCTTGGACATTGTGCACCTCAACTCAGGCAAATCGCCTAAGTTAAGGGTGGCTACTGTGAAGGTGAGTGTGAAATATGGGATATGAAAAGAAAAGGTTAGTGATAAAGAGGGAAATAACGGGTGTGACGGATATGCTTGAAAAGGAAAAAAAAATATGTAATGAAAAGTTGAGTCTGAAATAAAAGCCACACCTGTCACTTGATGAAAAATAAAAAAAAGAGGAAAGAATAGAGTTGGTCTGGAAAAGTGGAAGAAACATAGCGTAGTGTCAAGGAAGGTTTAGTCACCATTTCCAATATCTACCATACCCATCCCCGAGCCTACATTACAAGCCGAGTAAAGTCCTATAGTGATCCTAACCCAACTGTTTGAAAACTGAGGCATAGAAGATAAGGTCAAGCCTATAGTATTGTGCATGCATTGCTTGAATATCTTTGTGAGTGTGAGTGTTCTATTTCAGTCCCGTATATTCTGACTGTATTATTGTGCGATTGGGACTTCTTTGTGGTTAGGGCACTAGAGCAACATTGACTATTAACTGTTAAGGTAAGTCTCATATATGTATGCTATGTTGTCAGTTGATATCATAATGTCGTCCATGGATCCTCTTGTGTTGTGTTGATAGATAGAACGTTTGCACTTGTTTGTATTAAAAAGGAGGCCGATACTTGTTGTAAACTGAATTGCTAAATCATATGACTGTCGTAGTTTCTAGTTTTCTTTTACTCAAGCATCGTTCTAAGATAGTTTTGTTTTGTCGCTTGAGGATAAACAATGGTTATAAGTTGACGGTGTTGATGTGTCGTGGGTTTGCGGTATATTTGACGCTTAAAACTTGGAATTAGAGTATGTTCTTTAGCGATTTTTAGTAGCTTTGATGTGTTTTTGAGTCTTGTGCAGGAAAACATGGTTCGGAGACTAAGTGCAGAAAAACACTGATATTTAGGCTGAAACTGACTTCTATGACCCAGAACCATGAGTCGTGAATCACTCCATGAGTCGTGGAAGTCAGTTTTGGAAAGAGTACTGCAGATGTAGCTGGAGCCTGAGTTCTACAAAAGGTTTCCATGAGCCGTTGAACTGTTCACGAGTCATGGTTTCTACTCGTGGAACCTAATTAGAGAAGGATAAGACTGTCTGAGATCTACGACTCAATTCCACAAGTCGTAATTCAAGTCACGAGTCATAGACTGATCTCGTGGAAAAGAACCCGCAAGAGGACATATTATCTGAGTTTCAAGAGCACTGTTGACGACCCGTAGAAACTTCCATGGACCATAGACTGTGTCCATGAAAGCTGTCGATTCCAGTTTTCCTTGTTTAATTAGGATACGATTTCTACTTTCTATAAATACCTTTCCTAGGTTTTACTTTACATTTTATTCTCGATATTTTGTAGGAAACATATTAAAAACATTGTGATCTTGGTTTATTCTTGGTTTTGAGAGTTATACACATTCATAGTTCATTGTTCTTACTTCCAACTTCATTTATTCAAGTTCACAGATTTCTTTACTTCTTATTGTAAGTATATGATCATGAATGCACCAATAACTTCTGATTGTTTACTTATGAACATGAGTAGCTAAATCCACAGCTAGGGTTGTGGGAACCATGAAGGATTAACGAAGTAAGCAAAGTACTTGGGTATTCAAGGGCGGTGTTTATGCATGTATTATTCTTCCCTTCATTTTGATTGCTTTTTAATGGTGGCGAATGTTTTGATGACCCTTCCGGCCATCTTTGCATTTGTGCATTCATTGTACTGTTATATCTTTTCTTTAGTGGCCCCAAGTCATTTATGGCTTGTTGGGACCAGTAGTTCAGTTCCCTGGTCATTCGTTTGGTTGTTTTCCCCTTTTTCCTGTTTTAGAGCTTTAACTTAGCATATCATTGACTTTAGTCAACATTCTTAGCTAACATGCTCGGAATAGAATTCTGGCAGTTCTGTTAGCTCCGTAGAATTGAGTTTGGTCTAGTTGGACCTTTAGTTGAGGCTTGAGAACTTCCGATGTGGGTTTTGGGTGGTTTTATCTGTTTTCAGGCCATTAGTAGTTGAAAGTGTAACTTTGGGTGACTTTCGATGATCAGAGTGTCGAATTCAAAATTCGACGATTCCATCAGCTTCAGAATGATGAGTTTGGGTTGGGAAGGTGGTTGGTTCAGTTTCCGGGTGTGCCAAACTCATTTCGAGCCTTTGGGTTCCTTTTCATTAGTATTGACTTGGGTCAACATTCCTCTAAAATGACCTCGTATGGAAGTTTTATCGATTCCACTAAGTCCAGAATGCCATTTCCATTCTGTTAGCACTATTGGTTTATGGATATCGATTTTCGATAGTGCCTGAAATGCCCCATTGAGTTTTGGAAATTTGCAGACTTTTCATTGTTGCAGGTGTAGGCATCAAGCCTCTATCGCAATCATGAGACTCACCCTTCATGACCGTGATGAAGCGCCTGGCATCGTGTTCTTCGCGATCGCGTGATCACCGATCATGATCGCGATGAAGTCCCTCCTTATCTGTTCTTCGTGACTGCGTGGCTAGCCTTCAAAATCACGATGGTCTAGCCAGCATGATCCTCGTGACCGCAAAGGGTCCCTTCGCGATCGCGATGAAGGACCCCTGGCAGTATAAAACTTTTTCATTTCATTTTCCAGCCTTGTTTTCTCCATCCTCCACCAACTCTTAAGCTCCAAACTGCCTATAAATTACTCCCAAATCAGTTCCTTGCCCCAAAAATTGTTGTGCCTCGACATCCTGTGAGTTCCCTCATCAATTAGTAAGTTCTCTTCCCCGTCTTGCTTTCCATTGTTGTCCTCTTCATTAGCTTAAAACCAACATTGTTTCCATCTTCCTCAAGCTTAAATTTTGTTGTGGAATCAGTTCGTGGGTGACGTTTCTTCCTCGTGGACTCATCCAATTCATAGCTCTTGGCGTAATTATCTTACTTGGTAGGTAATTCTTGCCTATTTCTGATTTTTCAACCCTTAAATCCATTTTTGGGTTTCTTAGGTTTAAGGGTTGTTTTAGCTCGAATTTGTTGCCCAATCTCTTTGATTTTTTGGGCATGTACTCCTATGGTCTTGGGGATCATAATGCTAGTTTCCATTTTTATTTTGGATTATGGGCCCTACAGGCCCACTGGTGACCCAAATTTTAACCCGATATCGATGGTAGCAATAGAGGTATCGTTAGACTTATTTTAACGTATTATTTATCTTTAGGATAGTTTGATTGTCATTCGGGATCTCTCGGAGAGATTCGGCCTTGGACATTATTGTTCGGGCAGCTTGTCATCGGACGACAAGTAGATTATGGTCTAAACTCCCTAGACTTAGCATATATCAGATAAAATTGTACTAGCTGGCATCCTTGGGTTGAGTTGTTAGGTTGGAAGCACAGTTCTTGACCGTTTTTCCATGATTCGTCCATTTCTCTCCTCTGTTGTGTGTAGCATTCTTAGTAGTTGGTATTATCCCCCTTATGGTTCTGTGTGGCCTTGATTTCACTCTGGAACATAGAAGGTGGGTCATTGGGAATGTTCGCGAGTCCCGAACATGGAAATATCCTTCTAGGCTGGTTATGCTTGCTGAGTAGCTTAGGAGCATGTGCAGGGACGTTAGGTTGGTTGTGAGCTGTGGGGCATCTATCAATATTTGATCATATCATGTCCATGCATATAAATAGGTTTCACCCACATTTTACTATGGTTTTTGTCTTCGGGCCTACTGGGACTGAGTTTCTAAACTTTGCATGGCCCGTGGGATCTGTTTTTGGTAAAAATGATCTAAAGGGGTTTGGTAACGTTTGATGGGTCTTCTTGGGATAAGGGAGTTTTAAAGGATATTTTCTCACTAGTTCCACTCATACTGGACTCGACGGGGTTGAGTGCTAGATTTATTTACTACAGCTTCTGAGGTGATGCTAGACTAGGCAAGGATGTGTGTTAGGGCTATTGGACTTACTGTTTTAGACCTGGATACCCTCCAGGCAGCCTTACTTGGGGATTGATTTGAGATTGCGGGGCATATAGTATGTTGGTCGGGGGCCTCCATGGACCTTGTCATTCTGGACCAGAGGCTGCAAGTTGCGGGTGCTGGAGGGGGGGTATATGAGTGTGACCTTCCATGGATCCTATCTTCTGGACCTTATAGGTTGCCAGAAGTGGGTGACATATGGTACTACTATCATTCTTGACTTAGCATGGCATCATATCATTTATCTGTGTGAGGTACCATCCTTGTTTGTTGTTGCTGATTGTACACTTTGGTAGTATAGGATATCGGAGGGTTTTGTTTTCATTTGTTTGCGTTCCCCGGTTGTATGGGCGGTCGGGGGACTGTAGGCATACTCTTGTTGCTTTATCCTGACACTATCTCCTGTCTTGGTTATGATTTTGAGATATTATTCTACATCGTGGTTAGTTCTAGTTTCGAGAGTGATATGAGTATTTGGGTAGTGATTCCTATTTTTCGAGCATTTGTACCTTTACTCTTCTCTTCCATTCCTTATACTTGAGGTTACCGGTATACCGTTCATTTCTAGAACTTATTATGTATATTGTTATTGCGACGATCCCAGGTGCGTTATTTCTTACTTTCACCTGTGCCTGTTGTGTATATATATTCTACTGCTAACACTATATGTTTTTCTGTTGTCTTCCCTCTAGGCTAGTTTCCTGTGTACTTTTTCATTGATTATCGTGACTGGTTATTTCTATTATGTTTGTTATTACTCTTTTATCTTATATGTGCCCAGTTGGCATATGATACCTATTGGGTACCTTATGCTTCACATTTGGTGCTCACCCTACACTCTTCATCTTTTGGTGCAGATCCTAGTGTGAGTCATCGCTGTTAGCTCGTGGAGACTCGTGTGAGGTGCTGTTTTGGTGATATTCGGGACTGAGGGTGAGTTCTTGGAGATCGGAGCTTAGCTTTTAGTTATCTTATGATTATATACTTTATTTCTACTCGGAGATAGCTTTGTATATGTTGTTTGAACCCTTGTACTCCTTATGTAGATCGGGCTCTTATACGCTATGATACCAGGTTTTGGGTTTGGTTTAGCTTTCGCATTGTTATTTATTCCTTTTATCTATTTTCTTCATCTTGTTCCCTTGCTTCCGCATATTAAATTGTTCTTCTGCTTAGATTGTTAGATAGTAGCCCATTACTAACCGTTCTAGGCTACGGGAATTGGTTCGCCTACTGGGAGATTGTAGGTGCCATCATGACCGAGAAATCGGATTGTTACAGCTTGGTATTAGAGCCCTAGATTCACTGGTGTCATCAGTATAGAAGTCAATGTCTAGTAGAGTCCTGTGGATCAGGGCGGAGATGTCCGTTCTCAATCTTTGGAAGGCTACAGTGACATCTTAGGAAGAAGTGGACTTTTCTTATTTTTATCTCGTGCATAGTATCCTTGAAGGTTTCTGGAAATCTTACTTACTATGGTTCACTCTTTCGCAGATGGTTCGTATGAGATCTTCATCTTCTGGTGGAGGAGAGCCTCCTGCCCCTGCACCTCTGACTCCAACTAGGGGTCGAGGTGGTCGCAAGGTTAGAGGTAGGGGTTGTGGATGCCCCAGAGCAGCAGCACCAGCTAGGGCTGCTAGGGTTGAGGTAGAGCCTGAGTATGACTATGAGCCAGAGTTTGCTCCAGAGCAGTAGCATGTGGACCCGGGGGAAGCCCAAGTAACACCTGCTCCAGTACCAATTCCAGCACCAGTTTTTGTGCCAGCTTCAACCCCATCTCAGTCTTCAGATATTAGGGGTTTACTTATTCCGCAATTGGGTATGATTGGAGAGCGACCTTCTGAGGTAGCACAGACACCCGCTCAGGGGGCAGCCCTGGGTGTTCAGAGTTCAGGAGCATAGCCTGCTACTGTGGCACCCCTTGTCGAGGTTGTTCCAATCCCATCAGTTTCACAGCCTCTTGCTCCTCGCCCAGCTATGACAAATGGGGAGCAGAAGGCTTTGGGTAGGTTCTTGTCATTGGCACCACCGAGGTTTGCTAGTACGTCGGGTCAGGACCCACAGACTTCATTACTACATGTGAGGAGATATGGCACCATCTGGGTTTATTGGAGACTCACAGAGTCGGTTATACCACCTATCAGCTGGAGGGACCAGTGAAGTTATGGTGGAGGGCACAGGTTGCTTGCATATCTTCTACATCACCTCCTTTGACCTGGTCCGAGTTTTATGAGGTCTTTATGGCCAATTTCCTGCCGCAGAGTGATCGTGAGAGGCACAGGGAGCAGTTTATTAGGCTTATGCAGGATTCTATGATTGTCTCCGAGTATGAGACCCATTTTCATCACCTAGCACCATTTGGAGCTATAATCATTCCTCTTGAGGCAGATAGGATTTGCAGCTTTGTATGGGGTTTGAGACCAAAGATTAGGCAACCAGCTGAGATATTGGTTGCCAGAGGTTGGTCATTTCAGGCTATCGCAGACTATGCCCGTATGGTGGAGGACTTACAGTGACATGATCAGGGGGCCAGAGATAAGAGGCCTCGACATCAGGTTTTCTACAGTGGTTTTAGACACGGTGGTAGAGGTTTAGGCTAATGGGTACAGGGTTATCATCCATACCAGCATCAGGGTCAGGCCAGTCGACCGATTCAGGCGTCACTTCAGGTTTCTGGTTCTCAGTTTGAGCAGGGTCAGAGCATTCAACGTAGTCACAGTGGTCAGTCTGCGAGAGGTACTACTTTTGGGGTATCAGGCCGAGGTGGCCACACAGGTTCAACATGTTTGTCTTGAAAGGTTGGGCCGTCAGAGTCGTGCTATGAGTGTGGTGTCAGCTGTCATTTTGCTAGAGATTACCCCCAGTGGGGTACAGCCTGTTATGAGTGCAGAGTTAGTGGTCATTTTGCTAAATATTGCCCCCAGCGGGGTACAGTTCAGCCTATTCGCTCCGTTCAACCACTGGATCAAGGAGGCAATGGTCTGGGTAGAGGTCCGCATGGCAGAGCAGGTAGTAGGGATGGTGGTCGGACAGGTGAAGGTCATCGTCAGTTCTATGCGGTCCCTGGGAGACCAGAGGCAGAGGCCTCAGATGCTGTGATTACAGTTATAATTTTTGTATGCCATCAGTTTGCTACGGCTTTATTTGATGCTGGATCCACTTGTTCATATGTATCTGCCTAATTTCTACTTTTTTTGGGGTTGGTTAGTAAGCCATTATCTATGCCTCTGTCTGTTTAGACCCCAGTAGGAGATTCTTTAGTAGTGGATCAGATTGTGAGATCCTGTGTGATATTTGTTGGTGATTTAGAGACTTGGGGTGATTTGATGATCCTTGATATGTTAGATTTTGATGTGATACTGCGCATGGACTGGTTATCCCCTCACTGTGCAATTTTGGATTGTTATGCCAAGACCATTACCATAGTCGTGCCCGGTGTATCCCTGGTTGTGTGGCAGGGTTCTGTTAGCCATGCGCCATCTGGGATCATCTCTTATCTTTGAGCTAGGAAGTTCATTTACCATGGGTGTTTAGCTTATCTAGCATATATCCGAGATGCTAGTGATGACCCTTTGTCTCCTGAGTTTATTCCTGTGGTTAGAGACTTCCTAGATATGTTTTCTACCGACCTGTCAGGCCTTCCACCTGAGAGGGATGTTGATTTTGCCATTGAGTTAGAGCCGGGCACCAGGCCTATTTCTATTCCACCTTACTGTATGGATTCTGCTGAGTTGAGAGAGATTAAGGATCAGCTCCAGGATTTGTTAGCTAAGGGGTTCATTAAACCGAGTGTGTCTCCGTGGGGTGCTTATATCCTCTTTGTGAAGAAGAAGGATGGGTCGATGTGGATATGTATTGATTATCAGCAGTTGAATAAGGTGACAGTGAAGAATAGGTATCTGATGCCGAGGATTAATGACTTATTTGACTAGCTCCACGGTTCAGCCATGTTTTCAAAGATTAATTTGATGTCCGGCTACCATCAGTTGAGGATTAGGGCGGAGGACATCCCTAAGACAGCATTCAAGACACGTTATGGCCACTATGAGTTCCTGGTGATGTCTTTTGGGTTGACTAATGCCCCCGCAGCCTTTATGTATTTGATGCATAAGGTGCTTAGCCTATATTTGGACATGTTCGTGATAGTCTTCATTGACGACATTCTGATATACTCGAGGAGTAGGGATGAGCATAAGCAGCATTTGAGAACTGTACTTCCAACTTTGAGAGATCATCGGCTTTATGCCAAGTTCTCAAAGTGTGAGTTTTGTCTTGAGTCATCTTCATTCCTTGGGCATGTGGTGTCTAAGGATGGGATTAGAGTTGATCCGGGTAAGATTTATGCGGTTCATGATTGGCCTAGACCTACTACTCCTACCAAGGCTCGCAGCTTTATTGGTTTAGCCAGGTACTACAGACAGCTCATTGAGGGATTTTCTTCCATAGCAGCACCCTTGACTATGCTGACTAGGAAGGATGTCCCATTCCAGTGGTCAGATCAGTGTGAGGATAGCTTTCAGAGGCTTAAGGCCTTGTTGACTTTAGCTCTAGTTCTGAATTTGCCGGTTGAGGGTCAGGGTTTCTCCATGTATTGTGATGCTTCAGGGATCGGTCTTGGTTGTTTGTTGATGCAGTAGGGTCGAGTGATAGCATATGCATCAAGACAGCTGAAGGTTCATGAGCGCAACTACCCACTCATGACTTGGAGTTGGCAGCAGTAGACTTCGCGCTTAAGATCTTAAGGCACTACTTATATGGAGTTCAGTGTGACATATTCACCGATCACCATAGTCTTCATTACATTATGAGTCAGCGAGAGCTGAAATCGAGGCAGAGGAGATAGATTGAATTACTGAAGGACTACGATTTCACCATCCTATACCATCCGGGCAAGGAAAACATTGTAGCTAATGCCTTGAGTCGAAAGGCGGTGAGTATGGGCAGCCTAGCTTCACTTTCAGTTTCTGAGTGACCATTGGCCTTGTACATCCAGTCCTTGGCTAATCGATTGGTTAGGCATGACTTCTTGGATCCTAGCAGAATTCTTGCCAGTGTTGAGGTCCGATCTACTCTAGTTGATTAGATTCAGAGCATATAGTTTGAGGATCAGAGTTTGTGTGACCTTCATGATCAGGTAGTTCAGGGTGAGGCCAGTCGAGGTACTTTGGGTTCTGATGGTATTCTGAGGTTTCATGGCTGACTTTGTGTTCCGATGGTTGGTGATTTGATTCAGTTGATACTCTATGAGGCACATTGTTCTAGATACTCCATTAATCCTGGTGCGGCAAAGATGTATAGAGATTTGAGACAGATTTACTGGTTCTGTTGTACGAAGCGGGATGTAGAAGAGTTTGTATCTCGATGCTTGAACTATCAGCAGGTGAAGTTCGAGCACATAAGACTGGGTGGCTTGTTGCAGCGACTTCCCATTACTGAGTGGAAATGGGAAGATATTACTATAGACTTTGTTGTCGGTTTGGTTCGTACTTCTTGGGGTTTTGATTCCATTTGGGTGATTTTGGATCAACTGACTAAGTCGGCCCACTTCTTACCGGTTCATACTTCCTACGGTGCTGAGAGGTTAGCTCAGATCTACATTCACAAGGTTGTTCGGTTGCATGGGGTCCTAGCTTCTATCATTTCAGATTGCGGCACGCAGTTCACATCTCAGTTATGTAGAGCTATACAGAGAGATTTGGGTACGGAGGTTCAACTTAGTACCGCTTTCAACCCTCAGACAGATGGCTAGTCTGAGAGGACTATTCAGGTCCTGGAGGATATGCTTTGGGCTTGTTTGCTTGACTTTAGAGGTTCATGGGATCAGTTTGTGCCTTTGGCCGAGTTTGCTTATAATAATAGTTTCCATTCGAGTATTAGTATGCACCTTTCGAGGCTTTGTATGGTAGGCAATGCAGATCATCGATTGGTTGGTTCAATGGGTTAGATTCCAGACCGTAGAGTACAGATTTACTTAGAGATTCCTTGGACCGAGTTTATTTGATTCAGGATATACTTAGAGCAGCCCAGAGTAGGAAGAAGAGCAACGCTGATTGTAGACTTCGTGCCTTGGTGTTCAGTGTTGGTGACTTGGTTTTCCTTCGAGTATCGCCCGTGAAGGGCGTGATGAGATTTGGTCGACGGGGCAAGCTTAGCCCCAGGTTTATTAGGACATTTTAGATCCTGTAGAGGGTTGGTAGAGTTGCCTACATGTTGGCTTTGCCTCTGATGTTTTCAGCTATTCACCCAGTTTTTCATGTCTCGATGTTGCACCAGTATGTGCTAGATTAGTCCTATATGTTGCATTGGGATTTAGTTCAGTTAGACGAGAGTTTGTCATTTATTGAGGAGCCAATAGCTATAATGACAGAGATATCAGGAGGTTGAGATCTAGGGAGATTCTAGTTGTAAAGGTCCAATGGAGGCATTATCCGGTCAAGAAGGCTACTTAGGAGACCGAGAGTGAGTTGCGTGCTCAGTATCCACAGTTGTTGAGCCTTCAGGTACTCTCTTCTTCTTGACTTTCGAGGACGGAAGTTCTTTTTAGTAGTGGATATTGTGATGACTCTTCCGGTTATCTTCGTATTTGTGCATGCATTGTACTATTAGAGCTTTTATATAGCGTCCCCAAGTCATTTATGGCTTGTTGGGACTGGTAGTTTGGTGCACTGGTCGTTCGTTAGGTTGTTTTGCCCTCTTTCCTATTTTAAAGCTTTAACTTAGCATATCGTTGACTTTAGTCAACATTCTTAGCTAACATGCTCGAAATTAAATTCTGACAGTTTTGTTAGCTCCGTAGCTATGATTTTGGTGTAGTTGGATCTTCAGTTGAGGCCTGAGAACTTCCAGTGTGGGTTTTGGGTGGCTTACTCTATTTTCAGGCCATTTGGAGTTGAAAGTGTAACTTTGGGTGAGTTTCAATGATCGGAGTGTCAAATTCAAAATCCAATGATTCCATCAGCTCCGAAATGATTAGTTTGGGTTGGGAAGGTGGTTGGTTTGGGTTCTGGGTGCGCCGGACTCATTTCAAGCCTTTGGGTTCCTTTTCGTTAGTGTTGACTTAGGTCAACATTTCTCTAAAACGACCTCATATGGAAGTTTTGTTGGTTCTGTTGAGTCTGGAATGTTTTTTCCACTCTGTTAGCACTATTGGTTTCTGGATATCAGTTACCAATAGTGCCCGGAATGCCCCATTGAGTTTTGGAAAGTTACAGACTTTTCCTTGTTGCAGGTGAAAGCATCAAGCCTCTATCGCGATCGCGAAACTCACCTTTCGCGACCGCGAGAAAGTGCCTGGCACCGTGTTCTTTGCGATCGCGTGATCACCAGTCATGATCGCGATGAAGTTCCTCCTTCTCTGTTCTTTGCGATCGCGTGGCTAGCCTTTGCGATCGCGATGGTCTATCCAGCGTGATAATCGCGTGGCTAGCCTTTGTGACCGTGAGGGGTCCCTTCACAATCGCGATGAAGGACCCCTGGCAGTATAAAACTTTTTCATTTAATTTTCCAACCTTGTTTTCTCCATCCTCCACCAACTCTTAAGCTCCAAACTCCTTCTAAATTACTCCCAAATCAGTTCCTTGCCCCAGAAATTGTTGTGCCTCGACATCTCGTGAGTTCCCTCGTCAATTGGTAAATTCTCTTCCCCATCTTACGTTCCATTGTTGTCCTCTTCATTGGCTTAAAACCACCATTATTTCTATCTTCCTCAAGCTTGAATTTTGTTGTGGAATCAGTTCATGGGTGACGTTGCTGCCTCGTGGACTCATCCAATTCATAGCTCTTGGCGTAATTCTCTTACTTGGTAGGTAATTCTTGCTTGTTTCCGGTTTTTCGTCCCTTTAATCCATTTTTGGGTTTCTTAGCTTTAGGGGCTGTTTTAGCTCGAATTTGTTGCCCAATCTCTTTGATTTTTCGGGCATGTACTCCTATGGTCTTAGGGATCATAATGTGAGTTTCTATTTTTGGTTTTGGGTAGTGGTCCCCGTGGGCCTACCGGTGACCCGAATTTTGACCCGGCTACGAGGGTAGCAATAGGGGTATCGTTAGACTCATTTTAATGTATTATTTAGGTTTATGATAGTTTGATTGTCATTCAGGATCTCTCAGAGCTATTTGGGCTTGGACGTTATTGTTCGGGCAGCTTATCATCGGACAGCAGGTAGGTTACGATCTAAACTCCCTAGACATAGCATATATTGGATAAAATTATACTAGCTAGAATCCTTGGGTTGGGTTGTTAGGTTGGCACCACAGTCATTGACCGCTTTTCCATAATTCATCCATTTCTTTCCTCCATTGTGTGAAGCATTCTTAGTAGTTGGTATTATCCCCCTTATGGTCCTGTGTGGCCTTGACTTGACTCTGGAACATAGAAGGTGGGTCATTGGGAATGTCAGCGAGTCCCGGACATGGAAATATCCTTCTAGGCTGGTTATGCCCGTTGAGTAGCTTTGGAGCCTGTGCAGGGCCGTTAGGTTGGTTGTGAGCTGCGAGGTGGCTCTCTGTGTTTGATCATATCATGTCCATGCATATAAAGAGGTTTCACCTATGTTTTACTATGGTTTTTGGCTTCGAGCCTACTGGGATTGAGTTTCTAAATTTTGCATGGCTCGTGCGGACCATTTTTGGTAAAAATGATCTAAAGGGGTTTGGTAACGTTTGATGGGTCTTCTTGGAGTAAGGGAGTTTTAAAGGATATTTTCTCACTAGTTCAACTCATACTGGACTCGACGAGGTCGAGTGCTAGACTTATTTACTACAGCTTCTGAGGTGATGCTGGACTAGGCGGGGCTGTGTGTTAGGGCTATTGGACTTACTGTTTTAGACCTGGATACCCTCCAGGAAGCCTTACTTGGGGATTTATTTGAGATTGCGGGGCAACTAGTATGTTGGTCGGGGGCCTCCATGGACCTTGCTATTCTGGACCAGAGGCTGCGAGCTGCGGGTGCCAGAGTGGGGGTATACGGATGTGACTTCCATGGATCCTGTCTTCTAGGCCTTATAGGTTGCCTAAAGTGGGTGAAATACAGTACTACTATCATTCTTGACTTAGCAGGGCATCTTATCATTCATCTGTGTGAGTTACCATCCTTGTTTGCTGTTTGCTGATTGTACACTCCGATAGTATGAGATGCCGGAGGGTTTTGTTTTCACTTGTTTGCATTCCCCGGTTGTATAGGCGGCCATGGGACTGTAGGAATACTCTTGTTGCTTTATCCTGACCCTATCTTCTGTCTCAGTTATGATTTTGAGATATTATTCTACATCGTGGTTAGATCTGGTTTCGAGAGTGATATGAGTAGTTTGGGTATTGATTCCTATTTTTTGAGCATGTCTACCTTTACTCTTCTTTTCCATTCCTTATACTTGAGGTTACTGTTATACCATCCATTTCTATAACTTATTATGTATATATTGCTATTGCGAGGATCCCAGGTGCGTTATTTCTTACTTTTACCTGTACCTGTTGTGTATATATATTCTACTTGCTAGCCTTGTATGTTGTTTTGTTGTCTTCCCTCTGGACTAGTTTCCTGTGACTTTTTTGTTGATTGTTGTGACAAGTTGTTTTTATTCTGTCTGTTATTACTCTTTTATCATATATGTGCCTAGTCGGCCTATGATACCTACTGGGTACCTTATGCTTCACATTTGGTGATCACCCTACACTCTGTATCTTCTGGTGTAGATCCTATTGTGAGTCATCGCTGTTAGCTCATGGAGACTCGTGTGAGGTGCTATTTTAGTGATATTCGGGACTGAGGGTGAGCTCTTGGCGACCGGAGCTTAGCTTTTAGTTATCTTATGATTATGTACTCTATTTCTACTCGGAGACAGCTTTGTATATGTTGTTTGGACCCTTGTACTCCTTATGTAGATTGGGCTCTTATACTCTATGATACCAGGTTTTGGATTTGGTTTAGATTCTGCATTGTTATTTATTCCTGTTATCTATTTTATTGATCTTGTTCCCTTGCTTCTGCATATTAAACTATTCTTCCACTTAGATTGTTACATAGTAGCCCATTATTGACCATTTCAGGCTACGAGAATTGGTTCGCCTACTAGGGGGGTTATAGGTGCCATCATGACCGAGAAATTGAATTGTGACAAACATTAGAACTCGCCTTATCCTTACTTGTCAGACCAAGGAAGTAACTGATGGGAAAAGGGTTGTTTAACGACAGAGATTTGATGCTATCAACCCTCATCTAATAGCTTGACCTTGTCTGGGAATAGCTAATCTGGGATCCATGGTAAGGGTTAGTAAATCATACACTCACGGCCGGACCAAGGCGTGTGGTGAAATTCATTTATCTGTCGAACCAAGGATTTAGGTGAACCTAACTTACCGATTCTGCATACTAAGCACCAAGCTAGTTTACTAAGTACAACACCTTACTAAGTTATGATCTCATGGGGAACACTACCCTAGTCATCTCTCCGTTGATTACAACTTTTAAAACTGTTACGTGTTACTTGTTTACATTCTAGTTACAATTACTACTTGTCACTTAAAACCCCTCTTCGTAGGGAAATAAATAGCTAACAGCGCAAGTAAACACTAATCGACCATAGTCCTACCATATTCCCTGTTGTATCGATCCCAACCTTCGTTGGGTTCTATATTTGAACAGAGACCACTTACGCTTCTAAAAGAAGGTGTAATTTGGGCGTATCACTATGCCTATTCATGTAATCTGCAAGGATAAAGGCCTTGATAGCAGATTGATTTTTATAATAATGATATTCAGATTAGTTTGTGTGTATGCCCACAAGTAGGGGTACTTCAGTAACTCTATTATATTAGTGTTTAGATTTTAATAAATGACAACTCATATTTGCAGGAAAATAATGAATGCAATTAAGGAGATTTTCAAAGATCAAAATATTATGAAAAGAAGAAACACATTGAGTTATCGGAGTAAAATTAGATTGGCTCTAATTTTGGCTCAAGTATCAAGAACGTATTAAATACCCAGCAATGAAAAGAAAATATTACCTTGCATAAATCAAAGAAAAATTCTATGCCATCTCAAGTGAAGAAGGAAAGAAGATCAGTAGAAATAAAGGAGTCAAGTTTGACTCAACCGTATTCTTTGAAAATAGGATATATCACATCCTTTTTTCAAGGATTAAATCTCTTGGGTTGCCTTCGTCATCAATCCTTTCAAACGGCTATATCTATCGTCTATAAAGAAGCCTTTGAAGAATAAAGAAGAACATACTTCTAGTCTGAACCTTCTCAAAGTTCTTTGCTCTACTTTTAATAAGTATTGTAATTCTTAGTGATTTACTGTATACTCAAAGAAAAGAGGAGAGAAAAAAAATATTGGTGAGGCTGATGTATCAAAAGAAACAAGAAAAAAAGAATTGAGTGTAGTCGTAGAAATTACTTCAACACTTGTAATCCAAAACACCAAAAAAAAACTAGTAGAGTATTCCTTGCAAACCACAGGGATTGGACTAAGATCCATTCTGGATCCCAACCAATATTAAAATATCATGTGTCTATCTTTTTTTCAGTTTTGTTCTTATGATTGTCTTTATTGTTTGCAATAGTTGACTAAGAAAACTAGGCAATCAATTGAGAAACTAAAAAGAAGGTGAATCACCCCCTCTTAACTTTCAATTGGTATCAGAGCAAAGTCTAACACACATTTATCTAACCGCAAGTGATAAAAGATCATGGCACATCAACTCACAGTTGGAGCACTATTCCAAGAGGGAACTTCTCAAACAAGGCCATCATACTTCAATGGTAAGCAATTTTCCCATTGAAAAATCAGAATTGAGACTTTCATCAAGTCATATGATGTGAAAATATGGAGAGTTATACAACTTTGTGATATTCCTATTACCAAGTCAAAAAAGGATGCAAAAAATATGGAGAATGTGGAACATCAACTGAAATAATTTCATCACTTGAGAATTACACTGAGGAATAAATGAAAATCATTCAGATAAACTACGAAGCAATAAATGTTCTCTACAATGTCATTAGTGGTGACGAATATGAAAAGATATCTTACTGTGAGATAGCCAAAGAAATGTAGGATAAGCTGTAAGTAACCTATGAAGAAACTGACAAAGTTAAGTAAACTATAATCAATTTATTGGTATATGAATTTGAACTCTTTCAGATGAAGGAATGAGAAACAATCAAAAGCATTTTTGCTAAATTTAGCAAAATCATTAGAGAACTCAAGGCATCTGGAAAAACCTATCATGTGATCAGATAACTAGGATTTTTCGAAGTCTTCCTTCTCAATGGCATGCCAAGATAGTCTCTATTGAAAGCATGAATCTCAAGAATCTTACCTATGATGAATTATGAGGAGATCTCATTGCTTTTGAGAAAACTCATCTAAGCGAACGAGGACGTGATGATAAAAAGAAAATGATTGTAGCATTCAAAGTAACAAATGATACTAAAGAAGATGGAGAAGAGGAAATTGGAGAAGAAGAGATTGCCTTAATCACCAGATCAGTGGTTGAAAATTTTAGAAGATCAAGAAATGGCAGAAGAGGCAGACAAAATTTCTCGAAAGGAAAGTACATTACTGATCAAAATAGAAATGAAGTGCTATAGTTGTGAAAAATATGGACATATTATAAATGATTGTCCTGAAGCAAGAAAGAAAAATCCTAGAGGACATTCAAAGAACAAATCCTTCAGTAGTTGGAGTGATGAGGATAATTCTGAAAACGAATAAAAGATTTAAACAATATATGCTTTATGGTTGTTAGAGAAAGAAGTGAGGTAAGAACTAAAACCTGCATTAACTATTCTAATTTAAAAAATATATTGGATCAAGCTATTACAGATCTTAATAAAGTATTCAATGATTTCAAAAATATTCGACAAGAAAAAAAGGACTAGAAAATTAAAATAGAAGTTTGTGAAATTGAGAAAGACTTTCTTGATGAGGAAATCCAAGAACTCAAGATGCAAATAAATAGTTTAAGAAAATCTTCTAGCCAAAGGTCTGTTAGATCTAACCAGTCAGCTTGCTCAAATAAGTCAACTGACAAAAGATCTCCAAGATCAAATCAGTCAACCTTTTTTCACAAGTCAACTGGCAAAGGATCATTTAGTAACAAATCTGGATCTATTACAAATTATCATGATTGTTTCACTAATCAGTTGACTCCCTCAAACAAGCCAACTGATCATAGTGATGAAGAGAAACCAGATAATGTGATTGAAGGGCATAAAATCATCATGTAATCATTACTGTTATAAAAATAATCACATATCTTTCAAATGTAGATTTCGTTACTCAAAATCACAAAATTGGGTGTGGAAACCCAAGAAAATATCAAATGATTATAACCCCAAAGGGTCCAAGACTGCTTGGGTACCTAAGAGAAAGTAATCACTTTGTTTTGCAGGAACACCATAAGAAAGGGTCAAAACTAAAATGATATCTTGACAGTGCATGTTCAAATTATATGATAGAAAATAAATACATGTTCAAATCAGTAACCAACTATGATGGAGGATCTATTCATTTTAGGACAACTCAAAAGGAATAGTCATTGGTATTAGAACTATTTTATTTTAATGACTCTTGTTATATTACTAACGTTTATCTTGTGAAGATATTAAAGTACAATTTACTGAGCATCAGTCAACTATGCAACTCAAACCTTGAGGTACATTTTAGAAAAATAAGATGCACCATTAAATATGTCTCGGGAAAAGCCTTGTTACTTGGAATCATAGACAAGAATGTATATGTATTGGACTCAGTGAAAAACTCAGAGGAACACATATGTCTTGCATCCATATTTGGAGATCTATGGGTATGGCACAAAAAATTTGATCATGCTAGTATGCGTCTCATATTAAAATTTTCTAGATATAAACTTATGCTTGAATTGTCAAAACTGGACTACTCAAAAGATTACATATGTGATTCCTACCCAATGGATAAGAAAACTAGAGACTCTTTCAAATCAAAAGAATTCATCACTACCTCTAAACCCCTGCAACTTCTTCATATGACCTTTTTGGTCCCACTAAAACTACAAGCATTTGTGGAAAAGGTATGCATTTGCTATTATTGATGATTATTCTCAATTTACCTGGATCATGTTCTTAGCTCATAAAGATGATACTTTAAAGAATTTTGAGTTTTATGTGAAAAAGTTCAGAGAGATAGGAGATACTATATAACTTCTATTAGAAGTTATCATGGAGGAGAAATTGAGAATAATACTTTTGAAAAATTTTGTGATGAGAAAGGTTATTCCTACAATTTTCAGCTCCAAGATCTCCCCAACAGTGGAGTGATAGAACGTAAAAACAAAACTCTTCCAGATATGGCAAGATCAATGATTATTGAGCATTCTTTACCATACAACTTCTAGGCAAAAGCATTAAGTATAGCCTGCCACATACTAAACAGATATCTCATAAGGACTATTCTAAAGAAGATACCTTATGAATTGTGGAATGGTAAAAGACCAAACATCAAATACTTTTATCTATTTGGATGTAAGTATTTTGTGCACAATAATGAAAATGATAATATTGGTAAGTTTGATCGTAGAAATGATGAAGGTAGTTTTCTTGGTTACTCAAACTCTAGTAAATCTGATAGTCTTCAATAAACACACCTTAAACATTGAAGAATCTATTCATGTTATTTTTTATGATGCTAATTGCATGGTCAAGAAATGTAAAATTTCAAATGATGAGAACTCACAAAGCAATCCAAATAGCAAAACATCACCAGTCGATCAAGCTGTGGTAATCAAGCCAACTACCATCCTAAAAGAGTCGACTAACTAGACAATTGATATAATTTCAAATAAATGGAGGAGTGAATCAGAATATTCATATAAATTCATTATTGGATATCCAAACGAAGGGATGAAAACAAGGGCCTCAAATAAAGATAAAGCAAGCATTGCCCTTATATCTCAACTTGAGCCCAAAAAAGTTGATGAAGCCGTAAAAGATGATTATTGGATCAAAGAGATGTAAGAAGATCTTGATCAATCCGAGAAAAATAAAGTTTGGATTCTGGTTCCAAGACCTAAAAAAAGTGTCTATAATAGGCACCAAATTGGTTTTCAGAAACAAGCCAAATGAAGCTGAAGAAGGGGTAAGAAACAAAGCTCGACTAGTGGCTCAAGGATACTCACAACAAGAATGAGTCGACTATGATGAAACATTTGCTTAGGTAGCTCGGTTAGAATCTATTCGAATATTACTTGCTTATGCTTCTTTTAAAAGCTTTAAATTATTTCAAATGGATGTTAAAAGTCTTTTTCTAAATGATTTTATAAAAGAAGAAGTTTTTATAAAACAACCTCGTGGCTTTTAACATCTAAAATTTTCTTATCATGTTTTTAAACTGTCAAAAGCTCTTTATGGTCTCAAACAGGCTCCACGAGCTTAGTATGATCGATTGAACACCTTTTTAGTAAATCATAATTTTTCAAGAGGAAAAATTAATACGACTCTATTTATTAAAAGAACTTCCTCTAAAAAATTGATTATTCAAATTTATGTTGATGATATTATTTTTAGAAGTACTATTCCTCTTTTATACAAGGAATTCTCTAAAATTATGCAAGGAGAATTTAAAATGAGTATGACAGAAGAATTAATATTCTTCCTTGGTCTACAAATAACTCAATCTGATGACGGAATTTTCATCTGTCAAAGTAAGTATACCAAGGAACTCATCTAAAAGTTTGGCATAAGTGATGCAAAAGCCATGGGAATTCCCATGAGCTCCACATATTCTCTAGATAAAGATGATGAAGGTAAACTAGTAGATAAAATCAAGTACAGAGGTATGATAAGATCCTTGCTCTATTAAACTGCTAGTTGATCAGATATAATATTCAGTGTTTGCAAATGTGCTAGATTTTAATCAGTTCTTAAAGAGTCTCATCTTACTGCTATTAAACGCATTATTAGATATCTTGTTGGCATTATTCACCATGGTCTATGGTATGATAAAAGAAAAGACTTCACACTTGAAGGTTTTTCTGAGGCTAACTAGGCAGGTGATAAAAATAATTTAAAAAGTACTAGAGACACTTGTCAACTCCTTGAAAAATCACTAATTTTCTAGAACTACAATAAACAGGGATCTGTATCTCTCTCTACAACCGAGGATGAATATATTGTCATTGATCAATGTTGTGCTCAAATATTACGGATGATTC
The DNA here is from genome assembly GCA_003996215.1 of Jaltomata sinuosa. Classification (NCBI taxonomy): domain Eukaryota; kingdom Viridiplantae; phylum Streptophyta; class Magnoliopsida; order Solanales; family Solanaceae; genus Jaltomata; species Jaltomata sinuosa. The sequence goes on along the minus strand of QJPP01002089.1, from coordinate 141,400 downwards.
ATCAACTCAGTGGTTATGATTTATCTTTTAAACTTGTCAAATTTTTTTGTGATAACTCAAGTGATATTTGCCTTTTAAAAATATTTGTGCATCATTCTAGAGGTAAACATATTGTTATTAAGCATTATTTCATTCGTGATCATATTTTAAACAGTGATATTGAGATTGCCTTTGTGGGAACTGATCTTCAATTAAGAGATTTTTTTACAAAAGCCTTACTAAAAGAAAGATTTTATTTCCTTAAAAAATCTCTTAGAATTATTCAAAATCGTGGTTTAAATTAATTCTTTTAATTTTATGTGATGACCCTTCCGGTTATCTTTGCATTTATGCATTCATTGTACTGTTAGAGCTTTTCTGTAGTGGTCCTAAGTCATTTATGTCTTGCTGGGATCGGTGGTTCGGTGCCCAGGTCGTTCATTTAGTTATTTTGCCCTTTTTACTATTTTAGAGCCTAACTTTGAATATCGTTGACTTTAGTCAACATTCATAGCTAACATGCTCGGAATCGAATTCTGACAGTTTTGTTAGCTTTGGAGCATGAATTTTGGTCTAGAAGGACTCTTGGTCAGGTTCTGGGAGCTTTCGGTTTTGTTTCGTCTTAGTTTTTATGTTTCAACCAAGTTGAACTTGAAAGTTTGACTTTGGTCAATACTCGGAGAAGACAGCCTCAATGGAAATTCTGACAGCACCGTTAGCTTCGGAATGTCAACTTTGGGCTAGGGGGACTTTGGCTTGGGTCCCGAGGTTTCTGGACTGGTCTTTAGCCTTGGTGTTTCATTTTGGAAAGTTTTGACAAAGTTGGTTCTTGGGCATGGGACCCAATTTTTGTTCTATCGACCTCCATTGGGATTTTCGTCAAATCTGTTGAGTTTGAAATGCCATTTTTAGTCGAATAGCTCTGCTCGTTTGCATTCGCGGGACCCCAGATTCATTCTCGAAGGTTTGTTCGATGAAAATTTGCCAAGTTTGGCACTTGCTTGTTGTTGTTGCTGTCATGGCCACCAGGGAATGTCCTTGGGTGCACTTATGCTAGCACGCCTGCACTCGGGCAGCGCACCTGCGCGCCAGGCCAGAACATGGCCTCCAGCGCCCCTGCGCTACCTTCGCCGCCGTTGCGCCTGGGCTGGCCAATTTCCAGCAAGGATATATTATTCTGTTTTCGTATTTCCAGCCTTTTCTCCTAACTTTCCCTATATCAAAACACTTGAACACTCACCCAAATTGCTCCAACATCAATTCTAACCTTGGGAAAATTGCTTGTTCATCATAAATCCGTAGTTCTTCGATTTTTGGTAAGATTCTTCCCCAGCTTATTTTCTTTAGGTTTTCTCTAAAAATCCACCATTTTTGCTCATTCCAAAAAGCTTGGAAATTGTTGTATGAGCTGCCTCCTAGCTCATGCATATTCGTAGGTTTGAAGAATTCTCCATCTCGGCTTAAATTCCCTCCTTTTTGGTAAGTAATCCTTGCCTAATTCCCGATTCTCATTCTTAAATTCTAGCTTTTGTCTTCATCTTGAGCGGGCTGTTTTGGCGTCCTTCTCATGGCCTATTGTGCTCAATTATGGAGCATGCTTTCTTGTCATCATTGTGGTTATCGCGCTCCTTTCTATTTTGGTTTCAGGTTGTGGGCCCTGTGGGCCCGCTTTTGACCCAGATTTTGACCTGGCTACAATTGTGGCATGATGGGTATCGTTAGACTCATTTTAATATTTTATTTATGTTTTTGATAGTTTGATTATCTTTCGGAGCGATTCGAGCTTGGACCTTGTTGTTCGGGCAGCTTGTCATCGGACGACAGGTAGGTTACGGTCTAAACTCTCTAGACTTAGTATATATCGGATAAAATTGTACTAGCTGGCATCCTTGGATTGGGTTATTAGGTTGGTACCACATACCTTGACCGCTTTATTTATGTCCGCCTACTTTTCTTCCTCTGATGTTTGTAGTACTTGCCTGATACGTTTTATTCACCCTTATGGTCCTGTGAGGCCTTGTTGACTCTGAAACATAGAAGGTGGGTTATTGGGAATGTTCGCGACTCCCGGACATAGAAATATCTTTCTAGGTTGGTTATGCTTGTTGAGTAGTTGTGGGCCTGAGCAGGGCCGATAGGTTATTTGTCAGCCTTTGGGTTGTTGATTTTGATTGAGCATGCCATTATCATGCATATAAAGGATTTTCTACTCGATTTTACTATAGTTTTGGCATCGGGCCTACTATCTATGATTTTTAAACCTTGCATGGCCTCGGGGGCCCATTTTCGGTAAAATGTGTTATAAAATGGTTTGGTATCCCTTTCATGGATCTTCATGGGGTAAGAAAGGTTAAAAGGAGAGAGATATCTCAGTTTTCGTATCTTATATTGGACTAGGGTGGATCGAGGTGCTGGGTTGAGTTTTTCTATTTGTAAAGAAGTGAGATTAGACTCGGTAAAGCCGAGCAACAAACTTGTTTTAGCACTGTTTTAGACCCGGAGATTCCCGGTCACCCTTGGAGGGGATTTATTGCATTTATTCCATTGATTTAGACCTGGAACGGATTCAGGCATGCATTTCCAGTATTGGTGACTAGTTTGGATCTGGTGGCACTCCGGATGGTATTTTGAGGTTAGAGTGCAGTATGTGGTCTACGAGTAGACCTCCATGGACCCTGTCATTTTGGACCAAGTTCTTCAGTCGAAAGGGTGACCGGGGTAAGGGTTTACGATGGAGCAGATGTACTCGAGAGAAGTCCTTCCATGGATCCCGCCTTTACTGAACCTTTGGGGCACCAGAGGAGGTAACATACTGACACTAAGGTTTCACTGTCTTGTCATTTCATAGAATATCATTCATTGTTTGAGACTCCACCCTTGTTTGCTATTTGTTGAGTGTACGCTCTGGTTGTATGGGCAGTCGGAGGGTTTTGTTTTCACTTGTTTGTGTTCCTCGGTTGTATGGGCGGCCGGGGGACTATAGGTAGACTCTTGTTACTTTATCATGATACTACCCCCTGTCATGGTTATGATTTTGAGATTACATACTGCAAGTTTTTAGTACTGGTTTGAGATTGATATGATTAGTTTGGTTATTGATTCCTATTTTCCGAGCATGCATATCCTTACTTTTCTCTCTCATTCTTTATACTTAAGGATACAGATATACCGTCCTCTTCTAAAACTTGTATATATATACTGTTTTGCGAGGATCCCAGGTGCGTCGTCTCTTACTATGATCTATGTCTATTGTGTATGTATTCTACTTGCTAGGCTTGCATGTTGTTTTTGTTTTCTTCCCTCTGAGATAGTTCCTATGTACTTTTTCATTGATTTCCATGACTACTTACTTCTATTCTGTCTGTAACTACACCTTTATCTTATATATGCCCAGTCGGCCAATGATACCTACTGGGTACCTTATGCTTCGCATTTGGTGCTCATACTAGACTCTGCATTTTCTGGTGCAGATCCTAGTATGGGCTATCGTCATTAGCTCGTTGGAGACTCGTGTAAGGAGATGCTTTTGTGATACTCTAGACTGAGGGTGAGCTCTTGGGGATCGAAGCTTAGCTTTTAGTTTATCTTTTGCTTATGTACTATATTACTACTCGGAGACATTATGGATATATTATTTTTGATGCTTAGTACTCCTTGGTTGTAGTTTCATCTCTATACTATGATACCAGGTTTTATGTTTGGTTTAGCTTCCGCATTATATGTATGTACATTCCTGTTATCTATTTTCTTCATCTTGTTTACTTACTTCCGCTTATTAAACAGTTCTTCCAGTTAAATTGTTAGAATGTAGCACATTACTAACAATTTCGGGCTACGGGGATTGGTTTGCCTACTAGGGGGGCTGTAGGTGCCATCATGACTGAGAAATCAGGTCGTGTTAGCTTTGTATCAGAGCTCCAGTTTCACCGGTGTCATCAGTATAGGAGCCAATGTCTAGTAGAGTCCTGCGGATCGGGGCAGAGATGTATGTACTCAATCTTCGGGAGGCTAGAGTGACATCTTAGAAAAAATGGACTTTTCTTATCTCTACCTCGTGTGTAGTATCCTTGGAAGTTTTTGGAAATATCACTTGTTCTGGTTCACTCTTCCACAAATGGTTCGTATGAGATCTTCAGCTTCAGGCAAAAAAGAGCCTTTGACCCCCGCACCTTCGACTCTATCAAGGGGCCGGGGTGGTCGCATGGGTAGGGCTAGAGGTCATCCCAGAGCAGCAGCACCAGCCAGAGCTGCCAGAGTTGAGATAGAGCCCGAGCTTGACCTCGAGCTAGAGTTTGCTCCAGAGCAGCAGCATGTAGGCCCGGGGATATCCCAGGCACCACCAGCTCTAGTACTAGTTCCATCACCAGTTTATGTGCCAGCTTTAGCCCCAGCTCAGTCCCCAGACATTTGGGGTTTACTTATTCAGCTTTTGGGTATGATTGGAGAGAGACCTCTGGAGGTAGCACAGGCACCCGCTCAGGGGGCAGCCCTGGGTGTTCAGAGTTTAGGAGCGCAGCCTACTACTGTAGCTCCCCGTGCCGAGGTTATTCCATTTCCAGCGGTTGCCCAGCCTCTTGCTCCTCGCCCAGCTATGACAGAGACGAAGCAGAAGGCCTTGAGTAGATTTCTGAGATTGGCACCACCGAGGTTTGCTTGTACACTGGGTCAAGACCCACATAATTTTATCACTACCTGTGAGGAGATGTTGCACCATTTGGGGTTATTGGAGACTCACGGGGTTGGCTATATTACATCTCAGCTGGAGGGCCCAGCAAAGTTATGGTGGAGGGCACAGGCTACTTGCAGATCTTCTACATCGCCTCCTTTGACCTGGTCTGAGTTCTATGAGGCCTTTATGGCCATGTTCCTGCCTCATAGTGATCGTGAGCATCGCATGGAGTAATTTACTCGGCTCATACAAGTATCTATGACTGTATCTGAGTATGAGACTCATTTTCATCAGTCAGCACCATTTGGGGCGATGACCATTCCTACTAAGCCGGATAGGATTCGCAGGTTTGTTTAGGGATTAAGGTCAGAGTTTAGAGAGCTAGCCGAGATATTTGTTGCCGGTGATAGATCATTTCAGGACATTACGCATTATGCTCGCATTGCATCGTTATGACTATAAGGCCAGAGATAAGAGGCCTCGGCAGCAGGGTGGTTACAGTGGTTCCCGTCAGAGAGGTAGAGGTTTAGGCCAGTAGGGCCGAGGTTATCACCTACAACAGTATCAGGGTCAATCCAGTCGACTGGTTCAGGCTTCACTTTAGACTACGAGTGGTACTCTGTTTGAGCAGGGTGAGGGTAGGCATCAGGGCCAGAGCAGTCAGTCTTCAAGAGGTGTATCTTTTGTAGCATCAGGCCGTAGTGGCCATTCAGGATCTGCTAGTCCATCTCAACACTTCAAGCCTTCAGAACCTTGTTATGAGTGTGGGGTTATGGGTCACTATGCGAGAGATTACCCCCAGAGGGGTACAGTTCAGCCAGTCGCTCCGTTGGCTGAGCCATTACGAGTAGTTTAGCCTATAGCTAAAGGGGGTGGTGGTCAGGCTAGGGGTGATGTCCCACATAGAAGATCAGGTGGTAGGGATGGCAGTCAGGCACGTGGAGGTCATCATCAGTTTTATGAGATCCCTGGGATACAAGAGGCGTAGGCCTCGGACGTTGTGATTACAGGTACGATTTATGTGTGCCGTCAGTCTGCTATGGCATTGTTTGATCCTGGACCTACTTGTTCATATGTATCTACCTACTTTCTTCCTTGTTTGGGGTTGGCTAGTGAGCCATTATCTGTTCCCATTTCTATTTTGACCCCAGTAGAAGATTCTTTAGTAGTGGATCGGATTGTGAGATCTTGCATGATATCTGTTGGTGATTTGGAGACTTGGGCTGATTTGATGATACTAGATATGCTAGATTTTGATATGATACTGGGAATGGACTGGTTATCCCCTTACCGTGCAGTTTTGGATTGTTATACCAAGATAGTTACCATAGCCGTGCCCGGTGTATCCCCGATTGTGTGGCAGGGTTCTGTTAGCCATGCACCGTCTGGGATCATCTTTTATCTTCGAGCTAGGACGTTGATTTCCCATGGGTGTTTAGCTTATCTAGCATATGTTCGAGATGCTAGTGTTGACCCTACGTCTCCTGAGTTCATTCATTTGGTTAGAGACTTCCTAGATGTGTTTCCTACCGACCTGCCAGGCCTTCCACCTGTGAGGGATATTGATTTCTCCATTAAGCTATAGCCAGGCACCAGGCCTATTTCTATTCCTCCCTACCGTATGGCTCCTGCTGAGTTGAGAGAGCTTATGGAGCAGCTCCAGGATTTGTTAGCTAAGGGGTTAATTAGACCGAGTGTTTTTGGGAAAAAATGACTTTATTGAAAATAATTTCGAAAATCTAGTTAAAGTTTCAAAAATATTTTCAATTTTAAAGAAGAGTCGCCACTTAGTTTTTATGAAAGTAAAAACCAAGAAAAACTTATAAAAAACTTTTAAAGTCAAAACAGATATAACTTTAAAAAATTAAGAGATTAAGAGTAAGAGGTTCCTATTAATACCCCGAGAAGGTTTTGAAGGCACTCGGGATATCCGCTAACTTGCGGTTATCCGGACTTGTTTGAGGACTAACTAATTTCGACTAACATTAAAGAGAACTTGTATGAAAACATCTTGTTTTTTAATCTGATTTAAGAAAAAACATGGAATATTTAACTTGATGAAAGATGATTGATTTTTTTTTAGAAGTAAACATATAAAGAGCTGGTTTAAAGAGGAAAACATGCTCGTGCTTTTGCAAATTTAAGCACAACATTTTCTAAATGCTTACATGAAGCAAATTGTAAGATGATTTAAAGAAGATTATCCGAAGAAATGTTTTACTCGTTTGGGGATAAACCAACTACGTTAAAGAGTTAGAGTTAATCATACAAATAATTTTAAATAATACAAAGTAAAGAGAGGAGAAGGAAATAATTAAGCTTTTGGCTTAATTAACAATTGGGTTTTTGAAACCTGTCCTAAGTCTATTTTTTGGGCCCTTTTAGGCCCACTGCCATCCTACTTTTGAACTTCGATCCAATTTCATCCAATTTCAATTCATTTGGACTCGCTATTGTTGCATATTGGGTCTTTTGGCCCAGTTTCTTCAAATTCAGTCCATCTTGGGCTGCTGCTATGCTATTGCTGTTTCATGGGTTTTGAACCCATTTTCTTTCTTTCATCAGACCATGTACAAGTTGTACCCACTGTATATCAATCTTTAAATCATTTGTTGGCTTTGTTTTTCTCATGATAAAGCTGTTTCTGGGGAGTTCATTGGGTTTTAAACCCGAACTCGGATATGCAATGGAAGATGAGTCCTCGTGGACTCAGGCAAATCATGTAAACAAAGAAATGATAAGGATTAGTGAATCGATGCAATTATCATAGAACGAAGATAAACAAATATGCTTAAAATAACTACAGAATAGTAAACAATGCATCATTATAGAAACAAGTCCAGCCTCTAAACATAATGTTTCATCACGCTCTCGGCTTTTAAGATCATTCAGATTTAGCAAGTAGAGATTATTCCGATAATTCATGGTACTTTCACAAAAGTTTTCCAGCGAGCCAATGATCCAGCCCTCTAATGAAAGATTCGGAGACAAACATGGTTAGGCGAAGTAAACGACACCTCAAATGAATTCAACCCAAACGTAAATATCTTCAAATTTGTTCTAAAGACGACTTTCAAGAAAACTATAACAGCGTTGAAACCAAGGGAAAGGCTAAAGTAAAGTAATTAGGTGTAAACTTCACAAGTCATTGAAATACATTTAGACACATACTGCACATAAATTCCCTTCTGCCATGACCAGAACTTGTCTATACTACTGGAAAGGAGGTGATTCATGATGCATGATAGAAAACAGAGGGATTCTATCTAGTCCTCATGAGAAATTCCCTATCCAAAAATATTTATGTCTAGGTCTGAAGAAAACAACTATGGTATGCACTTAATCATATGGCAGAGATGAACTTGAACATGTTACTATCGTAATCCCACCCAGATTTTTATAATAGTGGCAAGAAAATTGAACCTCGTAGGTAAAATTATCATGCTAATTCATAGATTTTGAAACAAGGGTCAATTATGCCAAAGATAAGATGCCAAGGAATCACGAAGCATATTAACCAAATGCATTGATGCAACAAGGGCGTATTAAGGGAGGTTCATAAGCAGTTTGAAATCCATAAATGATCTCCTTTTGTTTAAAACATGATAAGATTAGGCAGAGATGATCAAACGTGGACCCTTTCTCAATATTTGACTAGCAAATTAAGCACACAATGAGCTCAACCAAAATCAAAACTGAGTCTTTAAAAGCAAAAACAGTTTCAAAAAAAAAAGACTGAACACTCTTGGAAATCAGACCCTATTCCCCTTCATTCGTAATCAACTAGATTCTGGCAAATACTCAAACAAACGTAAGCAAAGATGGATCTAGAACACATGATAGACATAGATGAAATTCAAACCAAAAGAAAATCATGCGTTTTACTCTATGAAAGGAACAGAACCCAAATGGAGAGCAAACATTATCCGACAATCTGATGTGTGCTTAAAAAATCTCTTTTAAAAGAAACAACACTGCATATCTCATAATGTTGCTAAAGGAAACAAGAGACACATCCCTCAAGGTTTCTCCAACACTGGAACACTATATCACTTTCACAAACAGTGCACACAGAGTAATATAAAACAATAAGAAACAGAGAACAAGAACACAGAACGAAAAGAAAACTTCAGAACTTTAACATTCAAACACCTCTTAACCAATAAATTTTACAACTTCAAATTGCCATTTTAACACTAAATCAGATAAAACCAGCCTAAAACCAGTACGGATATCTCTAAGAACACAGCTTTACATCACGCTAAATAAACAAACAGGGAAAGAAAAGAATGAAAAGCAGAGATGAAGGTTTTACCTTCTTCGGAGTAGCGAACAGGAACAGATGAGCTATGTCAAAAACTACACAGCACCTAAAATTAGCTTGTTTCACCAGAAGAACACGAAATTTCAGGATTTATCTCTGAAACTTCCGACTTTTTAATGGGTTTAGAGAATGGTTCTCCAAAGAAAACCCCCAGCAATTAAAAGCCAGCCCCTCTCAATGAAGAGGAAGGGGCTATTTATAGGAAGTTTTTTGGGTGGAAAGAGGGGAAGAAAAATAGAGGGCAAAGTCGGGAAAACCCCTTTGTGGAAAATTGAAATTCAAATCCGTTCCCTCTAGATCCGGCCACCTATGTATTGTAGTAGTACAATTTCCACCCGATTTTGCCATGATTTTGGATAGGAACGTTGAGAGAAGCCAGCTAGGTGATTTCTAGAAGCTTTGAGATTCTAGACAACATATCAATAGACAGAGACGACGGGGAGCTGGATGTCGTTTGGGAATTTAGACGGCGTTTAGAAATTAAGGCATCATTTTGAGTTGTTGTCATTGTCATCGGGGTTTCTGGGTGTGTTTGTCAGTTGACAAAGACAGAAAGAGGGAGAGATAAGGGGTCATTTGGTCGCTTATATGTTGAGAGATAAAGGGAAAGAAGAGTATAAGGGTGAGAGTGGGTTGGGCCAGTTTGGGTCAAATAAAACAAAGGGGAGATGGTAGTGGGTTGGCGGGTTGGTGGTGTTGAGCCCAAATTATTTGGCTGAACAAAAAAGTTACAAGGGTTGTTTAATTGATGTCCACATTTGCAAAAAATGTGGCCAAAAGGTTAAGGAGATAGCCAAATTGAGAGTAATTAGGTGAAATCGGCTAAAATTTAAATAGTTTTAAGGAATTAGGCTAGACGAATCATTTAAAATCAATTCTTGAGCTCAATTAACCTAAATGATTTTGAAACAATTATTACGTTTAAAGCACAATTACCTTATTTGAAATTAATTATTCAATTAACCTCTAATTTTGAATTAATTTGGAGAAAAATGAAACGTTAATCTTTTAAAAGGATTTTCTTATGAAATTAACTTTACAATGGCTCTTTAAGTAAAATTTATATAAATTCCACATAATTAAATGTGATCGATATAAATTATTACTCAAAACTATTATAAAGCTGATTTGGAAAATATTTTATCCCTCTTTACAAAAAATAATTATTTCAAAATTGTTTAAAATTAAAAAAGGCTCAAGATTAATTCGTAATGTGGAGGGTAAAAATTGGTTGTCAACAACTGACCCTCCCTTTTGGTAGGGTGGATGTAAGGAACCCTGGGCAAAGGGAATTGACGTTCCCAATTTTATCCGACCACAGATTCATTTTCAAAAAGTGGTTGGTTCTAGCAAGAATTTCAAGGAATCATGGCCGACCTCCGATATCGAGTTTCCTACATATCTCAGGTTATATGAGAACTCAGTCCATTTGTAGTTCAAGACGCTTGATTTTATGCATGATTTTTGAAAGAATTCCAAACTATCCTGGTTTTATAGTACGGAGAGACTGGAAAGTTGGGGAGTAAGAGGATTGGGGGAGGATTTGGAATGCAACCAAGTTTTCAACATAGATCCCGCCTATATATCCCAAGACTTGAGAATCAGACTGCTTGTAGTTCGACTCAATCGGTGAAAAAGGTAATCTTTATGTTAAGACAACCTTTGGCTCGGAATGAGTGACGAATAATTTGAGCTATAGAAAACAGGCTTGTAACCTCTTAACTATGAATGTGGCGCACTTCACACCCATAATAAGATTTTACCTGGACATAATTTCCAAAGCTCGAGGTGTATCATCACCCATATTTGAAGAGAAGGAATATTGCTTCCAGCGTGAGTTTTAGAAAATACCCTGGATGTGAAACTAAGACCAAAGATAGGAAATACCCACATGCCTTCTGATAGGGGTTTGGTTTGAAAGTGGTGAAAGTCGTTCCTCAGCTTGCATCCAAAGAGTTTGGTATTCCTCTTCGAATTTATCCCAATTCGCTGTAAAGAAAAAGTTCCACGTTGTGATGCGTCCTTTTTTATGTAGTCCGCACCTGTGGTTTTGCTTTGATAATTTCATCCTTCTCGAATGCTTTAGACAACATCTCAAAACAAAATTGTTAGTAGTAACATAATTCCATTTGGGGAGGTAGTTTCTATAACACCTCGTACCTTTCAAAACCTATGTGACTAAGTAAATATCGACGAAGGTATTTGAGCTCGAGATTGTGAAGGGGTACTTTGGCCTAGAATTTGAAATGGTCAAATATATATAAGTGTTAAGTTAAATTATAAGGAGGAGGGTTTTGAAAATGAGATAAAAAAAGTGAGGTACTTGCTCGACTTATCTAAGCTCTTAGGTGACAAGTAGGTGCATCACCTACCTACGCTAACGAACTAAGTTACGAGGGCCGATTACGGGCAGCAACACCATGGATTATTATACCTAATGGTAGCCCAAATGAAGCTTAAAGTTGGACCATCAAAGCCCAACCAAATCTGGCCCAAACAACTACAAAAAGTAGCCACCAATATTGACCACATTTTTGACCCAAGAGAAGCCCAAAATCAGCCCCAAAACTTAACCCTTTTGAGGCCCAAGCAAAGGGTAATTTTGGCCCAAGTTTCTTGACCCATTTTGGCCCAAATATACTCAAAAAAAAGTCGGCCAAAAAGGTCCCTTTATATAGGCCATTTGCTGATCCATGTTGATCACAAAAAAGCTGGAAAATTCTCTCTTATTTCATTTCCTTTTTGGCAGCCCTTCTCTCCCTTTAGGGTTCTAAGAAGACCAAGATTAATTGAAGATTAAGGTGAGTTAAACAACTTGTTATCTTGGTATTAATCTACTACATATAGCTAGGATATCCTATGGTAAGAAAGACATGAACTATGGCAGCCCTTTCTTATGATTTAACACATGGAAATTGTGTAACAATTAAGAGATTTCTTCTTCTCTTGTTGGTGTATGTGTAGGGGGTACTTAAGCTTTAAAGCATCAATAAAAAGAGGATAAAAACACACCTTCAAGTGTGGTAAGTACTCTGCCCATAATAATATTTTTGGATTGAAGTTCGGATAGACAATTGTTGTTGAATTGTTGTTAAGAACTCACGGGACGGCGATCGGAAGCCGTGGGTTCAATGTGTTGCTATTGTATTTCGGTATGGTGGGTTGTGTAGGGGATGTTTGATGTGTTTTGTATTATTGGAGGCAGTAGGTTGGTGTGTGTGTGATGTATATTGGATAAGGGGAGGAAGGTGTGACGATACACCTTTAATTAATGCAAAATACGTAAATCTGCCCGGAAAATGTTTAGCTACTGTTTTGGGAGTGTTGCAGCAGGTTTAAGAGCTAATATTAGCTTCATTATACCCTTGTGTTGTAGATTAACTTAATAAGGGAAAGTCCAAGTTGTGGTAAGCGCAATCTTCGGAAGGAACGAGGTATGTTAAGGCTTCTTTATTCCTTATCGGCATGAATCTAGAAATAGAACTCTAAATCTCCGAAAGAAGGAATTTGAGTATTTTTTTGTAAGAGAGCTGATTTGGTAACTCAACAAGTCTTAAGGAACTAATTTATACATTATGGTGATTCAAGTCGCCTTCTTATAAAAATCTGATTCTTTTTGCACGAAATGTAAGTTATCCTTTTGTCAAGTTTCTTCTTTGTATTGTGATCTCTAATCAAGCTTTAGAAAGTATACAATGAAAGTTAGAAAGTCAAATCCCCATTTATATGTGTTTGGTATGTTGATTCCAACACCTAGTAAGCCAAGGCTAAAGAAGTTATCTAAATGAACCTTCATAAATAACAAGAATAGCTTTGAAGGTCAATCTAGTAATACACTTATTATGCGTGGTTTGCGTGTTAGTGTGCACCGAGGTGCTACTGCCATATTGAGGCTATTATATACATAGTGTGCACCGAGGTGCTACTGCCATATTGAGGCCATTATACACATAGTGTGCACCGAGGTGCTACTGCCATATTGAGGCCATTATATACATAGTGTGCGCCGAGGCGCTACTGCCATATTGAGGCTATTAAATATAGGGTGCGCCGAGGCGCTATGGTGGTTCAGTGTGGGTTATAAAGAGTGAGTTCAGCGTGTGTTAATGCATGTATTGTGTTCTAAAAAGAATAAAGGAGAAAGAGCTTAATGAGTCTTACCAATTACAGTTTACAAGTTTCATATTTTATCTTGTTCGGATTTACTACTTGCGACTTGCTTTTATGTTTCTACCTTACATGCCAGTACATTATTGTCGTACTGACGTCCCCATTGCCTGGGGGCGCTGCATACATGCCTGCAGGTCCAGACAGATACCCAGACAGATCTCTTCAGTAGGAGTTGCGGAGTTCAACCATTTTGGTAAGCTCCATTCTTCCTGGAGCTGACGAGTCAGAGGTCTAGCTTATATTTTGACCAGGTTATATATATGTACAGCTTATGGGTAGTCCAGGGCCCTGTCCTGGATATGAGATATTTTACTTACTCCTAGAGGCTTGTAGACGTGTATATGTATATTAGTGTTGGGTATGGCCTTGTCGGCCTTGTTATTAGCTATCTACTATGATAATAGCCTTGTCGGCCTTGAGTTACTTAACTACTATTGAACTTTTAGTGTTTCAAATTGCTATTCTTAGAGACCTTGTCGGTCTCAGACCCCCAGCAGGTTCAACAGAGATACACTCTATTTTAGCACCCTCGGCCTTTTGGGGCTCCGAGTGTCGGTCATGCCTCCCATGGTTTGGGGCGTGACAAAAACGACCTCACTTAAGAGTTAAAATAGAATAAAACACCAAAATACCCTTGACTTAAAGATAAAAAGCTGCAGGAAAATATCACCTCACGGGCTGCCCGATGGGCGTCGCACCCCCAATGGCCCATCAGGCAAGGCTACCTGCGGTCTGGGACTTCTGGAAGATTCCAATAATGTGTTCCCATGGCCCGTTGCCACCGCGACGCCCGTGGTAAAGCCTGTTGGAGAAAAGAAAAAGATGGGGGAAAGACCACTAGAGGGTTTCGATGGTGGATTCTCACGGGCCATCACTACTATGACGCTCATCGAGATTACCCATTGGGCTGGAGAGTTTTATGGCTTAGAGCCACTGGATGATTCCCACGACGTGACCCATGGCTCGTTGGAGTTTTGACGCCCGTGGCAGCGGCCCGTGGTGACAAACAGATGCAGCAAAAATTTTGGATTCTGAGTTTGATAGCTTGTTTAAATTTTGGGGTGTTACAATATCTCCCCCTTGGGGCTATTCATCCTCGAATAGAGACTAAGTAAGGAAAAACTGGAGAGACAACAGCCCAACCAACCAACAAACATGAAAACTGAAGGATAAACATGAAAGCTGACTTTTTATCTTAAAACATAACTTAACTAACTTCGGAAAACATGAATGCATGCTAGGATCATGAGAGAAACTGATGGAATAGAATCTGAGGGACATACTAAGGAGAAAACTACTGTCTTAAGCTGAAATTGAATCGAAAGGAAAGAGATGGGAGTACTTGGCTTTCATGGTTGCTTCTGCTTCGCAAGTATCTCCCTCAACTAACTGATCCCTCCAAAGGACCTTTATTGAAGCGACTTCTTTGTTTCTCAACCTCCAAATCTGACGATCAAGAATCTCCACGGGAACTTCCTCATAAGTAAGTCTATCTTTCACACTCACATCCTCTAATGGAATAATCAAGGTTGGGTCACCAATACACTTCTTCAACAAGAAAATATGGAAAACCAGATGAACCGCTTCTAAGTCAGTTGGCAACTCCAACTCATAAGAAACACTACCAACTCTCCTCAAAATCTGATAAGGACCTACATAGCAGGGACTAAGCTTTTCTTTCTTACCAAATCTCATCACACACTTCATGGGTGACACCTTCACAAATACCCAATCGTCAACCTCAAACTCCAATTATCTTCTCCTCACATCTCCATATGATTTTTGTCAACTCTGAGCGGTCTTCAACCTCTCCTTAATGATCTGAACTTTCTCCATAGTCTCATGAACTGAATCTAGACCAATCAAAGCTACCTCACCTACCTCAAACCAACCAATAGGAGATCTACACCTCCGACCATAAAGTGCCTCATAAGGAGCCATCTGGATGCTAGAAAGATGTTATTGTAGGCAAACTTGATAAAAGGTAAATGATTATCCCAATTACCTTTGAAATCAATCACACAAGCGCTTAACATATCCTTGAAAGTCTGAATAGTATGCTCTATCTGTCTATCCGCCTATGATGAAAAGTTGTGCTAAGCTTAACCTGAGTAACAAGACCTTTCTGAAATGACTTCCAAAACTAGGATGTAAACTGAGTACCCCTATGAAAAATGATAGACAATGGAACAATATGCAATCTGACTATCTCCCGAATGTAGAGTCTGGCATAACCAGCTGCTGAATCCCTAGTCTTGACAGCTAAGAAGTAGGCTAATTTAGTCATCCTTTCGACAATCATCCAAATAGAATCATATTGCCTACGAGTACGAGGTAAACCAGTAATGAATTCCATATTGATCACTTCCCACTTTCAAATAGGAAGATCAATATCATGAGTCATACCACCCAATCGTTGATGCTCTACCTTCACTTGTTGATAGTTGGGACACTTAGCCACAAAACCTGCTATGTCCCTCTTCATGCCATTCCACCAATAGACTTCCCGTAGGTCACGGTACATCTTGGTGGCACCGGAGTGAATAGAATACTTGAAGCTATAAGCCTCTGTCAAAATCCATTATCTCAACCCATCTATGTCAGGAACACATAATCGACCCTGATATCGAAGCACACCATCTTCCCCTTGGGAGAAAACCTCTACCCTTTACTGATAGACTACACCCTTCAACTGGTGCAAAATAGGATCACTATCTTTATTTTCAATCACTTCAGCTACCAAAGATGATTCGAAACAATTCTGAACAATAATCCCACCTTCTGTCGAATCCATAAGGCA
The DNA here is from genome assembly GCA_003996215.1 of Jaltomata sinuosa. Classification (NCBI taxonomy): domain Eukaryota; kingdom Viridiplantae; phylum Streptophyta; class Magnoliopsida; order Solanales; family Solanaceae; genus Jaltomata; species Jaltomata sinuosa. Next base: position 125,458 of record QJPP01002089.1, on the reverse strand, counting down.
AACTCCTAATCGAGCAAGTTGATGAACATCCTTGGCCAATTCCTTCTTCCCGTCCTTAACCATAGACACACTACCCATAGACAACCTATTAAGTGCATTCGCCACGATATTGGCCTTATCCGGATGGTAAAGCGCATTCATATCATAATCCTTAAGAAGATCAAGCCATATCCTTTGACGAAGAATCAATTTCTTTTGAGTGAACATACTGAAGGCTGTTATGACTAGTGAATACATCCACATGAGCACCATAAAAGTAGTGTCTCCAAATCATCAAAGCAAAAACCACGGCCGCTAATTTAAGATCATGATTAGGGTAGTTCTTCTCATAAATCTTAAGTTATCTCGAAGCATAAGCAATCACCTTACCACGCTGCATCAACACATAATCCAAACCAATCCTAGAAGTATCACAATACACCACAAAGTCATCCAAACCCTCAGGTAGGGTCAACACAGGAGTTGTGGTCAACCTAGTCTTCAGTTCCTAAAAGTTCTTCTCACACAGATCAGACCACTGAAATTTCACCTTTTTTTGAGTCAGCCGAGTCAATGGGGCAGCAATGGAAGAAAATCCTTCCATAAATCTCCTGTAGCAACTACCAAACCCAAAAGGCTTCTAATATCAGATAGGGAAGTGGGTCTAGGCCAGTTCTTTACTGCCTCAATCTTTTGAGAATCAACTCGAATATCATCTCTAGACACAATATGACCAAGAAAAGCAATAGACTGCATCCAAAACTCACACTTGCTAACCTTAGCAAATAATTGTCGGTCCTTGAGAGTTTGCAACACCACTCTCAAATGGTCTGCATGCTCCTACTTACTCCGAAAATAGATATGAATATCATCAATAAACACAATCACAAACATATCCAAATACTGCTTGAACACACGGTTCATCAAATCCATAAAGGCTGCAGGAGCATTCATTATTCCCAAAAGATATAATCACAAATTCATAATGACTATACTGAGTTCTGAAAGCTATTTTTGGAATGTCACAATCTCAAACACGGATCTGATGATACCCAGATCTAAGGTCGATCTTGGAGAAGTAACTGGCACCCTGAAGCTGATCGAACAAGTCATTAATCCTAGGAATGGGATACTTATTCTTGATTGTGACTTTGTTCAACTAACGGTAGTCGATACATATTCTGAGGGAACCATCTTTCTTTTGCATGAATAAAACTAAAGCACCCCATGGAGAGATGTTGGGTCGAATAAAACCCTTATCAAGGAGGTCTTTCAACTGATCCTTTAATTTTTTAAGTTCTAGTGGAGCCATCCTATAAGGAGAAATAAAGATAGGTTGCATATCTAGAAGAAGATCTATTCCAAAGTCAATCTCCCGCTCAGGAGGGACTCCGGAAAATCTTTGAGAAATACTTCTGGAAAATCACTAACAATAGAAACTGACTGGAGAGATGGGGTTTTTGACTCCATGTCCACAACCCGAGCTATATGATAAAGATAACCCTTAGAAATCATCTTCCTAGCCTTAAGATAAGATATGAAATAACCCTTCGAGAAAGGAGGACTACCTTGCCACTCTAAGACAGGTTCGTTCAGGAACTTGAAACTGACAACTCGAGTACAACAATCAATCGAGGCATAACATGCATACAACTAATCCATACCAAGAAAATAATCGAAATCAGTAATCTCCAACTCTACTAGATTCGCTGAAGTGACTCTATGAAGGACTGAATAGGGCAATTTTGGTAGATTATTTTGGCTAGGATTGACTCAGCAACAGGAGTAGAAACACAAAAGGGTTCTAAAAGCTAATCAGGACTAATCTTGAACTTACAAGCCACATAAGGGGTCACAAAAGATAAGGAGGCACCCGGATCTAATAAAGCATACACATCAAGAGAGAGGACTTTCAACATACCAGTAACTACGTCCAATTAACTCTCCTGGTCTTGGCAATAGGACATGCATAAAGGTGGCTCTGGCGCTGACCACCGAAACTAGAAGTAGTGCCTGCTGGGCTAGTCGACCTCCTGAGTTGCTGGGGCAGACTGAGTCCTGCTACCTCCCTGTCCCTTCTTAGCTGAAGGGCAATCTCTCTATGCTTGTGTCTAACCTGACAACACCCAAAGCATCCACTTGAACTAGCTAAACACTCACCAAGATGACTCCTACCACACTTGTTGCAAGAAGGGTAAGGGGTCTCCTTTACGACACTCCCCTGCGAATAGGAACCAGATCCTTTACTAGTCTAATCATGATGAGGTCTGGGGGCGTGGGTAGGAACACTAGCTGAAGAATGAAAGGGCCCTGATGATTTCTTCTGAAATGAGGAGCGATGTCCGCCTCTGGACCTCTGATGGCCAAAACCTTAACTCTCCAATCTAACCCTTTTGTTCTCCCTTGCCATCTCCCTCAACTTGTCCTCCTCAATCTGATGGGCATGAGTCATAAGTCAAGAAATATCTATGTCACCCAAAATTGTCATGGACCTACACTCCTTCTTTACCAAATCTGATACTCTATAAACGTACTTACTCATCTCATCTCATGGGTCAGCCACCATGGAAGGAGCATACCTCAAAAGTTGGATGAACATCAATCCGTACTCCTGAACCGACATGGAACCTTGCCTCAAATTTATGAACTCTTTGACCTTAACTTGCCTCAACTCCCTCGGGAAGAACCGATCAAGGAAAACCCTCTCAAAGAATTCCTAAGTCATAGAGACCACATCCCTATCCCCAGAATTCCTCCACTGAGTGAACCAAATGTGAGCCACGTCCTTGAGTTGATAGGAAGCCAGCTCAATACCATCAACACCACCCATTTGCATCACACCAAAGATCTTCTTTACCTCATCCAAGAAATTTTATGGATCCTCACCAACTTTCGAACCCCATAACTCAGGTGGATTCATGCGAATGAAATCTTGGACTCGGGCCGCTACTCCACCTTGAGGGTGGGCGGGGATAGGAGCCTGCTGATTGGCCTGAGCGGCTATAATATGAGCTAGCATATGAATGGAATTTCTAAACTCCATATTTGTGACCTTGAGGTCTGGAATCGGAGGGTCAACATTTCGAGTGGCTCGGCGAGCCATGGCATGGTAAAGAAGCATAATCTAAAATGCATAAAGAATGCATTAGAAGGGTAATAGAGCTAAACTCTATCACACGATATTGATCATGAAAGAAGTGAAGTTTTTCCTAAGACACCTCGTAGCTTCCCTCTCATAAGTGTGGTGTGCTTCACACACATGAAAAAGACTCTACTCGATACGGCTTTCAGACACCCTAGGACTCTTGAAACCTGACTCTAATACCAAGTTTGTCACACCCCGAGACTATCCCCTAGGCGTAACATGGGACTCCAGACCACAAGTTCCCCAAGTTAACCCTTGGTCATAGCATACTCAGATATTCATAAGAAAATATAGCGGAAGTATAAGTAGAAAGCTAGGCAATCCAATCTATAAATTATAGAGTCAAGATGAAACATAATTCGAAAGAGAGACCTGAATACTATCTATATATGAAAGCCTCTAAACTATCATAAAGAGTTGATAGGACAATACCCCAACTAACTCAAAAATTTGAAGAAAGATAAACAAAATAACTAGATTGATATTAGTCCTCTAGGGATGAGGACTCACCAACAACTATCTGGATATCTGACATTATCTAGACATGAGGCTGAGAGAGAGATCTTGAATCTGCATCATCAAGAGGATGCAATGCAAGATAGGCGTCAGTACTATAGGATACACTGAATATGTGAGATATGCATAAATATTGTAAGAACATGCTTAAAATATCCTTGAAACTGAAATCATATGATAATAATAAAATATGTAATGTAATGACTCAATGCAATATCATAAGCTGGAAGCATAGTCAAAATCATAAGTCTTAAGTAGTAAGTCTGAAATCTCAAAGCAAAGAGTCAGTATAATCTTTTCATGAAAACTAACTTCTGTGGGAGGTTCTCTTAACTGACATAGACCATGCGAGCTATATGGAATACAACTATATAACTCTAGTTGGAAAAGCTACCTCGAACTTTGCCAAGGCACAGGGTACTATACATATCATAGCGTGGAACCACTTTCATAAGGGGACACTCTCTACTAACGAGGACCCTTCTTCATGATGAGACACTCTCAACTAACAAGGACCCTATTTCATGAGGTGACACTCTCAACTAATGAGGACCCTCTTAATCTATGCTAGCAACGTAGTTTTGGACTTGGGTTATCTAGAGCCTCATCGCTCGATGCTAAATAATACTCCTAAAACATGCTTATAGCTCATAATATACATATCGAATGTCAAATCTATTTGAAAAGCATAAGGACATATCTAATGTCATGCAATTCAAAATCATAAGTCTTAAAACTTAGCATAGCCATAATTCCAAAACATACTTTTCTTTCTAAATTCTTACTTGAAGAATTAGGCATGCAATTTCATAGATACATAAGGTCATGTTATCTAAACATGCCAATTTTCACTTGAAAATATGCAACTCAATGGATTCATAATAAAAATCGTCTTTAATGCATGAGCTTTTGAAATTAGTTAAGGAACCTCAAATAAATCATAGATAAGTAATAAAAAACCATAAATTTATGCTTTAAAAGAAGACCCATAACTTTTCCCCAATTTGGGTAAGAACCCTAATTTCACAATTTCCTAAATTAAAGTAAAACATGGGGTTTTGGGAATAAGGGTGAAGGTAATCCCTTATTGAATACCCACATACCTTATTGAAGTTTTCTTGATCTAAGATGAAAAGAATTGGAGGCTTGAACTTGGAGCTTGAGACTTGGAGCTTGAAGGAGAACTTTTCCTCTTTTGGTAGATGAATGAGGAATAATAAAGGACTTAGGCTAATAAGAGTAGAAACCCTATTAAAAGTTGACAAAATGACCTCACTTAAGAGTTAAAAATAGAGTAAAAGACCAAAATACCCCTGACTTGAAGATAAAAAGTTACAGGAAAATGTTGCCTCACGGGCTGCCCGACGGGAGTTGCACTCATGATGGCCTGTCAGACCAAGGTACCGGGCAAGGCTACATAGGGTCTGGGACTTCTGGAAGATTCTGACGATGCGTTCCCATGGCCCGTCTCTACTATGACACCCATGGCGATGCCCGTCGGAGCAAAAGAAGACATGGGGGAAAAACACTTAGGGGTTTTGATGGTGGATTCTCATGGGCCATCGCTACTATGACTCCCATCAAGATTGCTCATTGGGCTGGAGAGTTTTTTGGCTCAGAGCCACTAGATGATTCCCACGATGTGCCCCATGGCCCATCAGAATTCTGACGTCTGTGGCGGTGGACCGTGGTGACCAACAGATGCAGCAAAAAAAATGGATTCTAAGTTTGATAGCTGGTTTAAATTCCGGAGTGTTACAGCAAGACTCGTCAGGAAAAGTAGTCAAGCGTACCCTACACAAACCCTTCTCCTATCAATCACAAGCCTTCACCTACCCCAAAGCCTCCCTCTAAGAAACCTTCTTCTACTCCTTCTACCAAATCCAGAAAACCCCAGAAATCTCCCAAATCTGGATCTTCAAAACGGGTCATTCGATCTGTTCTATCCGAGTCCTCTGACTCCGACTCTACTGATGGTGAAAGAGAGGCACCACTTTACACCTCTGATATTACTGATCCCAAATTGTTGTATATCCTTCACTTCCAAAAATGGTCAGTCACAAGAGGAAGGGTGGTGACTGGATTTGGTGGTCTAAAGATGGCTATGTTGCTTACTAAGTTGGAAGAACAAGGGTGATCTAATATTTGTCTTCAGGGTCAGGTTCAACACAAATTTGGGAGACCTGAAGTCACTGAGTTCTACACAAATGGTACTAAGAAGGGCTCTACTTTCTCCACCTCTGTGAGGGGCATTCCAATTCACTTGGTTGCTGAGGACATCTCTAAGATACTGTAGGTTCCTTCAGGAGGATGGGACCATTATGTGAAGTTTGAATAGCCCCCTTTCATAATATGGCCTCTTCCCTTGAGATAACTAGGATATTTTCTGGCTGGACACATCTCACACAGCATCGCCGAGTGGACAAATAAGAGATGTCACTTCTGCATAAACAGTACTTTGATGTGATCCACAAGATGATCACACCCGGGAAGGAGAGGCGCACTGAGGCTAACTACTTGGACCTCACACTTATGGAGTTGCTGGATACTGAGGTTAAAATTGACCTCCATAGTTTGATGATTAAGCACATGCATAGGGTGCTTATCACGGATGACAAGGGGCATGCTCTGCCCTATGGATTTTGGCTGGCCACCATTTTTTAAGACTACTCTGTGCCAGTCCAAGCTTGGACTTTTCAGACAACAAAGAATGTGCTGGGTCGGGTAAACCACCCTGCTCTACCAGTTTCTATAAGGAGAGCTGACACACCTCTCCAAAAATTGAGGAACAAAATGGCTGCCAAGACCACTGAGCTTGAGGAAGTGTGGGCTGCACATATGGTTGAAAGAGCTATTTGGGAGGTATGTGTTGTCGCACTTGAGGCTGAACTAGCTCGTGAGAAGTTTCATAATGCTGAAGCTATCCGCCGTCTGACTCAACTCCTGCCTATCCCTTCACCCTCTACTTCCATGCCATCTCCCTCTACCTCATACTAACTCCTTGTCTGGCCTAGCACTTATTCCTATCTTCCTTTTGTTGCTCAGTTTAGTTTGAACAAGATTATGTTATGCTAAGTTTTTGCACTTTTCCTGGAATATTAATGGAATGGCTATTTTGCTAAATCTTGTTGTTTCGTGTTTTGTGCATGCTAATACGCTTTTATGTTATTCATGCTCCTTTCTCTGACTGTTTTGGTGATAGCCCTAGTGGCCATGATTAGTCTCCTAGCACGGTTAAAATATGCTCTAATTTTAAAATTGAACCAGTTTTAATGATGCCAAAAGGGGGAAAAAGCGTTGTGCAATGTTTATAACCCAGTTACCTAACCTGATCTATGCAAGTGTTTTATGCTTAAAGTGTCACAGGTGAAGGTGATGGTTGATGAAATGAACAGCACAAGGCACAAGTTTGTCATCATCAAAAAGAGGGAATTTGTTAAGATATGAAGGGTTTTGATGTCTGACAAGAAGCACGAAACAAGTTGGTCAAATAGGTTCATAGAACACTACCTCAGAAGAGTTATAAAAGCAAGAGGACTTTGTCATGATAACTCCACATAGGCAAGAATCTTGCTGCAATCAAGTCAGATAAGAGATGTGTAAATACTGATAAAGTTGAGTTTAACTACAACACTTAAGGAAGGCACAAAGTTGAGTGCAAATAGGAGTCTCACTTGAAGTAGAACTCTAAACAAGTAGAGTTCGTATGCAAGAAGGAGTTTGATTGATAGAAGAACTCCTTGAGGAGTTCTGCTTAAATAGCAGGAGTTGCTATCCAAGAGGGCACGCACTTACAGAGCAAAATAAGGCAATTGTGAAATTGACTTTAGCAAGTGCAACGGAGAATACTGAAGGAACACATTGAAGAATCTGGTCTTAAGTACAGAGTCTATCTAAGGCATCTTAGTAGTGATGTATTAGGAGTTGTTCTTTGAGTTGTAATCATAGTTCAGTGTGTTATAAACTAAAGTAGGATTGTTGTCTTCAAGTTGGGTTAACTCAAACATTTGGACAACACAAACCTTGGAAGGTTGGGGTTGTTAGGAATTAGAGTTTATAATTCCTAGGTTACATCGAGTTGTAATCATTTCCTTGAGACTCATTTGTATTAATGAAGTTGGATTTAAATCCTGTAGAGATACAGTCATGGTTTTTACACCTTTGTGAGCTGGGTGGTTTTCCACGTAAAAACATTGTGTTCGTTACTGACTGTTTTCTCATTGTTAAAACACGATAGGCAACTCGTTTCATTAGTAGGCAACTAGTAAGTAAAACTCACTAAATCAGTAGGTCGTGCAGACTATCACATAGCTATCACATAAGGAATTGAATGAATCGTTCAAGCAACTAACCAGTGATAAAACAGGATAAAAATACAATGAGAAAAATCTGAATTCCAATAACGTCTCACGAACAAAGCTTCAATAGTAATGAGACAACCCAATAATTTCAAACAGATATACAAAAAGTTATGAAAACTCAGATAAACAGGATAATATATGAAAAAAATGATATAATGAGAAATGGACACCAACTCCACCAGTAGAACAATATAACTTCTTAAATCTAGATTGCGTAACAGACACAAATAAAGTTATCCAATTATGGATATGATATATAGCAAAATAATTAATAGACAACAAAATAGGAATGACAGAAGTACCAGGATACATAGAAAGAACATTAATAGGAACAGTAAAATTATGGTTATTAAATTTAACAGAAGAAAGTATAAAAACGTTAAGAAATAATAAAAACATAAGCGGCGAAACAACAACAACATCGATAGAGATACTACAAAAATATGAAACAGCAATAAGAAATGAATTTAGTAGTATGATGACAGAATACGAGGAACAAAATAGAGAAAAAATCATAAATAGAAATTTGATGATAAAATTAGAAATATGCAACATGTGTTATATAGACGAATACACATGTGTATTTAAAGAATACTATTATAAAGGATCATATACTACAGAAGAAAGTAAGGAAATCAGACAGTTATATTTTACAAAACTACCTGAACCATTTAGTTCAAAAATAATGAAAAATTGGAAAGAAGCAGGACTGACAGATACATTAGGAGCCAGAATAAAATATTTACATCACTGGTATTCTAATACTTGCGAAGAATACAGAGAAAAGTTAAAAATAGAGAAAACTCTAATAAAAAATCTAGTATGTTGTAACAATAAAGTAGCACCTAAATTCGGGTGTAAAGATGAAATTAATTATTATAAAAACCCATACTCTAGAAATAAGAAATATAAAAGATATAAATCTAAATATAGATATATAAACCCAAAAAGAAAATATTATGTAAAAAACTATAAAACAAAAAGACCATATAGACCGAAACGAAAGATAACAGATTGTACATGCTATAACTGCGGAAAATTAGGACATATAGCTAGAAATTGTAGATTACCAAGAAACCCACAAAGAAAACAAATATCAAAAATAATATTCGAAGAAGACGAAAAATATACGCAAATAGAATACATAGACTATGAACTAGATAGCAATGATAGTGTATATGAGATATCAGAAGAAGAAGAAAATGAATTAGGTACTAAATCAGAACAAATAAATGACTGAAAAAGAAATACAAATAATAAACAAAGAAGAATATCTAGATGAAGAATCTACGGATCAAAAGATAATATTTGATTTTAACATATTTGATCAAATAAAAGGAAAAGAATTAGACTTAAGTGTGGATAAAATATTTAGTATACCAATTATAAGAAATTTATTCAAAAGACAGAAAGAAGAATACTACGTAGTAAGCCAAAAAGAACATGTAATAGATTGTAAATATACACAAGGAAAAGCTAAAATACCCTTAATAAGCAGAAGAATCATAAATAAAGAAATACAAGATCTAAAAGTAAGAGATCCAATAAAATACGTACATCTAGGTGGAACAGAAATATTAATAAAAGCTTGTTTTAGAGAAGGAATAGATACACCAATAGAAATATATTTAGCAGACGATAGGATAATAGAACCTATAGAAAAAAGCATAATAAGCGCAGTTAAAGGAAATTTAATATACCAAAAGTTTAAATTTATAATAAGTGCTAATTATTCAGTAGCAGTATCAGATAAAAATATAGATAAATCTTTAGTATTATATTGGAAAATGTCAGGAATAGAACTAGCCCCAGGCAGTAAAATATTTACAGCAAGATGTAAAAACTTGTATGTATTAACTACTAAACATAAAATAACAGCAAAAAACAAAATAAATAGGATAAAGATAGAAAACCCCTTTGAAAAGATAGTTACTCTGATAGACAAAAATGAATATAGTTATAAAGAAATAGATTTTGACGAAGATTTAGAAATAGTAAAAGAAAGATTAAGCACATCTAAAAGAATAAACTATGAACCAAGATTAAGCATATCAGGTAGCAGAAGATATGAACCAAGCACAAGTATAAATTACGAATCAGAAATACAAGAATCATCTACAAAAATGATAAAACATCAAAAAGAAGAATTAAACCAATACTATATAGCAAGAATAATAAATCAACAAAAATGTTTAATATTAATAGATATAGGACAAGAAGAAAATAACATAACAAGAGAATTAGTTATGAAAGATAAGATAAAAGTAAAAAATCAGTCATGTCCAGATCTACCAAAAACATTAGTAAATACTAAAGAAATAGTAAAAAAGGAAATAATTATAGGAGGAATAGCAATAAAAATAAAATTCGAAATACACCAAGAAAAAAATATAATATTAGGAATCAAATGGTTAGAAAAAATGAAGCCATACAGTATAGAAAATAAACAATTAATAATAACATATGGTAATAAGAGAATAACAATAAAAAGAGTTTAAAAGGAACTATGAAATGAAGATATATATACTAGCAAAAATAATAGTAGAAGGATATATATACTAGCAAAAATAACAGGAGCAGAAGCTAATATATGTAAATATAATTGTTTACCAGGAGAAAAATGGGAAAAGCTAAAAACACCAATAGTAGTAACAGGATTTAATAACGAAGGTAGTATGATTACACATAAAGCAAAAAATATAAAAATACAAATATGGGATAAAATATTAACAATAGAAGAAGTATATAATTACGAACTAACAACAAAAGATATGTTATTAGGAATGCCTTTTTTAATAAGCCTATATCCACATACAATAACAAAAACACATTGGTGGTTCACAACACCATGCAACAACAAAGTAGGAGCAAAAAGAGTTAATAATAAAAATAGAAAAACAACAGAATGGATAAAAGGAAGTGAAAAAATAAACCAAAAATTAGAAAACATAAATCAGTTAGATCATAAAATAGAATTAATTATATTCTCAATAGACAAGATAAATTAGAAACATTATATTGTGAAGAACCATTAAAAGGATGGGAAAATCACAAAACAAAAGTTAAGATAGAACTAGTGGAAGAAAATAATATTATAACCCAAAAACCTTTAAAATATAATGATTTAGAAGAATTTAAAATGCATATTAATGAATTACTAGAAAAGAACTATATACAAGAAAGTAATAGTAAACATTCTAGTCCAGCATTCATAGTAAATAAGCATAGTGAACAAAAAAGAGGTAAAAGTAGAATGGTCATAGATTATAGAAATCTAAATGCCAAAACTAAAACATATAACTACCCAATACCAAATAAAATATTAAAAATAAGACAAATCCAAGGATATAACTATTTCAGTAAATTTGATTGTAAATCAGGATTCTACTATTTAAAATTAGAAGATGAATCTAAAAAACTAACAGCATTTACTGTACCCCAAGGATTTTACGAATGGAACGTATTACCCTTTGGATATAAAAATGCACCAGGAAGATATCAATATTTTATGGATAAATATTTTAATCAAATAGAAAAATGCATAGTATATATAGATTATATACTACTATACTCAAAAACACAAGACGAACATATAAAACTATTGGAAAAATTTATACATATAATAGAATACTCTGGAATAAGCCTAAGCAAAAAGAAAGCTGAGATAATGAAAAATCAAATAGAATTTTTAGGAATAGAAATAGATAAAAATGGCATAAAAATGCAAACACATATTGTGCAAAAAATCATAAACATAAATGAACAGATAGATACTAAAAAGAAACTACAATCATTTTTAGGATTAGTAAACCAAGTAAGAGAATACATACCAAAATTAGCAGAATATTTAAAACCATTACAGAAAAAATTAAAAAAAGATATAGAATACTATTTTGATGATAAAGATAAAGAGCAAATAAGAAAAATAAAAATAATATGTAAAAAATTATCAAAGTTATGTTTCCCCGATGAAACCAAAAAATTCACATACATAGTAGAATCAGACGCAAGTGATAAAAGCTATGGAGGAGTATTAAAATACAGGTATGATAATAAAAAAGAAGAATATCATTGTAGATACTATTCAGGTACATTTTCAAATACAGAGATAAAATGGGAGATAAATAGAAAATAATTATTTGATGTATATAAATGTTTATTAGCCTTTGAACCATATGTTGTATACAATAAATTTATTGTTCGAACAGATAATACACAAGTTAAATGGTGGTTAACAAGAGGTACAAGATTCAGTTACAACAAAGGAAATAAGAAGATTAGTATTAAATATATTAAATTTTACATTTACAATAGAAATAATCAAAACTGACAAAAATGTGATTGCAGATTACATATCAAGACAAGGCTACACAAACTGAGCCTTGTGTAGATATCATAGAAGCTATAAAGACACTTTGTAACAAAGTGGATAATATAAATATGGAAATGAAGAAGCTAAAAAGTCAGCAGCATGACTCTAAACATGCGGAGTAAAGTCAATCGAAAGACTTAAAAATTCCAGAGCTAAAAGGAGATGTTGGGAAACTCCCTAAAACCCATAACGATTTGCCAAGTGCAGTTGCAGGTACTAGTAGAACAGCTACAACAAAACAATATACGAATGTCAACCTCAACAAAATATTTAGTAAACCCTTCACACCAAAAATACCAAATAGTTACTCAATCACAAACCCAAAAACAAGTACCTATGCAGACAGCCTTAACCGAGACAAAAAGACTTATAACCATATAACCCATACATATATCGAAAATATACACAAAATCCAAACATTCTTAAATAGAAATCCAAGATCCAAAACAACTACAGAACCTACCCAAGACTATATTACCCAAAAGCTGCAGGGATATAACAAACTTATTGCCCAACCAAAAACTAATCAAAATTTAGTAAGAACATGCTACAATTATGGACTACTAAATACAGTATATACATACAATGGAGAAGAGATACAAGGCATACCTGAACTATATAGTGCATTCACAACATACAAAAAAATAACAAAAGGGAACTTATTTTTTATTAAGTTCTACACGGCACCAGCAGAGATACTATATGATGAGATAAAACCAATCATACAAGTGGTTAAGATAGGATTAACCAGGGAAATGATTATACCAGAAGAGATAGCACAGCAAGAAGAGAAACCAATAATAGAGATACCAAAATTCTATGCCCCAAAATTCTATACCAACAAAAGAATAATAGGCATATCTACCATAATACAAGAATTAGCCAACAACTATTTAAATGGCAATACTATATGGAGTTACTACTCAAGAGACCAATTGATGATATATGCCAACTCAAGAGAACTAAGAAAAGCAGATATGGATGAAGTCCAAAGATGGATTTTATCTCTATTAAAACCAGAAGCAACACCTACTACAAGAGCATTGAAAAAAGAATTTATATCCGAAAAACTATTAACCAGATATTGCAAAATGATCAGACATAAGTATCCAGACCACATATGTTCAAAATGCAGCGGAGAAGATAACGGCATCCCTGACGTACAGCTAGAATAAAATGACAGACAAGTGGCAAACAAATAATGGCAGACAAAGTGGCAGACAAAGAGATAATGACAGCAGACAAAGAGATAGTGACAAGCAGAGACAATGACAAGTAGATAATGACTAAAGTCATGTAATAGTAAAGGTCAAGTTACTGTGTAAATAGTAAGAGACAAGTTACTGAGTAAATAGTAAAGGCCATATATAAATAGTAAAGGCCAGTTACTATGTAAGATTCGACTTCTATTTATAGAAGTCTTTAAGACATAAATAAAGCATCCATCTCTCTCTCTCTCATTCCGCACCTCAAACTTAACACGTCAAGATTGCATCCAGTGAATACAAAGCACCAAGCTTTTCTTGGCTTATAGCCGCCAAAACAGATGAGTGATGAAAATAAGATATCTTAATGAAGAAAATTACTATAGTTATAATGAAAACAGTAGTAAAAATATACAAATGCGACCATTCTCATCAAGAATCTCCCCTCCCCTCTACAAATCCACATGTATTTATACTTGTAAGATAGTACTTGGGTCTAATAACCAGAAAAGTAATAAATTCAAGATTTAGGGATTGAGATTTGAGAAAGAGAGGGTGTGTGTATCAAATCAAATCAAAGTAAATCAAGCTTGATAATAGAGAGCTAAATTAGTGAGAATTTCTTACCTCACTTGTATCCGGTTAAACTATGGATGGATTATTCAAGAAAATTCGGGACTGAACTTCCTACAATTACCTTTCAACTGCAATCTTGAAACATTAATATGGAAGGAGGAGGAGAATGGAAAATTCGGAATTTGCAATTTTAAAGGAGATTATGCTATGATTTGGGACTTAATGTAGGAAATTTAACAAACTTCCCGATGTAGGAAATTGATATATCATAGGCTTATGTTTAGTATGGTCTGCAAAGGTAAATAATTGAAGATTCTTAACTGAGGTGCATGTAAAAATTGATTAAACTTTCAGTCATGTATGTTTGAATCTTTTCATGTATGTTCATCCTCAGTCATACATACTGATATACATGTAAAAACAGACTAAAATTTCAGACATGTTCATCTGAACAAAAAATAATAATTTGTTCTTTGAATTTCAATAATTCAACATATGATTAACACTCAAATATACTCTAAATGAGGTCAGATTTGAAACATAAGTTCCATACATCATAAAGAACAAAATAAAATCATCAATTTTTAAAAAATACGCAAATTTAATAAATTCATTTAACACCCTTTTAATTTTTTCAAATCTGCACTTTAGTCATGCACACACAATTGAACTACACTGGTTTAGTGTACGTGCGTTGCACGTGTATACCACGTTAACAATAAAATTACGTATATAAAATTAATAAATTATTACATATATGATTTATATCATTGAATACACAACATTGAAAAAATTTCATAAATATTACTAAGTAATATATTTGAGTTACAAAAAAAAAAAATTATTACTAAGTAATATTACGTAAATAACGTACTTGATTCGCTTTCAAGCTTAATTGAAAGAGTCGACTATGATCCTAAATTTATAGGTTCATCATTCAAATAAAAATCTCGCATATTAGGATTCAACACTTAATTAGAATCTTATAGAACATCAAAACACTTGCCAAATTTGACATTGAGTCTTCAAATTATATTGGCAAATTCATAAGTCGCAGATCAATATAGTTGTGATGGAATGATTGGAGTCACTCCACCCTTAATCGAATGATTCAGATTCTTCAATTTCAATGCATTAATTTAAAAAGTTTCTTATTTGGTACGAAGCACCGATTAAACAAAAAAATACTTCTAAAATATTTTGTTCAGTAAATGTGTTTATATTATCATCGTTCATCCATCTTCAAGATACCTACAAAATCAGGGCAAAGCAAATCAAATATTATCATTATAATTTTGTGACTTAAAAAAAATCTAAATCGAATAACAAAGAACAACCTAAAATAAAAAATAAATGATGTTACCAATAACACGTAATAAGTATACATGGACTAAGAATTTTTGTATTTATATATAATTCTAAAGTCCTAAATATAAGGTAGCTAGAGTTATGTGTTTGATATTAATTCTCTTAATATTTTATCATATATTTTTAAAAAAAATTAATTTTAAAAATATATTTTCTCTTATCATATATTTTATAACTCCATAATTTTAAATATATTTTTCTTTTATCATATATTTTAGTACTGTTTAATTTTAAATATTATATATATAAAAAATAGTTATTTGAACTTTTACCCACGTTTTTCATTAAATATTTGAAAATTAATTTTTTTAAATTTTTTTGGTCTGATAGAGTAATTTGTTCAATTGTCTTCTTTTTATTGTTTCTTTAGGTACGTATTTAATTAGAAAAATAATTTAACTAATATTCATTGTGGTGAATTTTTTTTAAAATCTGTTGCACTATGTTAAATAAGGAAAATAGTTAAATAAGGCAACTTTAACTTTACCCGCATTCTTTTATGACATAAAAATAAATTTTCTAATTAATATGTGTTTGTTTGTGTGTATTTTGTAGAAAAATAGCATAAACAATCTTGACTTGCACGAAAAAGTAATTATCCTTTTATTACTCTAATTGCTAACGTACTCAAATTTTTTGAATTATTTTTCATATTAGTTGGATTAAAATTTGTATAAGTTTTTATTGTAAAGTCGGGACGATTTAAATGTAATATTGAACATATGAAATTTGTTCATAAACTTATATTATAATTAGGCCAATAATAAAGTCCTTATCTTTTATTTTTATTTTTTGTTTTTGTTATAAAATCTAATGTTGTAGCAGCTTTAGATCGGACTGGGAGAACTTCTTCTATTGGTTAGATCTAGTTAAAATAACTTTAAAAGGAGAGGAGCAATCAAACACGTCTAACAACCAAGAAAAAATCAATCTCTAAGTAAATAATTGTGCAAGGTTAATATTCATATGTATATTTATTTAATCTAATATTATCTTCATAAAGAGTATAAAACAAAAATACCTGACAACATTGTATTTGATTGACGCACAAAGAAGACAGATGATGATTGATTAATGCACAAAGAAGACAGAGGATAATGGGATAAAGGCCCCCTGTTGTGGACATTTATATATGTAGAATTCAGCCTTGAGAAAGTTGAGGAAAATAGAATTTAAAACTCTGAACGTGCCTTGGTGGAGGCTCTTGAAATTCTAACGTACTCAGCTAAAACGTGTATGGGATCATTAAAATAGGGATTAATGAGTATTAATTTAGGGCTCCTGACGTGTAGAGGATAAATAAAATAGGGATTAAGGAGTAATTAAGTGTGGCTGCTGAACTTTTGATTTCATAAGTTGAATCTACGGGTATTTTAGCAGTTAGGGAAAAAAATATTATTTAATATTAACTATCAATTAATTAGATGATTTATAAAAAAAAATTATTTAGTGTAGGGGTAAAACGATGAAACATATATCACCTTTATACAAAAATTTCTCAAAGTCCGATCGAACATTCATCTACCATCTGTATTAAGCAGAAAAAATACTTTGGTTGAAAAAATCAAACTCTAACAGAAGTTACAACAAAATAATACGATAATTGAGGTATCAAAACAATACAATTAAATCTAATCTTCACATAAATTTCTCAAAACCCGATCCAACATTCATCCACCACCTATATTAAAAAGAAAAAATTGTAGATAGTAATAGAACATAAATTATAACATAATGATATAATAATCGAGATATATGAATAATATGATGAAACCTAACATTTACACAAAAATTTCTCAAAGTTCGACCGAATATTCATCTACCACCTGTGTTAAGCAGAAAAAATACTTTAGTTGAAAAAATCAAACTCTAACAGAAGCTACAACAAAATAATACGATAATTGAGATATCAAAACAATACAATTAAATCTAATCTTCACATAAATTCCTCAAAACCCGATCAAACATTCATCCACCACCTATATTAAGCAGAAAAAATAGTAGATAGTAACAGAACATAAATTATAACATAATAATACGATAATGGAGATATATGAACAATACGACGAAACTTAACTTTTACACAAAAAATTCTCAAAGTCCGACCAAACATTCATCTACCATCTGTATTAAGCAGAAAAAATAACAGATAGTAACAAAATTAAAAGTATAATAAAATAATACAATAATCAAGATATCAAAACAATCCCTAATTTATAAAAATAATTTTCCTCAACTCTTACACTTACTGTAAGAGTCTTACATAAGCCTGTATATGCACCCTAGATGTGATCTATAATATTTTGGCATAAATATTGACTTGGCTTTGTAACTCAGACAATGTGAATTATAATTGAGACGGCTTAAACTATTTTAAGATTTATTATTCTATTTATAAAGATTGTTTGCTTTGTATTTTTGGAATGAAATTAAATTGCATGTGTAACCTAAATTGTCTTTTAAATAGAATCAAATTTTGTCCTAAATGTTAGGAAATTGAAAATAAATATTGCTTTTAAATATTAAGAAAATAGTAAATGGCAATTTTGTCTATTACGAAGTCTTTTAATGAAAGAGAAAAAGTTCAAATCACATTATAAGGTCCTTCATATTCATCGTTGTTTACTCAACCTAAACAGACAATAAAGTGATCAAAGTTATTAGGTTTAAAATTCTTTTATAAACCTAAAAGGCGACAGAAGAAGACTTATAATAAATATAGAAGTCCTTGTTATTTTCATTTTATTATATCGATGAGAACCACACCAGGAAGCTAGAGGAGACCAGTAATATTTAATTATTCTACATTAAACTAACCAAATTTGTTATTTAATCCCAGAAGCCTCTCACGTGTATACTATGTAAACCAACTAAATTTGGTAAAAAAGAAATTGCACTTAATTTAATTTGTAACTTATTTAGGTTTGGTTATTTAATCTAGGTAAGAAATTATAATATTTAATACTTTTAAGTCAATTAGAATTTTACTTTATATGAAAAGGAATTTCTGCAATTTTATTTAAATAATATATATATGGATCAAAATTTACAAAAACATACCTTCTTCTACTTCTAATTTTTCTTCTTATATTTAAATTTTAATTCAAATTGTCTTCTTACATTTATTATCATCATTATTTTTGTTATTCTTTATTTTTTTTAGTTAATAGCTTAAAATATTATATATGAATTATATATAATCAATAATTGACAACAAATTCTCCTCTTTATAATAGAAATTACAATAAAATAATACGATAATCCAGACATCTAAACAATGCAATAATTAAACCAAGCCTTTATACAAAGTTTTGACTTTTGAGACTTGCACCAAACAAATCAGACACTAATATTGAGTTTTTGTTTTTACCACTTCGTACCAAAAACTAGTTTTTATTCCTAATTGAATGCTACCTCCACCAGCAATTATAAATGATGAGAGAGAAAATAGCATATAATGGATATAGCCAAAAAATGAGTGAAAATAAATCTGCTCTGCAAGACATGTTACCAACCTCCGTCTTTCTTCCTTCAATATCTCAACGAAATTAGCCTCCATGTCACTATTATCGTCATCATCACGATACCTGTTAAGATTATACCTAAAAAACAGACGGGACACTTCCATCAGCCAAACAAATGAGTGACATTAACATAAGTAATAACCAAAACAAAAACCAATATGTTTCCTAAGCTTCTCACTATTTCAATTGGAGAACCATCAACAAAGCATATATATATATATATCTAATCCTTAATTAGAGGAAGGAAGAAAGGAAAAATATATACCCGAACATCTTCAATCATACTAATGGCTTCTTCTCCATCATATCTCATTGGTTTTCTTGCTGGTTGTCTATCATCTTTCCGAATTCCGATGAAGTGCTGGGTGCCTCTCTTCTTTTCGCTGAAGAGCTAGTCACTTGTCGTCTCTTTGTTGCTGATGTATTAGGGTTTGTGAGGATATAATTTATAGGAAGTTTCATTCCAATAATTATTATTATTATTATTATTATTATTTTTATTATTATTATTATTATTATTATTTTATAAAAAGGTTTTCAAAAAATAGTAAAAGACGATTTTATCTATTGTAGAGTCTTTTAATGAAGGACAAAAAGTTCAAATCACATTATAAGGTCCTTCACACTTTTAATATAACTAGTTTAGTGTACGTGCATTGCACGTGTGTAACACGTCAAACAATAAATATATAAAAATTGTTGAAAATAATAATTAACATAAAAATAAATAAAAATATATAAAATTGTTGAAATAATAATTAACGTAAAATAAATGTACTTGATCCGCCTTCAAACTTTAAAACGCTAAATTGAAAGAGTCGACTATAACCCTAAATTTATAGGTTCATTATTCAAATTAAAGCTCTGTAAATCAAGATTCGGCACTTAATTATAATCTTATATTTCGAACTCAACTAATAAGTTTAATTAATGAGCCACAACTATAATACTAATGAATAATATTTTAAAATATAGTTAAACAAATATATATATAAAAAGAAATAGTGAACGACAATAACAAAGAGAAATTATATAAAAAAATTCATAATATTTAAATTGATTTGGTCAATTGACCTACATATGACTGATATAAAAAATAGATAAATAAAAACTATTGACAGAATAATCTCCCCCTAAACATCGTTTGAGAACTACATTGGGGATACTATTATATTGTCGTAGAAAGAAATAATTCTCAATTTATAGAAGTCCAAACCTTTTCCATCAAAAAAAAATTACCTAAATATGAAAGATTTTTATTTTTCTTTCATAAATTATTTACAGTATTTTTACACAATACATATTTTAGTGATTTATTTAAGTAAAAAAAATCTAAGCATTAAATCATGCAAAAGTGCAATTTTACACATTCATGAAAAGTTTTAAAATGTACTACGCTTTTTTAAATTTTTTTAATTTATAAATTTCAATCTACTACTTTAGAGTTTAGTCTTTCCTTTTAGATCTCTTCTTACTCCGATTTATTTCATATTCTCCATATATACACATATATTTAAAGAGTCTACATTAATTCTCCTAATACTTTTACCATATATTTTAGAAGCAAATCAATATTATAAAGACAATTAAATAATAATTTAAATAAAATAGTAAATGACAATTTTGTCTATTGTAAAGTTTTTTAATGAAAGGCAAAAAATTCAAATCACATTATAAGGTCCTTCACACTTTTAGTATAACTAGTTTATCGATACGTGCGTTGTACGTATGTATTCAATCATATATTAATTATTTTTGTAAAATAATCTCAGTATTATTAAAATAATCTTTTGAGTAAATAAATTATATGAAAGAATAAAGTACATGTTTTAGTGAATGATCAATTTTAAACTAAATTAACACGTACTTCAAGAAAAAAAATGTAGAAAACAGATGAGTACCTAGCTTGAAGTTTGTGTTTAGTCGTTTGCTTTTTTAACGCATCCCTTCATGTGAGGTAGCGTTTCGTTATTCTGGTAAGAAGCTGGCAAGAGAAACTTTAGAACACGAGTCTCTTAAAGAGCCATATATTGTGTGTATTTATAGGTTTTTTAAAAAAAATATACTAATAAGGGTACCTTATATTAGTTGAAAAAGAAAAGAGTTATACCTTTGATTTTTTTTCGGCTACTTCAATCAACGGCAACATACTTGTTTGCTCAATTTTTTGATCAAAAATTTACAACTGAAAAAGGAACACAAGAAATTATCAAAAGAGAAGAATCCATTGTAATTGTTGACTATGAATAATTCATATATTATGTTTAAATTTAGGGAAAATAGCTCAAGACACACCTAAACTTTAGGGAAAATAGCTCAAGACACACCTAAACTATGGCTGAAATTTCTGTTACACACTCTAACTTTGTGGGGGTCCTATGACCCCCTTGAACTATTTTATAGTGTAATATTGTGGGTATTATTAGCATAGATGGACATGCAAGTGAACACACGTATAAGCAGCAACTTTAAAATAGTAGATTGAAAGTAAATATCACATGAAATTGGAATAATTTGTGTTATTTGATCAATAATCATGAAGATAAAGTTAGAGAGTTTTAAGAAAATTCTAGGGTTAATGGAAGATAAAGTAACATTAATGAGAACGGACCCCTCTTTTGATAGCGTGTGAAAGCACTTACTTTAGTTTGAGTGATTTAGTGGTCAAGCTAAACTGATAATACCCTAAATATTACACTATAAAATAGTCTAGGGGAGTCATAGGCCCTCCGCAAAATTAGAGTGTGTAACAGCAATTCCGACCGTAGTTTATGTGTGTTTTGAGACATTTTCCCTTAAATTTATTAACTAAAGTAATAAAGAAAAGGAGAAAATATGATGATCATGAATGCAAGAAAATGACTTGAATCAAAATCAAAATAAAAAAAGGGTAGAAGAAAGGCCCTACGTTTTTGGTAAAGTTTGATCACAATATTATTTAAACGGAATTGTAGATTTTTTTTATTTTTATAAAAGGTGAAATTTTAATTGATTTAGAAGTGTTAAATATTTTCCTATAATAATTAGTAGAACTTGTATTCGAATAACAATCAAATTAAAATTTTGTTTTAAATAATAATAATTTTTTAGCTTTTTTTTACACGTTATTTTTCTCCCCTTCCCAGGTTACTTTTCTTCTTTTCTTTTATTTTCTTAATAAGTTTAGTTTTAGTTGTTTTAAAATTACCAAATATAAGAAAACAAAATGAAAAGACAATTTTGTCTATTGCGAAGTATTTTAATGAAGGACAAAAAGTTCAAATCACATTATAAGGTCCTTCACACTTTTAATATAGTATAGATAGATAGATATAGACTAGTCTTAATGTATGTGCGTTGCACATGTTAATAAATTAAAAAAATTATATAAAATAAATAAATTATGTGAAAATAACAATTAACATTAATATAATTTTTTCTTAAAAATATTCCAGATATTTAAAAATTATGTTATTTATATAAACGTGCATACTACTACAAAAAGTAGGGTAAAAAATATGATATATATATATATATATATATATATATGCCAAAAATTAAGAAAAGGCCGTCGACTTTTTTTTTTGGAACTTTAGGGATTTTGCGGGAACTTTTAAGAGTATAAATATTATTAATATTTTAATATATATTAGTGCTTATGTGTAATTATAATTTATTTGAGAAAAATGGTGAAAAGACAACTTTGTCTAAAGCAAACCCTTTTAATGAAGGTAAAAAGTTCAAATCACATTATAAGGTGCTTCACACTTTTAATATAGTATAGATATATATATATATATATATATATATATATATATATATATAATATATAATATATATATAGATGTACAAAATGATTGAAATTTTGGACATGTAAGTTTGAAAGTTTTTGACAAAAAAATAGTTTTATTTTTCAAATTTAAGCACCTAAATCTACTACAAATAAGCTCAAATTTGAAATATAAATTTCATGTATCATAGAGAACAAACTCCAATCATCAAGTTGTCAATATAATATTAAATTTAACAAACTCATTTAACACCCTTTCAATTTTTTCATCTATGTATGCTCTCAGTCATACATGACTGACACAGATGTTAAAACTGGCTACAGAAGCGAAAAGGCAATATATTATTTTACCTAGAAGTTATCTAATATTGGGTATTCACGCAAAAAAAATAAATATAAGATAGATATTACTTAAATAGGAGGACCAAAATAGGATATCCCATGAAATTTTTACAATAATATAGGGATGACTTTGGTATAATAATAATAATCATAATACACGCGCGCGCGCACGTGCGCGTGCGCATGCACATACACACACACACACACACACACACACACACATATATATATATATATATATATATATAATAATGTGACAACGCTATTTAATTTAATGGAGAAGGGTCAAATAAACCTCTGTATTGAAAATGGTGTAAATATACCTTTCGTTATACTTTGGGTTCAAATATATCCTTTTCGTTATACTTTGGGTCTAAATATACTTTTTCGTTATACTTTGGGTCTAAATATACCCTTGTACTATTAAAAATAGTTTAATTACACCTCTCATTATACTTTCAGTCCAAATATACTCCTCATTATACTTTTATGCAGATTTAATCCTCCGTCACCCCTCCCCCTGTCACGACCTGATTTCTCGATCATGATGGCACCTACAACTCCCCAGTAAGCGAACCAATCCCCGTAGCCCAGAACGGTCAGTAATGGGCTACTAGCTAACAATCTAAACGGAAGAACAGTTTAATAAGTGGAAGCAAGGGAACAAAATAAAGAAAATAGATAACAGGAATAATATATACAATGCGGAAGCTAAACCAAACCCAAAATCTGGTATCATAGCGTATAAGAGTTGGAATTACATAAGGAGTACAAGGGTCCAAAACAACATATACAAAGCTATCTCCGAGTAGAAATAGAGTGTATAATCAAAAGATAACTAAAAGCTAAGCTCCGATCGCCAAGAGCTCACTCTTAGTCCAGAATATCACAAAAGCAGCCCCTCGCACGAGTCTCCATGAGCTAACGGTGATGGCCCACACAAGGATCTCCACCAGAAGATGCAGGGTGTAGTATGAGCACCAAATGCGAAGCATAAGGTACCCAGTAGGTATCATAGGCCGATTGAGCACATATAAGATAAAAGCATAGTAAGAGACAGAATCGAAGCAAGTAGTCACAGAAATCAACAAAAAGTACACAAGATCTAGCCCAGAGGAAAGACAACAGAACAAAATATGAGGCTAGCAAGCAGAATATATACACAACAGGCATAGGTGAAAGTAAGAAATAACGCACATAGGATCCTTGCAATAACAGTATATATAATAGGTTTTAGAAATAGACGGTATACCTGTAACCTCAAGTACAAGGAAAGAAAGAGGAGAGTAAAGATAGGCATGCTCGGAAACAGGAATCAATAACCCAACAAATCATATCAATCTCTATTCCAACAAGTAACAACTTATCCGTATATAATCTTATAAGCATAACTGTAACAGAGGATAACACGCGATAAAGTAACAAGAGGCTACTTATAGTCCCCCGGTCGCCTATACAACTGAGGAACGCAAACAAGTGAAAACAAACCCTCTGGCCGCCTATACAACCAAAGCGTACACTCAACAAACAGCAAACAAGGGTGGAACCTCAAACACTGAATGATATGATGCATGATAACCTCAGACTGGAATAGAAACACTATATGTACCCCATTTGGTGCCGATCGGGCCCAGCAGGTGGTTCCATGGAAGGACACTGCCTGTATACCTCTGCTCCGTTGTATACCCTCCCTCTGACACACGCAGGCTAAAGCCTCAGGCCCAGAATGGCAAGGTCCATGGAGGTTCCGGACCTTATACTAAAACTCAGCATCAAAACATGTCATCCGGAAGCAAGTCCAGGTTCAAGATAGAGACTCAGTCTCGAATATGCATGCCAAGACCCTGTCCAGGACTAAAGTAGTGTGAAAATGTCTTAAAAACCCTCCAAGGGTGCCCGGGAGTAACCGAGTCTAAACAGTAGAAAGTCATCTCAGGTGCTCGGTCCGACCGAGGCTAAAAATCATTCCAATTTAGTAAAAAACTCAACTAGAACCCCGGCCCTGCCGAGTCTAGCGTTAATAGTAAAACTGGTGATAGAAATCATAATTTAACCTTCTTTTATCCCAAGAAGATCCACAAGTTAAGTCAAACCATTTTCAATTCATTTCCATAAAAAATGGGCCCCCTGGGCCATGCAAAGTTTAGAAAATAATTTCAGTAGGCCCGAAGCCAAAACCATAGTAAAACATGGATAAATCCTCTTTATATGCATGAAAATGAATGATCAACACAAATAGCCGCCCAACAGCTCACAATCGACCTATCGGCCCTGCACATGCCCACAACTACTTAGCAAGCATAACCAGCCTAGAAGGATATTTCTATATCCGGGACTCGGGGACAACCCACCTTCTATGTTTCAGAGTCAACAAGGCCACACAGGACCACAAGGGTGAATAGAACATATCAAGCAAGTACTACAAGCATCGGAGGAAGAAAAGTAGGCGGACATGAATAAAGCGGTCAAGGTCTGTTGTACCAACCTAATAATCCAAACCAAGGAAGCCAGCTAGTATAATTTTATCTAATATATGCTAAGTCTAGGGAGTTTAGAGCGTAACCTACTTGTCGTCCGACGACAAGCTGTCCGAACAATAATGTCCAAGCCCGGATCGCTCTGAGAGATCATGAATGACAATCAAACTACCACAAACATAAATAATATGTTAAAATGAGTCTAACGATACCCATATTGCTATAACTATAGCCGGGTCGAAATTCAGGTCACCAGCGGGCCCGTAAGCTCCACAACCCGAAGCCAGAAATGAAGGAGCGCACAACGATCACCATACTCCAAGGCGTGCATACTCAGATTTTTTAGAGAATATAGCCAAGAAATTGGCCCAAACCAGCCAGCCAACTAAGAGGAAAAATGAAGAACCAAAAGAGAAAATTTGATGGATATAAGCCGGTAAAACTTACCAATTATGATGAAGGGATGATCATAAGCAAGAATTATGTACCCCGACACCAAAAATTTATCAGAAATCGAGTTTAGGTGAGTTTGCAGCTGTCAACAATGGAGAAAAGGGATTTTGAATGAAAGAGACGAAGTGTGGAAGCTTATATACTACCCAGGGGTCCTTCATCGCGATCGTGAAGGGACCTCTCGCGGTCGAGAGGACAATGCTAGCTAGACCATCGCGATTGCGAAGGCTAGCCACGTGGTCGCGAAGAACAAAGGGGAAGGGACTTCATCGCGATCGCGATAGGGGAAATCGCGATCGCAAAGCACAATGAACCAGGAACTTCATTGCGGTCGCGACAAGGAGTCTCACGATCGCGATTATGCCCCGAGGCCTGCACCTGCAACAGCCAGAAATCTGCAACTTTCCCAAAACTCGATAGGGCATTCCGGGCATAATCAAAAACTGATATTCAAAAACCAATAATGCTAACAGAGTGAAAACGATATTCCAAACTCATGATACATGATTTCATGTTGCAAAAAATAAATTAGATGTTGCTTCTAATCAAAACTTCTTTCCCTACTTTTTTCCTTCTGTCTGCTTTATTCTGTGATATAATGTTTTAAATTTTTCACCAATTTTTTTTGATTTCTTTTGTTATGTTCATACAATCAATGTTTGATGACTCAGAGAATGAATGAAGAACTAATATGATATGGTGTTGATTTTTTAAAATTACAAATAATTTAGATTGTTAAAATTGATTTTCTAACTTCATTCATCTCTATATTGATCTCTTTTTGCTAATGCATATTACATAAAGTTTGAAAATGTCCATGGCATTTCTGTTTATATAAATATATTTAAAATTTATTAATGAATAATCTTTTCAAATTCTGTAATTGTATGTGAGGCATGTATATATAAAATTATAACGAAAATTGTACTATAAAAGATGACAATTGATTTTAAAACTGAAGCATTATGTGACAAAAGAAATAAAAGAGAAAAAAGGACCAAAAAAATCACGATTATAAAAGCATTTAAGATGATGTACAATTCAACTTTCATATAATTAGTGATGTAATTTTTTCAGTTTTAAATTAATTATTTTATTGCGAGCAAAATTTAATTCTTATTACGTGCACTGAATAAGATGAAAATTATTCACGCTTCGCACGTTCAAATGACAATTCATTAAATTTTAAAAATGACAATCATATAAATTTAATTAAGATAAAAAGATTTCATATTTCTAATTTATAAAATTAATATAAATATCTCAAATGACTTTCAATTTTCCTACTGCAATTTTCATACTTCAAGCATCGTACATGTTACAAGTTGTGACATTTCAAACTTTTATGAATAAGTTAATTAACTTATGAAAAGTCATTTTGTATAAATCAATCAATTATTGTTTTTTTAAAAAATTCTCAAAGTGAAAGAAACTTTGAATAATTGTAATAAAATTGATAAATATAATGTGATTTTGTTGAGAAAAAACATATTATAATTCACTATAGAACAGGGTGGAGAAAAAAGTTAATCCCTTCTCTTTTTTTTAGTTGTCATAGTTTCTTTTTTAAAAGTCAAATAATATAAATTTTGACCAATATTTTAAAATATATTTTTTTATCATATTGATATGAGAAAAATTGTAATTTATAGTACTTTTCATGTAGTTTTAGAATATTTAAATTTATAAATTTTAAAATATTAATTTAATCTAATATAATTTAGCTTTAAAATTAGTTATATTGACTTTCAAAAAATAAAATGTGATAATTAAAAAAATCGAAAGGAGTAACTCAGAATGTTGGCAAGACTCTGTGTTATTCATACACATGAAATATATATATATAGAGAGAGAGAGCGAATAACTCTTTGTTTTTCTCACGTAATTATCATGACTCTTCATTGTCCTTCACAATTTTTTATTGTCTTCTTTATTACAATAACAGATAAATTATTATTGGAGGAGAGGAGATGAATTAACAATGAAGATTTTAAAAAAAAATAAAACATAAAAAGATAAGTATCTTTTCTTGGTCTATAAATGTGTCACATTTCGTGAAGCTATGACAGATATATATCAATACTTGATTGGATAATAATGTCATAATTATATTTAAAAAAATTAATAATTTTAATTAATAATCATTCTACCATCTTTTTATTAATCTTTTAATAATCTATAAGATTCAATAACATAAAGAAGACATATGTTAGCGAAAGACTTAATTCTAAGAATTAGAAAGAGAGAAAAAAAAATAGACGATAAAAATACAAAATTAACTTCAGTAATGGAGAAAAGAGCAACAACACTAATAAAAAAATCTATATATCTATATAAAAGAGGGTTTTAGACTTAATGATGTGGCACCTTTTAGAAGCAAGGAATCATATTTATCTTTTTTGTGGTTATATTGAATTTTTAATTCATTTTTTAAGCTAAAAGGGAGTAATTATTCAATAAGTTGCATCCATTTAAATTCCAATTCAAGCTAATTGTTGCTCTTAAATAATTCATAAATGGGTACTTTAAAGTTTCAAAAAAAAATTCCTCTTTATTATTCCTTATTACAAAAGTTACATACTTATGTCAATATATATAGCACTAAAAAGTTCTCTTCAACTATTTTTTGTCCTCCATGTGATAAGTAGCACATTTTATGTTTCTTCCTTATCAATTGTATTTGTTTTTTTTTTATGTTAGGAGATTAATTATTTTGAATGCTTTATTATTTAATTTTTTTATAATTTATAATATTACCACGCATCACCTTTATCGCTCGAAAAATCTATGAAAAGAATGTTTCACTATAAATTTCTATTCCATTAATAAAGTATATATGTGAAACATTTCAAGTTAATATCAAACAACTCTTCAAATTATATATGTATTGTTGAATTCAAAAGACAAAAAAATTAAAAAAATTATGAAAAGATTTTTAAAAATATAGTAATAAATAATATTAGGAATACAAACCTAAGATGTCACCAGTTTTCTTTTTAAAAGAAGTTCTCCCTCTAAAACATTAATTTCAGTATTTGGATTTTTAATATGAATTATGCATAATTATGTTAAAATATTAACATCATTTTCATTCTCTCAACTCAAATAAAAATTATAAGCAAATTAAAAAAGACAAAAAATAAAAACTAAATAAATGAAAAAGGTAAAAAAATAAAAACAACAAACAGTTATGTATGTGTTCCGTAATTGATGGAATCAATTTCCTATTTTTCAATACTTGCCCATTTTTCCCCTCAATTTATTTCTTTCCCTTCTTTAGTGTGTTCGATTTTATCTATTTAACTTAAGGTATCACATTTGTATAAAGCAAAAATTAAATAAAAAATAAAAAAATAATATTCTGAAACATGTTTTTTCTAATTATATATGTCATGAACTTAATACTTATTACTAAGTAATTACTAATTAACATAAAAATATTAAATGGCAAGAAAATAGCAAGTTATTGTTTAAAAATTTATTGTCAATACTTTCCATATACATTACTGGAAGAAAGGAAAAAGAAATAAAATTGAAAAGTGACCCAAAATTAATGGAATCAATTTTGTTAAATTTCAATACTTGCCCATTTTTTTCCTCAGTTTATTTCTTTTCTTTTTTTAATGTGTTCTATTTTATCTTTTTAACTTAAGATATCTCATTTGTATAAAGCAAAAATTAAATAATAAAATAAAAAATAATATTATGAAACATGTTTTTTCTAATTATATGTTTCATGATCTTAATACTAATTACCAAGTATTACTAATTAACATTAAAATATTAGATGGCAAAAAAATAGCAAGTTACTATTTAAGAATTTATTATCAATACTTTCCATATACATTACTGGAAGAAAGGAAAAAGAAATAAAATTGAAAAGTGATCCAAAATTGAAGGAAAAAAAATATTGACTTTGCAGCAAAATACGTCAATGGAAGAATTTGAAATCTTCTTAATTAACATTCTAATTTTCTGTAAAAATTCCATAAATAATTTTATTTCTATTGTTAACTTTTTCTATCATTTTAGAATGGAGACTTCATACTTCATACATTCTCTATAAAATCAAAAGGTGGAGAACAAAAAAATAAAATTTAAAAAATAACATACAAAGTTTGTGTTGTTCAATTATCTTGACTGATGACTTGGTGCAAATTCCTTGCGTATTAGCCCTCTGATGCATGGTAATTAAGCTTCTTTCTACTCCACCTGTCAACGAGAATGATCAAATTAATTTTTGAATATTTTTATTATCCTCTATTGGATGTTAAATGTTGTTGCCCTTTATATATATATATATATGAAAGAAAGACTCTTGATCTCCCAACTATTTATTTCTCTTTAGATTTTTGATTATTTTTAATGTGATAATGACAGTAGTAGGAGGAAATGAAAAGGCACCTGGTAATTCTAAGACAATACTGAATAATGGCTATAAAAAAAGAACAATAAAGAAAGGAAATGAAATAAGTAACATTAATGATGAGAGAAATTAAATATGACTATATTTAATATTTTATATAATTTTAAGATGAAATTTTATGTTTTTAAAATTAGAAAAAAAGTCAAAAAACCACAAAAAAGATAAATAGAAATCCAACCCTTAGAGAGTGTCACGTCACCGAGTTGAAAACTCTCCTTTATATATAATATATATATATATATATATATATATATATATATAAATTTTCCCCGGCTTCTATAAAAATAATAAGAAAAGGCAAAAAATTATACAAATCAAATCTCTTTAATTAGTATTTATCTTTTGTTTCTTCTTCTTTTTTTTCATTTTTCTTTCATTCTAGATTCCCTGCTCATTCATTTTAAGAAAAAAATTCTATTTTTTCTTCTCATTTTCATTGAAACATAACTTCCACAAATTCATAAAAATATAAAAAAAAATTATTAAACATGACACCTTAAAAAGAAAGAGAGAGAAAGATTCAAAATGTAACAAAATTTTCAAACTTCAATTTTATTGTGAAACGGGAGTGATTACGTTCACTATGTCCTCCCTTATTCCCCAATGATATGGTACCCCGGAGTGGGTAGGAGCGGGTCGAGTCCGTATCGCTACGGAGCAATAGCCGCGTCCAGATCTGATCTATTTACTCGGCAATTCATCCGGTGACTTCATGGTCGCCAAAGAAGCTAAATCTTTTTTTTTGGACATTTGAGAAATTTATCATTTACTAATTCATCACCAAAAATGTATAAATTATTTGGTAAAATATATTTCAAAATAACATCTTCATTTGTTATTGTTGACATATTTTTCAACTTTAACAACTAACAACTAAGCAACAAAAACATGCTTATATTATCTTTAAAGAAATGAGAAGATAAATTTATAAGAAATAAAAAATAAGTGACACCAAAAAAATTTATACTTGTAAATTGAGAAAAGTCTGCTTTCGATTCAAAAAAGTACATAAAAATTAAAGATCAAAATAATAAATATAATAATAAGAAGAGGGCAATATAAAAAATATTATATTAAAGAAATAAGATAAATAAAATAAAGTAATGAGAAGATAAATTGTTTAAAAAAATAGAAACTAATTGAAGCCAATTTTTTTATACCAATGAAATTGAAAATAATCTGTTTTTGATTCAAAAAAGTAAATACACATTAGAAATCAAAATAATAAATATAATAATAAGAAGAGAGTAACATAAACAAAAAAATTAAATCAATTCACGAAAAATAAAATATCAATAACTTACCAAATAATATAGAATTGCATCCACATTTAACTTCACTATTCACCTTTTTACAATCTGCAAAAAGTCACAATCATATATCAAAAGTAATAATATAATATTATAAATTATAAAAAAAACAAACAAATCACCTAACATAAAAAAAAAATAACAAATACAATTGATAAGGAAGGAACATAAAATGTGTTACTTATCACATGGAGGACAAAAAATAGTTGAAGAGAACTTTTTAGTGCTATATATATTGACATAAGTATGTAACTATTGTAATAATGAATAATAAGGAGGGAAAAAATTGAAATTTTAAAGTACCCATTTATGGATTATTTAAGAGCAACAATTAGCTTGAATTGGAATTTGAATGGATGCAACTTATTGAATAATTACTCATTTTTAGCTTGAAAAATGAATTAAAAATTCAAGAAAATCACAAAAAAGATAAATATGATTTCTTGTTTCTAGCAAGTGCCACATCATCAAGTCTAAAACCCTCTTATATATATATATATATATATATAGATTTTATCCGATTCATGTTTTAGTTTGACTTTATGAAGAAGACACTTGAATTTTTGATTGACAATGGGAGAATGTGTCTACAAGAACTTGAAAAATTATGTACTAATTTAATATTTTTTCATCTATATTATTTTGATTAAATCCTTAAAAGGGATGTGTATGCTGTATTTTTTTTCTTCTCTATTTATTTTTTGTGTTTTCTTTCTATTACACTTCTTTAATTTAATTTTCTGTGAGTTTTTGGTATTGCATGTCACACTTTTAAAGATTCTATTATACTTATTGCATTTTATTACTCATTACATACATATTTTCATTGAAATTTAATTATTTTAATGAATCAATAAAAATTAACATGGGACATGTGTCCGATAACTAGTAATATAATATAGATGTAATAATTACTTATAGATAATTATGTATAATTGTAACTATAATAAAGTGACAAACTCTAAAACATAGATATATAATGATGTTGTAATAGGAACATGTTATTTTGAGCTCACTTAAATAGAGTAATATATGCAATATAAAAATTACGGGTAAAATAAAATGTTGTTGATTAATAATACAATAGAGAAATATGCAGTTTAATTAGGTACGAAATTAATTAAAATGATGATGAAGATCATACTAATTACGAATAAAGATTTATGGCGATGAAAAAGATGTCAAAATGTGTAAAATGAAATAACAACTTTATTAAATAATTAGGGTATATGGAGATCAAAATTTAGTGACAATGATACACTTAAGCTACTATATTTATATTATCAGAAAAGGGCCAAAATTACCCTCGAACTATCTGAAATAGAGCACATATACCCTCCGTTTGTTTTTGGTATCAAACGTACCCCTCCCGTCTAACTAAAAGACCACAAATGCCCTCCTTTTTAACGGCCTGCCACTAGATCCTACTTGGCATCCGACGTGTCAAAAAATTGTCCACATGGTTGTTCACCTAGGCAGTCCAATGTGGCTAAAACACCCTCCTCTTTGTGTCTTCCTCTCCCCTTTAGTACCCTCAGCTAAGTGTTAACACAGTACCTGCAGTTAATTTTTTATTTTCGAAAAACAAAAAAATCCTTCAAGTATCGATCTAAGTTCAGTTGAATCAATAATCTGTATTTTTTAGCTTTTAATTTGCAACAGAACATGTTATTAGCACGTAATTTTCATCGATAAAAGACCACTATCTTGTATTGATAACAAAAATTATAGCAGTAGGACTAGATTTATAGAAGCGAAAACATGATCAACCCATTTTACATATTACAAAAAGAGTTTTAACTTCTACGCACCCGCAACAAACCGATTAAAATTATTTCAAGATTTTACATAGAAAAAAAAAGGAGATTTAACTGTAAAGAGGGTATTTATATTCTGAAATTATGGTTTTAAAGGGGAGAGGAAGACATCAATTTAAAGAGGATGGTGTTTTAGCCACATTGGACTGCCTAGGTGAACAGCCATGTGGGCAATATTTTGACACGTCAGGTGCCAAGTAGGATCTAGTGGCAGACCGTTAAAAGGGAGGGCATTTATGGTCCTTTAGTTAGATGGTAGGGGTACTTTTGACACCAAAAACAAACGGAGGGTATATGTGCTCTATTTCAGATAGTTCGAGGGTAGTTTTGACCCTTTTCTGTTATATCATTTATTGTTAACAAATGTATAAATAAGCCTCAAGGGCAATATATGTACCACATTAACATGGTATGTTGTTTGTTACCTGTGAGTTGTGACAATCATTTAATTTCAAGTGATACATTTCTCGTTTTGGAGTGTATACTTTTTATAATTTCAAATGAACCTCGAGAACGATATATGCACATGAAATCTTTCTTATAAGTTTCATACCACATGAGGGTTTGCCTCGTCGGAAATAGCAAATGAAAAGTCGGCCATCAAGGCGGCTCTGCCACATCAGGCATAACAAATGAAGGGTCGGCCATAAAGGCAGGATGCCATGTCGGGCATAGCAAATGAAAGGTAATCCAATCAGATTTAGTGCGCGAGATCACATAATTTAAATACCACATACACAAATTTTTTCCTTCCTCTTTTTGAGTCAATTAGTGTCATATTAGCAAATGTATCCCCTCCTTTTAGGCAAGTAACAAATGAGCCTCATTGTGCATAAAAAAAAGTAATAAAATGAGCCGTGAAGTCAGGTGACAAGTGAGGCCACGAGGGTATATAGTGTTGGAAATCTTACGAAAAATACTACACCACGAACACTTGTAGAGAATTCTCATAGCTTGAGCCATGTCAAAAGACATTGTCCTTAAGAATATTTAACCCGGTATAGGTGTATTTTCCAGGAGGCCAGGATTCAACCAGTTCTTCTAGTATAAACTAGGAGCACATAAACTAATAAAGATTCTCAAAAAGAAAACTCAGCATACATATAAACAGGAAGAAGTTTTTGTTGGTGATATGTCTCTCTTCTTTTCTATCTCTCTATAGAAAAAGGAGTAGAATATACATATATGTGTAGGATCATCTCAGCAAAATGTAATCTCAAGACCAAGATAATGGTTCAAAATGATTAATGGCTCATAATGATTAATAAAGAATATGTTGTTAATACAAGGTGATAAATGGCTAATCAATATTCAGTTACAAATACAAAATGAGGGGTTACAAAAAAAATATTAGAAAATAATAATTTTTTTTGAAATATAAAATTATTTTTTCAATAATCCACTCTATATTTCAAAAAGAATGTTAAGAAGTAGAAGAAAATAAGAAATTTTGTTGGGTTTCTACATATAAGTAGAATGCGTCGAATCTGGTGTCTCATAGACTATGAACCAGACCTAGATAAAATAAGATTACACTTACAGAATAACTGGTGAAGTTAGAACTTCTATGAACTAAAAATTCTTTTGTAAGCTCATGGTCTTATTCTATCACATTATACTTGCACAATCTTTGTCGTTATCGCCGTTTTGCGCTAAGAGGCCATGCGCGTGTCCTGTTATTCATGAGTGCTCTAGAAATTCATCACAATTTCATAGGAGCGAAACCACTCCACACTCATATAGGTCCAATCATCAAGTGTATTCTGCAGAGCAATACACCAACTATAAAAGATATTATTCGAATTAAGAGTATACCTCAACCGTTATTTTGCCTTGCAGCACTGCATTATATTTACACATCATAGAAGGGATAAAAATTTAGTAGTGCACTTTTGATCAACTAATGACTTGTTATTACCTATATGAACCTAACTCATGGGATCTCCAATCACATAGGTTGGGTTACCATCATTGTTGATCTTCTCAAATTGACTAAATAGTCCACTCCCCTCGATGTTTCTTTTAGTCTGTGAATTGATCAGATTTACCTTTGGCTACGCATAATTTATTTATAAATAATTTTATCTCACAACAACTTCTTTATCACATTATGTCTCAAATTGCCAATGAAAAGTTATTTTTCACTACAACTATTTCTGTTTGACAATCTGAATATATAAACACAAATTATGTTTCTTATTCCAATTGGAATACCCACAGAAAAATTTCTTAACCACTCAACCTTATTACTAGCCAACTCCAAAACAACATATTATGCTTGACTAATTTACATATTGTGATACTCCACCAAGGTAAACATATAATTATTCATGGACTTTGTCTCAACTAAATAAGAAATTTAATTAGCATCACTACTACAACAAGAAGTCCACTACATTCAATACCAATATTATTATCAATAAAAGTGTAAAAGTCCATCATTAATTTTTTTCTTTTATTCTCAAAATAATTTTAAACAACAAGACTACAAATTACAATATTTTTAGTTCTTAAAGGAAAGATATTCTCAAAATCTCATCATTATTCTTTTCAACTATACTGGTGCATTCAATCACATCACTATAAATCTATATATGCAACTATATTTGTTGGAAAAATAATTTTATATTTCAAAAAAATTATTATTTTCTAATATTATTTATTCTTTACTATCCATGATTAATATAGTCATTAATCACCTCCCTTTTATTGTCTTTTAATTCTTCATTAACATACCCATTTGAATAGCTTTCATTGTGATTTATCCGTTTTATACAATTAGTGTGACAAATGGTATTTTGACCATTGAAAGGCATTAACTATTGCCATTAACCAAAGATTTATGTTGGCTTATCCCAAATCTTTTTCTAGTAGAAGCAGAAAAGATCAAGAAATAAATTCTTCCTCCAAAGATATACTATGCTGGGTTTTCCTTTTGTGAATCTTTGTTAGATTATGACTCCTAGTTTTATACTAGATGAGCTTGTTGAATCCTGGAGGATACGCCTATACCGAGTGAAATATTCTTAAGGACAATGTCTTTGACCCGCCTCAAGCTAAGTTATGAGAATTCCTATAAATGTTCGTGATAAAGAATTCCTACAAGTGTTCGAGATGAAGTATTTTCCGTAAGATTTACAACAATCTTAAGGATATTTCTCAAACTCTTATGGAGAATACTTCGGACAATATACTCCATCATATTCGGCATTGCTCATCTCTTCTCTGCAATTCTAATGAATACATATAACTTAATGTTTTCTATAATACTTCTCTTTTTACATTAAACAATTTTATTGGAAATTTGGGATTAGGAGAGAAAGTAGTGTTAAAGTTTTGAACATTCTGGATGGGTATAGAAATGAATTATTATGGCCATCATTATATAATTGGCAAGGCTCATTTCGTTGGAGATACTAATTGGAAAATTATCGAATTTTCAGTTGTGATGGTAAGTTTGTCGGTCTCCACATTATTGCTTCCAACATGCCATACAAAGTTGTTATTAGTGTTCATGCTAATAAGGTATGTAATGATACTACACGTTTATATTTTAATAGATTTATGTATGGTAAATTGAGATATCATATCCCTCAATGTAGTGGAAGATTCGAAGAAATGGTAATTCCGCGAAGTAAAAGTGACTAAGCAGATGATATAAATTGTTGTGATCATTTCTCAAGCGAATCTTGTGACCAATGTGAAAAATTGGGTGTTAAAACTTTGGTGCTTTTTGGACATATTCATGTTAACTAAAATAATTTGTGTCCTACACCAAATTAGTTAAAGAAGAAGAATGGTTTATATTTATTGAGATGATACATGATTTTAATATTTGTGTCAATTTGATTTCTATGGAATTATTAGAAAAAATTGGGTGAAAATTTTATTCGAATTTGATAAGTTGTTAACAAAATAACGTTATTATGAACAATGAGTATTGTAAACATGATTTACTTGTGGTTAACTTTTTTCAAGATGAAAATGCTAGTGTATTATTTACTTGACTAATTCATATGGTTTATGATATGTTAGATTTGTAAATGTTAGTATAAAATTTTTCTTATGTTGAAAAGAATTTTTTTATCTTAAAATTCATGTTTAGATTTACTATTTTAATATTTTATTAATGATCTTAAAGTTCAATTTATTGTCTTATTGTAACTGATATATTTTTGAATTTAAAGATGGTGAAGAATGTAAATTTAATTACATTGACTAGGCCTTTTATGGCTTTTGTCTTGATACATTTTCTTTTTAATAGCTTTAATGGCTTTTATGACATTTAATGTTGAGATGTTCATATATGATTGTGTGGTAATTATTATACAAAATTGTTTGGGGAAGATTTATATAAATAGCTTGTTATTTAAATGATAAAATGTCTTATGAAAAATTGAATATTTTGTGAATTGTAGAAAAATTATTCTAGTATGCGAAAAGTTTTAAAAATATGGGGGTTATAGTATCTTAATTACTAGAGGTGACAAATTGTCATGACCCAGACCGTCGTGAGTGGCACTCACCCAACCCCCGGTGAGCGAACCATCACTTCCCCAAACTTAATCGTTCTAATAGCTCAAAATCAGTGCATAAAAGTAAACTAGCAATTCAATAATAATAAAACAACTTCATTAAGTTAACCTGCGAAATTTTTTCCGTAGAATTTAAAAGTCGCAGTACCAAACAATTCTACCAATATCTAGAATGTGGGGATGCAACCCCAAAAATATAAGGAAATAGTCTAAGCCCGAAATAGATGGGCTACAATCCTAATGATAGATTCAAGGCAACTCGATCGAAGCGGCTCACTCTTGAAGTCTGAAAACGCTAGTACTACAGATGAGGTCGCGTTTCAGCCGCTGGAAGATTGCCTATACTCAAAAGAAAAAAAGCAAGTGCAGTATCAGTACACCACCACTGTGTACTGGTAGGATCATTAGTCAGTTCCAAATAAAACAGTGTATAATTCAGTACAGCAAATCGAGTACAAGTACGGAAAATATGCAACGAGTCAACAGGCTCCCCTAGACTACAAGTCTCTACCTAGCTTGTTCCCGTATGAAATCCACCTTTGATAATCATAAACAACAGTCACATAACTAATAAACCCTCATTTCGTCCAGCCCAGACCCACCCTGAGATCCCCTCTAACTAACACTTAAGTGTTAAACAGACCCGGCCTAATCCAAGACCAATTCCACAGACATAACAGGATTCCCGGTCACTCAAGGACCACCAACCAATATCACAATTCAAATAAGCAGTTCGGTCCACTCACTGAACCAATAACAGTCAATGCAATGCAACAATATCAATGCAATACAAAAATATCAATGCAACGATGCAGTAAAATAAACCCGTACC
The DNA here is from genome assembly GCA_003996215.1 of Jaltomata sinuosa. Classification (NCBI taxonomy): domain Eukaryota; kingdom Viridiplantae; phylum Streptophyta; class Magnoliopsida; order Solanales; family Solanaceae; genus Jaltomata; species Jaltomata sinuosa. The sequence goes on along the minus strand of QJPP01002089.1, from coordinate 86,451 downwards.
AGGCGTGGTACCCAAGCCAACCGTTAGTATTCCGTACCAGGCGTGGTACCAAAGCCAAACATTTTTTATACCTGTACCAGGCGTGGTACCCGTGTCAACCGTTAGTATACCCGTACCAGGCGTGATACCCGAGCTAACCGAATGTTAACAATCCACAGTCAAATTATGAACAAACAACTTGTAAACCAACAAGCAACACACCGTTCAATTCATAGACTGTAAAACAGGGCCCTTAGACATTCTAAACAATTCCTCTAAGCAATGCAATTCATACAAATACTTAGATAAGAGTACAAAATATACAACATTCACAGGAATTGTAAGCCATCACCTACCTCAAAATGATCCAAGCTCTACTCAACCCGAGCTTTTCCGTGTTCCGGATTCCTTTCTCGTTCTTGGTCTAAAACAACACACAAGTACTTTGAATTAATAACAAGGCCTGCGTATTACCCGGATTACACCAAATCTCAGACCCCCAGGCCACCCATGATCATCCTACCCTTTTTTCCTGGGCTTTTCGCCATTAATTTCCCTAGTTCTATCATTGTCATGGATAAAAATAGAGAATTTAGCAATATGTGATCATAAAACCTTACTTTTAACAATGCCCAAGAACTTCCATGCCTAGAATTTCCCTTTTTCCCCAGATTCTACCATCCATAGGTTATTCCAACATTTCCCCAAGTTCCCTCCTAGCAATTCTACCACGTAAGAAAATTGGTATGAAGATTAGAGAGTAGAAACCTTACCTTAGGGAAGAAAAATAATGAAAAATGGAGGAAAATCGCCTGGAATCGCCTTGCCCTTCTCCCAAAATGAAATTGTGAAAACTGTACATTTTGGGGAATGTTTCTGCATTAAATCCCATCACGCTCCGCTATAGCGGTCCGCTCCGCTATAGCAGTACCGCCATAGCGGAGTCGTTCTCTATGGCGGAGGCTGATCGACGTTGACTTTCACTGTAGCGGTAATTTCTCTGCTACAGCGGAGGTTGCTATGGAGGAGTGTCAACCGTTGTAGCAGTAGACACGAGAAAGAAAGTCGTAAAACCTCCAAAATTAGTCTATTTTACAACGCACTTATTTTTCCGACGTCCTGAACCAACCCCTTCATATCAACCTCGATTTTGGGAGTTCTACTTACCCAAATTCAATTTCGAAAAGTACCCCAAACTCCTTTATGTGCTATCTACGAGGAAAACTATCTCAACATAGGACATCCAACCCAATCCTTACACGGATTTCCCTATACCATACCTCGCCTCTAAACCGGCCGAAACTAGCCTAGCCCAAAATTTTAAACCCCTAAACCCAGAGTTTTCTAATTCTAAAACTTCGCATGATTGGACTACCCGTAATGATGGACCCAATCGTTACAACATATATCAATTTACCCATCATTCATCCTCGAACGATCAAACTCGAATTTACAGAAATAAAGAAAAGAAAGTGTAGTACCTGAATTCTCAAACAAATAAGGGTACTTGTCCCGCATGTCCTTCTCGATTTCCCAAGTGGCTTCCTCAATCGGATGATACTTCCACTGAATCTTTACCATATCAATCACCTTTTCCCTCAACCTCTGGACATCCCGAGCAAGAATCAAGATTGGTTCCTCTTCATAACGAAGATCCTTATTGAAAAGAACTTCATCCCACTTGATGATGTAGTCCCCATCCCCATGGTATCGCTTAAGCATGGATTCATAGAATACCAGATGGATGCCCGACAAACTGAGCGGCAGTGCTAACTTGTAAGCCACTGGCCCCACAATCTCAAGAACCTCAAACGAACCGATGAACCGAGGGCTAAGCTTGCCCTTCTTACCAAATCGCATAACTCCCTTCATTGGTGACACTTTCAACAATACCTGCTCACCAACCTGAAATTCCATGTCCTGGACCTTGCAATCTGCATACTCCTTCTGCCTGCTTTGGGCAGCCAGCAACTTGGCCTGAATGCCCCTCACCTTTTCCTGTGCTTCCTTTACCAATTCTACTCCCAAAGGCTTTACATCTCCTTCCTCAAACCACCCAATCGGTGATCTGCAGCTCCTCCCATACAATACCTCGAATGGTTCCATGTCAATGCTGGAGTGATAGATATTGTTGTATGAGAACTCGCACAATGGTAGAAACTGGTCCTAATGACCCCCGAAGTCCATCACACATGCTATCAGCATGTCTTCCAATACCTGGATCGTCTTCTCCGACTGACCCTCAGTCTGAGGATAGAAGGCTGTGCTAAAAGTGAGTTGTGTACCCAACTCTTCATGTAGCTTGCCCCAAAATTTAGAGGTGAACTGCGTACCCCTGTCTGAAATGATGGACAGTGGCACCCCATGCAATCTCACAATCTTCTTCACGTAGATCTTAGCCAATTGCTGTGAATTGTAATCTACCCTGACCGGAATAAAATGAGCGGACTTGGTCAGCCTATCAACAATTACCCAAATTGAGTCATACTTCCCCAATATCTTGGGAAGACCCACCACGAAGTCCATGGCTATCATTTCCCACTTCCACTCTGGAATTGACATTCTCTGGAGTAGTCCTGCAGGTCTCTGATGCTCATACTTTACCTGCTGGCAGTTCTGACATTTGGACACAAAGTCAACTATGTCCTTTTTTATTCTGGGCCACCAGTAATGCTTCATTAAGTTCCTGTACAGTTTGGTCACACCCGGATGAATTGAGTACCGCAAACCATGGGCTTTCGCCAAGATTTTCTAAATTACAGCGTCAACTCGAGGAACACAAATCCTCTCTCTGAAATTTAGTACTCTACCAGAGTCTAACGTGACGTCCCTGGATTCCCCAGATATTACCTTACCTCGAAGCTTACTCAGTTTTGGATCCTGAAACTATTTGGCCTTTATTTCCTCTATGAAGGTGGCTTTGAACTCAATGTTGGCCAATAATACACCCTGTTCTGAAACACCCAAGTGCATGAACTTGGCCTCCAAGGCCCGAATTTCCCTTGCTAGTGGTCGTTTGGACACCCCTAAACAAGCCAAACTACCCATGCTAACTGTCTTCCGGCTCAATGCGTATGCCACCACATTAGCCTTACCTGGATGATATTGAATGGTCACATCATAGTCCTTCAATAAATCCATCCACCTTCTCTGCCTCAAATTCAAATCCTTCTGAGTGAACACATGTTGCAGGCTACGATGATCGGTGAACACCTCACACTTGACACCATAGAGATAGAGTCTCCAAATCTTGAGTGCAAAGACCACTGCTGCCAATTATAAGTCATGAGTAGGATAGTTCCTCTCATGCACCTTTAACTGCCTAGATGCATAGGCTATCACATTCATACCCTGCATCAACACAACACCCAAACCAGAATGTGAAGCCTCACAGTAACAATAAAGTCTTTGCCTTCAATCGACAAGGACAATATAGGAGCCATGGTCTGAAGCATCTTGAGCTTTTGAAAGCTCTCCTCGCACTTGTCAGACCACACGAATGGTACATCTTTCTGTGTCAACCTGGTCAGGTGAGTAGCAATAGACTCAAAATCCTTAACAAACCTCCGGTAGTACCCTGCGAGTCCAACAAAACTCCTCACCTCAGTCACAGAGCTAGGATGGACCCAACTCTTGACTGCTTCAATTTTCTGGGAATCTACCATCACCCTCTTTTCTAACACTACATGCCCCAAGACTGAAACTGAAGTCAACCAAAATTCATAGTAGGAGAACTTCGCATAAAGCTTCTAGCGTCTCAAGATGTCCAACACAATACGGAGATGACTAGCATACTCCTCCCTACTCTTGGAGTAGATCAAAATATCATCGATAAACACAAACATGAAGGAATCCAAATACGACTTAAATACCCCATTCATCAAACTCATGAATGCTGCCGGCGCATTGGTCAAACCAAAGAACATTACTAGGAACTCATAATGCCCATATCGAGTCCGAAAAGCAGTCTTAGGAATGTCCTCAGGCCTAATCCTCAACTGATGGTACCCCGACCTCAAGTCGATTTTTGAAAACACTGATGCACCCTGAAGCTGGTCAAGCAAATCATCAATGCGGGGTAGAGGGTACTTATTCCGGATGGTCACCTTGTTCAACAGCCTATAATCTATGCACATCCACATACTACCATCCTTTTTCTTTACAAACAACACAGGAGTACCCCAAGGCGAAGCACTGGGACAGATAAATTCCTTATCTGGGAGTTCCTACAGCTGAGTCTTAAGTTCCCTTAACTCTGTCGGAGCCATATGATATGGAGGAATAGAAATGGGACGAGTGCCTAGCTCCAAATTAATACAAAAGTCTATATCCCTGTCCGGAGGCATACCAGACAAATCCACTGGAAACACCTATAGAAACTCAAAAACCACCGAAACTGACTCAATAGATGGGGACTCCACACTATCATCCCGGAGATGAACCAAGAAAGCTAGACACCCCCTTCCCACTAGCTTTCTAGCCCGAATAAATGATATGACCTTAACTGGCTTAGGCCGGTACACACCTTCCCACTCTAGTCTATCCTTACCCAAAATTTCTAGAGCCACAATCTTAGTGTTACGGTTAAACACAAAATGATAAGGGGACAACCAGGTCATGCCCAAGATAATATCAAAATCATCCATATCCAGGATTACCAAGTCTACCCAAGTGTGCAACCCCACAAACACAACAGAACAGTCACGATAAACATGAGTCACAATCACAGACTCTCCAACCGGGGTAGAAACATGAATAGGGGAATCAAGGATATCACAAGTCAATTCCAGACCCAACGCAAAACTCACAGATACATAAAAATATGTAGAACCTGGGTCAAATAATACCAAAGCCATTTTATCACAAACAAGAATGGTACCTGTGATCACCGCATCTGATGCTTCCATCTCGGTCCTCCCTGGAAAAGCATAGCAATGAGTCTGATTATTAATTTGGGCAACTTCTCAGATCGGCTGCGCTGCACCCCTGCCCGAGTCATCGTTCCCTTTGTCGCCCCGACCTCCGTAAAAGTTACCTCTCCCACTCTGTGGACGACTCTAGCATTACCGCCTCTACATATTGGGACCACTGCTCTAGGCTGCTGCTGACCCTGAATACCTGTTTTCCTGAGTGAGCACTCCTCTTAAAGTGGCCCAGATCACCACAATGGAAGCAACCACGGTCAATTATAGGCCTTCTGGCTGATGTATAAGACGCTCCCTGGCCTCTAGGAGCTTAAAACTGATTATGAGCTCCCTGACGAACACCGGTAGCAGCTGGCAGAGCTGACTGAATAGGATGGGCTGATTATGCCTGCTGATTCTGTCCCCTGGAGTATGAACCACCAAAATTTCCCTCATTCTGGGGCTTCTTGACTAAAGCCTTAGTCTGCGCCGCTTGCTTAACTCCTTCTAACTTCTTCACATAATCCACCACATCATTAAAGCCCTTCCCTGAAGAAGTTATATGCACTGACAGTACCTGCAGTTCAGTATTCAACTCTTTCACAAACAACCGGACCCGTTCCTCCTTGGAACCCAACATCTGTGTGGCAAAATGAGACAAGGAGTGGAACTTAGCCTCGTAAGCAGAGACTGACATGCCACCCTGCTCTAAGTTCAAGAACTCATCCTTCTTCTGGTCTCTCAAAGTATGGTTTGATAACGCCCAAACTACACCTCAATTTAAGAAGCGTAAGCGGTCGTCGTCAAATATAGAACCCAACAGAGGTTGGGGTCGATCCCACAGGGAATAAGGTGCAAATTAGGTCGTTCATGAATTAGATGACTAGTAGTCAATAGTTTCCGGTAAATAAAGGGGGGGGGGGTTTGTGTGATCAATATGTGAACAAAAACACTAAGAACGTACGAGTTTTAATCAATATGAGAGTAAACTAGGGAAGTGTTCACCATGGCGTTGTAACAATTTCGATTCAAAGCTTAATCGGGTTCTTTCTATATGCGTGTCACGATGTGATTGAATTAATGGTATCATCTAAACGTTTCTCAACCAAATAGACAAATTTCCTTTTCAATTCTCTCAAACTTGAAAAGGTGAGCTTTTATATTTCAATCCTAAACATCAAGTAGATTAATCTAGTTACAGCATTAATCATAAGACGAGAGTTTGTAGTCTCGAATCCTCGTAGTTAATCAAATTTCCCGATTTTAATCTCTTTACTCAAGCAAATTAAACCTAGGCATGTTATAATGTTTGCAACCACTAGAAAACGTTAAGAATGAATGATTAACAACGTGACATCATATATATTGAACCCGACGCTACCCAGAATCTATATTGCTACTTTTGCCATGGCTCCCACAACCCTAGTTGTGGGAAGTTATTTACTCATGCTATTAGGAGAAGAGAAGAAAGTCATATTCATAACAAAGAGAAAAGATTCTTACAATATAATGAACACAAGCTTCAATTATCCAATAACAAGAAACCAAGATCCCAAAAACAATCAAGAACACGATTCAAGAAGAAGAAAACGTGTTTTGCTCTCAACTTCTTGCTCAAACTCTCCTAAAACTATTGGGTAATGCCTCATTAAAATAAACCTAACATAGGGTATTTATAGTAGTCCAGGAAATAAAGTCCAAAAATAAAACGTTCGGATTCCGCGTTGCGTTGACGGCTCACCCTGACGGACCGTGACCACTAGGCAGTGGTGCTGCCTCACTTGACGGTCAGGCTGATGGACCGTCACCTTGGTGACGGGCCATCATGGTGGCCGTCACCACTAGGCAGTGGTGCTGCCTCACTTGACGGTCGTCTTGACAGTCCGTCACCTTGGTGACTGGCTGTCACGGTGGCCGTCACTCTTATCCAGAGGGTCTCTTTGCTCGTATTTCCTTCTGTTTCTATGTTTGTCTCTCTTTCCTGCAAACATAACATAAAACATCAAAAACGACGACGGTTGCTTGAGAACTTACGGTTATTCTTAGTTTAAAGGAGTCAAATGTGCCGTAGAATGGCGGCACATCAACACCCTCAACTTAGACGTTCGATTATCCTCAAGCAACATGACATAAGAGAAAAACAATAAGACGACTCAACTAAGAAAACAAACTCGTGTCTCTAGCAACTCATGGTCATTCAACGCTTATTCAATTTTAAATCAAGCTCCCTAGTAGCACACAAATGGATGAAACGTTGAGTTGCAAGGATCCAAACATGTCATTCCGATATGACAGAATATTATGCATACACACGCGCAGCTATCCTAACAGTCAATAGACAATACAGAAATCTTGGTGCCCTCACCACAAAGAAGTCCCACACACCAGATTTAGGACTAGGTAAGGCGCTCTCACTCACAAACGAGTTCAAACAATGCACATGCGATGCCATAAGCTTGCCCTTACTATTCTATTTCAGTTTTTTTTTTCAGAAAGCCGCTCAGGATCACTACAGGACTTGTTTAGGCTTGTAATGAGGCTTCGGGTGCGGGTAGGATACGTTTGGGGAATAGTGACTAAACCCTCCTTGGAATCACCGACCTACTATTTCCACATAACTTTACTTTGTCCATCCTTATTCACCTCTTTATTCCCTTCTTTCTAGCTACAGGTGCGGCCTCTTTATTTTGACACTTCTTTTTATTCCTTTTTCGTTCTTTTTCATCTTTTTTTTTTCGTTTCTTTATCTTTCTTTTCTTAGACACACACCCGGAATCTTCATTCTATCCACAACCAATCTTATCCATCCTATTTTCCTTATCATTTACCTCTATAGTCGCCACCCTCAACTTAGGTTGATTGCCTGAGTTGAGGTGCACGATGTCCAAGGAAGGACCAGGGCCAAAACAGGGATTCAAAGTTCAAAAGGAACGGTGACAGGTTATTGAAAGAACAGGGTAAATTATGGCTCAAACAAGGTTCAAAGGGATTATTTGCATTTGGACGGTCTTATAGGCTAAGTGGACTGCACACAAAAAGGGCATGTGATCCTTTCCTAAGCAACCAACTTCAAACTTAAAAAAATAGACCGGGCAAGTTCTAGATGCATGCACAGAGTAAGAATTTATAACAATATGCTCACACACACTTGGCACCAAGAAACCATACCACTACCAACTATCAAAACAACAGCTCGGCTTAAGCATACTTATTTCAATCATAACCACACAATGACATTCAAGGATCCGGACAGTCAGTCGTTTCACACATAAGTACAAAATCAACTATTTCAGAGGGAGCTCCTTTTAGTACATTTTCCAACAAAAAAAATGCCATGCTTGCTATAGACACTAGAAAATAACTAAAATTTAAACGACAACCTAAACATGCTGGTTCTACTAGATAGCACACCGGAGGGAAAAGAAACACGGCAATAAAAACCCTCGGTGGTGAAAGACTCACAGGTATCCCAACACCCTCAACTTAGACTCATGCAATGTCCCCAATGCATACATGTTAAAGCTAAAACTGTGAGAGAAAGGAATACCTGTGAAGCCCATAGGACTCAGAGTCTGGCATGATGTTGGAGACCGCCAGGGTCTCCAAAGCAGGAGAAATCGATGGAATAGGTGCCAGCTACCCCATCCCGTTGAGCTCCAACTTTCTCTTTTATCGGCTCCGCAGCTAGTCGCGGCAACTTCTTTACTCTTTCTAACTCTTTTCCTTTGCTGGTTTTCTTGCGGTGTTTTCTTTTTCTTGATTTGTTTTCACCGCCTTCCTCTGTAGGTTTCTCTTCTCGCAGCATAATTCTTACGACAGCTAGAGTCTCGACATGACCCTTCTCCTCAATATGCACATCCGCAGGGGCTTCATCAACAACATTTATAACCGCGACCACTCTCACGTCTCTTGGTTGCTTCATCAACTTACACGCATCAAACTTGACCAATTCATTGTTTAATCTGAACGTCAGTTTGTTTCTTTCCATGTCGACCAATACTCTTGCAGTGGCTAACAATGGTCGTCCCAAGATTATGAGAACCTCAAAGTCCACTTCGCAATCTAAGATCACAAAGTCGGCCGGGAATATAAACTTACCAACCTTGACCAGCACATCAGACAATATTCCCACTGGTCGCTTTACTGAACGGTCAGCCATTAGCACCCTCATGGTAGTTGGTTTGGGCGCTCCCAAACCCAATTGTTTGTATACTGCTAGCGGCATCAAGTTGATGCTAGCACCAAGATCACACAAGGCTTTTTCAAAGTTGAATTTCCCAATAGTACAGGGAATAGTAAAAGCATCTGGATCTTCCTTCTTTTCCACTAACGATCTTGAAGAAATAACACTGCAGTGGTGGAGGTTATCGTCTGGTTCAAAGCTCACTGACCTCTTCTTGGTAATCAAGTCCTTCATGAACTTGGCATATCCGGGCATTTGTTCGAGAGCGTCCACCAGAGGGATGTTTACCGATATCTACTTTAGCATGGTCATGAAGTTCAGGAACTTGCTATCGTCCACTTTCTTCTTCAAGCGTTGTGGGAAAAGAGGTGGTGGCCGAGGCATCATAGTTGGAAGCTTTTCAACTTCCTTGCTTTTATCCATGCGCCTTTGAGTAGCATCCTCTACCACCTTGTCATCCGCAACATCATCTTTCTGAGTCTGAATTACCGGATGTGATTCCGATAATGTTTTACCGCTTCTCGTAGTGATCGCCATACAGCGTCCGTCCTTCCTCGGGTTTGGAATGGTGTCACTCGGCAAGGTACCTATCTTCCTTTGATTTAGAAATACCGAGATTTGACCCACTTGTTATTCCAATTGCTTGATCGAGGTGGAATGTGAATCCACTACTTGACTCATTGTTGATAATTCCGTCCTCATCTCCTTTACCGCGGAGTCGGTAGATTCCACCTTCAGCAGCATCTTAGCCATCATGTTCTCTAGTTTGGACGTCCCTGTCTCGGTGTTAGCTCTTTCCCGGTTACCAGGTGGTACATACAACCCACCTCCATCAGTTTTATTCTTCCAGTTCCCCTGCTCGCGGTCTCTGTAGCCAGCTTTCTCATAGTAGTTGTCTCTCTGATAGTTCCGACCTTGGTTTCCCTGACCATTGGCCTGGCAACCACCCAAATAATTTGTCTCCTCATCAGGTTCAAACTCTGCTGCTCTACCTTGGGCACCCACAGCTTTCACTTTCTCAATACCTCCTGACAACAAATGCTTTGTCAGTAAGTCCATTTGCGTCTTCAGATGGGCCATATCTTGGTCCCGCTCTTCCTCCTTCCTGCGCTGCTCTGCTGACATACCAACTGCATAAGTGCTAGCTACTACCTCTGTATCACGTGTATGCCAGGCCCTGTTGGTTTTGGTGAGCCTGTCCAAAATAGTTGTGGCATCGGCAAAAGTGAGACCCATAAATGCTCCACCTGCTGCATTATCCAGTGTCGGCTTGGTAGCCGAATTTAGTGCCTTGTAAAAAACGTCTGCATCAGGAAATTGTCGGTCAACTGATGGTTTGGGCATTGTGTCAGCTTTTTCTTGAACCCCAACCAAGTCTCATGTAACGCCTCATGAGGTTGTTGTCTGAAGTTGCTAATTTTATCCCTCAATTGTATCATCCTAGAGGGAGGAAAGAACCTTTCTAGGAAAGCTCCTTTCAACTCTCCCCAGGTTGTGATAGAGTCGGGGGTTAGCTCTGTCAACCATAACGCTGCCTCATCAGACAGAGACAACGGAAACAACCTGAACCTGATCACTGTCTGACTTACTCCAGGCAATTCGAATGACTTGCAGATACCCACAAAATTCATCAGGTGCCGGTTTGGATCGTCACCAGCAACACCACGGAACACTCCTCTCAAATTCAACAACTGAATCATTGTGCTAGTGATGTTGAACTTGGCCCCGGGTGCTAGCGGAGGAAATGCAATAGCGCCCGTGGAACCAACTCCATCTAAGTCGACCTCCTCATCATTAAAATCAATGTCGACCTCAAGACCACCAGCATTCAAACGTTGTTGGGCTTGCTGAGCTGCAGTGAGTCTCGCTGCCTCTTGTTGTTGCTCATTCATGTTTCGCCTTATCGTTCTTGCAAGCTCGGGGTCGTAGGGTAATATTGGTTCACCCGAGCATCGGGTACTTGGCATGCACAACTATGTACCCTATAACAAACAAAAACAACAAATAAAAATAAAAGCAGGAAATATGACTAAGAGTCAACTAAACACACCAAACTTAATAAACAACCGTATTCCCCGGCAGCGGCACCAAAATTTGATAACGCCCAAACTACACCTCAATTTAAGAAGCGTAAGCGGTCGTCATCAAATATAGAACCCAACAGAGGTTGGGGTCGATCCCACAGGGAATAAGGTGCAAATTAGGTCGTTCGTGAATTAGATGACTAGTAGTCAATAGTTTCCGGTAAATAAGGGGGGGGGGGTTTGTGTGATCAATATGTGAACAAAAACACTAAGACCGTACGAGTTTTAATCAATATGAGAGTAAACTAGGGAAGTGTTCACCATGGCGTTGTAACAATTTCGATTCAAAGCTTAACCGGGTTCTTTCTATATGCGTGTCACGATGTGATTGAATTAATGGTATCATCTAAACGTTTCTCAACCAAATAGACGAATTTCCTTTTCAATTCTCTCGAACTTGAAAGGGTGAGCTTTTATATTTCAATCCTAAACATCAAGTAGATTAATCTAGTTACAACATTAATCATAAGACGAGAGTTGGTAGTCTCGAATCCTCGTAGTTAATCAAATTTCCCGGTTTTAATCTCTTTACTCAAGAAAATTAAACTTAGGCATGTTCTAATATTTGCAACCACTAGAAAACGTTAAGAATGAATGATTAACAACGTGACATCATATATATTGAACCCGACGCTACCCGGAATCTATATTGCTACTTTTGCCATGGCTCCCACAACCCTAGTTGTGGGAAGTTATTTACTCATGCTATTAGGAGAAGAGAAGAAAGTCATATTCATAACAAAGAGAAAAGATTCTTACAATATAATGAACACAAGCTTCAATTATCCAATAACAAGAAACCAAGATCCCAAGAACAATCAAGAACACGATTCAAGAAGAAGAAAACGTGTTTTGCTCTCAACTTCTTGCTCAAAACTCTCCTAAAACTATTGGGTAATGCCTCATTAAAATAAACCTAACATAGGGTATTTATAGTAGTCCAGGAAATAAAGTCCAAAAATAAAACGTTCGGATTCCGCGTTGCGTTGATGGCTCACCCTGACGGACCGTCACCTTAGTGACTGGCCGTCACGGTGGCCGTCACCACTAGGCAGTGGTGCTGCCTCACTTGACGGTCAGGCTGACGGACCGTCACCTTGGTGACGGGCCGTTATGGTGGCCGTCACCACTAGGCAGTGGTGCTGCCTCACTTGACGGTCGTCTTGACAGTCCGTCACCTTGGTGACTGGCCGTCACGGTGGCCGTCACTCTTATCCAGAGGGTCTTTTTGCTCGTATTTCCTTCCGTTTCTATGTTTGTCTCTCTTTCCTGCAAACATAACATAAAACATCAAAAACGACGACGGTTGCTTGAGAACTTACGGTTATTCTTAGTTTAAAGGAGTCAAATGTGCCGTAGAATGGCGGCACATCAGGTACGTATTTCTCTAAAAACAAAGCGTGGAACTATTCCCAAGTCAGTGGGGGTAGAACAGAAGACCGGCACTCCACATGAGACCTCCACAACTGCTTAGCATCACCCTGAAGCTGAAATATGACAAACTCAACCCCATGCTGACGTACAATACCTAACTTGTGCAATCTCTCATAGCAATCCAAGATAAACTCATAAGCATCCTCTTTATCAGTACCCTGAAAAGTAGGAGGTTTCATCTTGAGAAACTTGGTCAGCATCTCATGCTCATTCCCTGTCATCACTGGGCCTAGCATTAGCCTGAAGAAATCATTTGTACCTGAAGCTACATCCATCCTAGGAACTGTAGTAACCGCTGGTTTAGTATCCAAGGTCTGGTTTGCAAAAGCTGCGGGTATGGCTCCAGCACCAACCAAACCACTCAAAATATTCCAAGCCTGTTGAAAGGCTTCTAATGTCATAGTAGGAAGGCCAGCACCCCCAACCGGTGTCGCCTCTTCCTGTGCCTCACCATCTTCAGCCACAACTTCTACATCTTTAGCAACATGTTCCTGAGGTGGGGGAGGGGTCGCTTCACACTCTCCAGTAGCCGTTCGAGCTCCACCCCTTGCGGGTGCGGCCCTACCTCGTCCTCTTTCCCTTCCCCTACCTCTTCCACGGATAGCTGGGCCCGCTGCTGGGACCGCTGCTTTAGCTCCATTGTTCCATATGTTAACCATCTGCGGATAGAAGATTGAATGAGATTAGATACCAATTTGTATCACCAGATACCAATTGGAATCAAGATATAGAACAATGGAAAGAAGGAAGAGATAGTTTTTCTAAAGCCCCATAGCCTCTCAAAGAAAAGTATAGACGTCTCCGCAACGTTTCGCAAGACTCTACTAGACCTTCTTGGTACGACGAGATCAACAAACCTAGTGCTCTCATACTATCTTTGTCACCACCCAGACCACCGTGAGTGGCACTCACCCAACCCCAGGGTGAGCAAACCATCACTTCCCTGAACTTAATAGTTCTAACAGCTCAAAACCAGTGCAGAAAAGTAAACTAGCAATTCTATAATAATAAAACAACTTCATTAAGTTAACCTGCAAAAAATTTCCCCTAGAATCTGAAAGTCGCAGTACCAAACAATTCTACCAATGTCTAGAGTGCGGGGATGCAACCTCAAAAATATAACGAAATAGTCTAAGCCTGAAATAGATGGGCTACAACCCTAATGATAGATTCAAGGCAGCTCGATCAAAGCAGCTCACCCTTGAAGTCTGGAAATGCTGGTACTACAGATGAAGTCACGTCTCAGCCGCTTGAAAATTGTCTGTACTCACAAGAAGAAAAACAAGTGTAGTATCAGTACACCACCACTATGTACTGGTAGGATCATCAACCAGTTCCAAATAAAACAATGTATAATTCAGTACAGCAAATAAAGTACAAGTACGGAAAATATGCAATGAGTCAACAGGCTCCCCTAGACTACAAGTCTCTACCTAACTTATTCCCGCATGAAATCCACCTTTGATAATCATAAACAACAGTCACATAACTAATAAACCCTCCTTTCTTCCAGCCCGGACCCACCCTGGGATCCCCTCTAACCAATACTTAAGTGTTAAACAGATAACCCGGCCTAATCCAAGACCAATTCCACAGACATAACAGGATTCCCGGTCAGTCAAAGACCACCAACCAATATCACAATTCAAATAAGCAGCCCGGTCCACTCATGGAACCAATAACAGTCAATGCAATGCAACAATATCAATGCAATGATGCAGTAAAATAAACATGTACCAGGCGTGGTACCCGAGCCAACCATTAGTATTCCTTACCAGGCGTGGTACCCGAGTGAACCATTTGTTATACATGTACCAGGCGTGGTACCCATGCCAACCATTAGTATACCCGTACCAGGCGTGGTACCCGAGCCAACCTAATGTCAATAATCCACAGTCAAATAATAAACAAACAACTTGTAAACCAATAAGCAACACACCGTTCAATTCACAGACTGTAAAACAGGACCCTTAGACATTCTACACAATTCCTCTAAGCAATGCAATTCATACAAACACTTAGATAAGAGTACAAAATATACAAAATTCACAGGAATCGTAAGTCATCACCTACCTCAAAATGATACAATCTCTACTCAACCCGAGCTTTCCCGTGTTCCGGATTCTTTTCTCGTTCTTGGTCTAAAACAACATACAAGTACTTTGAATTAACAACAACGCCTGCGCATTACCCAGATTACACCAAATCCCAGACCCCTAGGCCACCCATGATCATCCTATCCTTTTTTCCCGGGCTTCCTGCCATTAATTTCCTTAGTTCTATCATTTTCACGGATAAAAATAGAGAATTTAGCAATATGTGATCATAAAACCTTACTTTTAACAATGCCCAAGAACTTTCATGCCTAGAATTCCTCTTCTTCCCCAAATTCTACCATCCCTAGGTTATTCCAACATTTCTCCAAGTTCCCTCCTAGTAATTCTACCACGTAGGAAAAGTGGTACGAAGATTGGGGAGTAAAAACCTTACTTTAGGGAAGAAAAACAATGGAAAATGGAGGAAAATCGTCTGGAATCGCCTTGCCCTTCTCCCAAAATGAAATTATGAAAACTGAACGTTTTGGAGAATGTTTCTGCATTAAATCCCGTCATGCTCCGCTATAGAGGTCCACTCCGCTATACCGGTACCACCATAGCGGAGTCGTCCGCTATGGCGGAGGCTGATCGATATTGACTTCCGCTGTAGAGGTAATTTCTCCGCTACAGCGGAAGTCTCTATGGCGAAGTGTCACAGAAAGTCGTAAAACCTTCAAAATTAGTCCATTTTACAACACATTTATTTTTTTGACGTCCCGAACTAATCCCTTCACGTTAACCTCGATTCTGGGAGTTTTACTTACCCAAATTCGATTTTGAAAAGTCGTCTGGGCTCCTTTATGTGTTAGCTACGAGTCAAAATAGATCAACATAAGACATCCAACCCAATACTTACCTGGATTGCCTTAGACCATACCTCACCCCTAAACTGGCCGAGACTAGCCTAGCCCAGAATTTCAAACCCTCAAACCCAGAGTTTTCTAACTCTAAAACTTGGTACGATTGGACTAACCGTAATGATGAACCCGGTCGTTACACAAATTGTGTTATGTCACATTTATAGATGATTTTTTCTTTGATATATTTTTAATATATAAATTTTTATGTGATGTACAAAATTGAAAAAATCTTATGAACTATGAAAGAGTTATCCCACCTTTTAAAAATATTATAAAATATGGGGGTATCTAGCTAAGGTTATATTGCGTGATCTTAAAGATCTAAAATATTTTTATAGTATGTGCTAACAATATTACTACATATTAAGTTCATGTTGTTAATAGTGATGTGATTGAGCACAGCTCTATAATTGAAAAAGAATATATTATGTATTTGTTGAAGAATATTTTACTTTTAAAAAGTGATACTATCATCATATTCTTGTTATTTGAAAATGGTTATTAAAGAAGATGATAATATTATATTTGAGAGATACCACAATATGGTACTAAATAAAGTGAATTTTTATTGTACTAAAGAGGTACAATGATGCAAAGTGAATTTCAAAGATCCGCTATTGGTTATGTGTTTTTCCTTAGAAAGGTGTCATAACAAGAAAATTACCTAAGAAATATTTGTTGTTTGAAGTTGGTAAAACCAACATTAATTTTGTGTCTATAAATTATTGTTGCCATGTGTAGAGGAAAAATAATTTTTTTTATGGCAAAAATGACACATATTTGTTTGAGACATAATATGATAAAGCAGCTACTATGAGATAAATTATTTATATAAATAAATTATGTGTAGTTAGAGGTGAATCTGATAAATTCACTGACTAAAAGAAATATCAAGGAGAGTGAATTATTTAGTCAATTTGAGAAGATTAACAATGATGGTAACCCAACCTATGTGATTGGAGACCCATGAATTAGGTTCATATGGGTAATAATAAGTCATTAGTTGATCAAAAGTGCACTATTAAATTTTTGTCCCTCCTATGATGTGTGAATATAGTGCAGTGCTGCAAGGCAAAATGAGGGTTGAGTTATACTCTTAATCTAAATCATATCCTTTATAGGTGGTGTATTGCTCTGCAGAATACACTTGATGATTGGACCTATATGAGTGTGGAGTGGTGCCGCTCCTATGAAATTGTGACAGATTTTTAGAGCATTCACGAATAGCAAGACACGCGCATGGCCTCTTAGCGCAAAACTGCGATAACGACAAAGATTGTGCAAGTATGATGTGATAGAATAAGACCCTGAGCTTACAAAAGAGTTCTTGATTCATAGAAGTTCTAAACTTCACCAATTGTTCTGTAAGTTTATATCTTATTTTATCTAGGTCTGGTTCATAGTCTACGGACATCAGATTTGATGCATTATACTCATATGTGAAAACCCAGCAAAACTTATCCTTTCACTAAATTTCTTGTCATTCTTTTTGAAATATGGAGGGGATTGTTGGAAAAATAATCTTATATTTCAAAAAGAATTATTATTTTCTAATATTATTTATCCTTTACTATCCATGATTAATGTAGTCAATAATCACCTCCCTTTTATTATCTTTTAATTCTTCATTAACATACCCATTTGAATAGCTTTCATTGTGATTTATCCATTTTATACAATTAGTGTGACAAATGATATTTTGACCATTGAAAGGCATTAACTATTGCCGTTAACCAAAGATTTACGCTGGCTTATTCAATCATTCTATTGACAGATTTTTCATCTATATATATTCCCAAATCTTTTTCTAGTAGAAGCAGAAAAGATCAAGAGATAAATTCTTCCTCCAAAGATATATTATGCTGGGTTTTTCAAGGGTGAATCTTTGTTAGATTATGGTCCCTAATTTTATACTAGATGAGCTTGTTGTCTTTTACACGCCTCAAGCTAAGTTATGAGAATTCCTATAAATATTTGTGATGAAGAATTCCTATAAGTGTTTGAAATGAAGTATTTTTCGTAAGATTTACAACAATATTAATGTAAAAAAACACTTAGACTATATTATAGGATCATATAGCACAACCATAATAAGACACCTCCATATTTTTAAATATTTTTGAATAGGGGAATAACTTTTTCATAATTCATGAGAGAGTTTTTCAATCTTGTAAAGTACAAGTATTATATTTTATATAAATTTATACCCTAAAATATATCAAAAATAGAGAAGAAAAACTTTTCTGTTGTTTTCACCATATACGACACTAGACATATAAAAAAAGTTATTTGACAATAAAATTAACCTCTCTATCAAATGCAAACATCTCAATATCAAATTGTCATGAAAATGATCAAGATTATTAAAAAAAGGTTTCAACATAAAGGTCATTAAAGGCCTATTTAATATAATCAATCCACATTCACCTCTTTCAATTCAAATGTATATCAATTATATAACAAGAAATAAATTAAAATTTTAAACTATCAAATTTATATAAATGTTTTTTTTCTTTCAATATAATAAAATATTAAACTTGCATTTTATACTATAACAAAACACTAACATATAAGTCTAACATGCCATTAATAATATGAATCATTCAAGTAACAAAGTGTTAAACATTTTCATCATGAAAATTATTCGGCAAATACAAAATCATGCTACAAAATTTATTGCCCACAAAATTATTATTTTGGTTAACACCTAATTAAATTCAAATAAAATTTCCGCTCAATTTTTTAATAATCCCTCATAACTAATTGGTTCGGATTTCAAAAATATGTACCACCTCAAATTATGTCAATATTTTTCATATGTAAATTTAATAAGAAGAATTTATTTTTTCATTCTAAGAACTTGAGCAATTCAAGAATCACTAACATAAATAAATCATTCTTCTTTTTCAACTTTGGTGTAAGATACTCAATCTCACACATTAACCAGAAGATTCATTTGAAAAATGACCACAATAATTTATATTATCCACTAAATAATTTTATTTCGCGGGATTATCATTTCTCTGAATCTTCTACTACATTGAGGGATATGTTGATTTAGTTCACCTCACACAATATAATAATTATCCTTGAACTTATGACTGTATCTCATTTTTCCCAATTAAAAACATAGATATTATAGAATTGTTACATACCTTATTAGCATGAACACAAAGACCAACTTATATGCTAAATTTAGTAATAATTTTCCTCCATCGTTAGCTTTTGTACCGCATCTAATCACCATCTTTCATACCAAACACAATTAATAAAATTTTGTCATTAATTTTTGACTTTCATACCACAAACAAAAAAGGCTCCATCCTAGTGACCATAATTTCTTTTTCCTTCATCCTCCGTGAGTTTGAAACTCCTAGACATCTTGTTTAAGGTCTGCTATTGTAGCATTCCTCGCTACTCGGACGGGACTAAATAATAATTTGAATAGTTTATGTACTAAGTATAAGATCATCAATCGTAATATTATAATCAATAATCTCCATAAGAATAGAGTATGAAATATCCTTAAGATTGTTGGAAATCTTATGAAAAATACTTCACCACGAACACTTATAAAGAATTCTCGTAGTTTGAGGCGTGTCAAAAAATATTGTCCTTAAGAATATTTCATCCGGTATAGGTGTATCCTCAGGATTCAACAAGCTCTTCTAGTATAAACTAGGAGCACCGAAACTAACAAAGATTCTCAAAAATAAAATCCAACATATATATAATATAGGAAGAAGTTTTTGTTGGTGATATGTCTTTCATTTCTATCTCTCTATAGAAAAAGGATGAGAATATATATATATGTAGGATCATCTCAGCAAAATGTAATCTCAAGATCAAGATAACGGTTCAAAATGGTTAATAGCTCATAATGATTAATAAAAAATATGTTGTAAATACAAGGTGATAAATGGCTAATCAATATTCAGTTACAAATATAAATGAGGGGGTTACAAAAGAAATATTAGAAAATAATAATTTTTTTTAAAATATAAAATTATTTTTTCAACATATAGCAAATGATTCATAAAAGCATATAACAAGTGAACTAGTGATCTCACTTAACATGTGATTCATTTAAGACACATGACTTAAGAATTCAAATGGGGTAGATTCAAGTGAAGACAACTAAACATTTCAAATGAAGGCATATGTACATATTCAGCGAAGATATATAACTTCTCCAAAAGAAGGGATAAGGACCATATAAGGTGGCATGATAGCTAGGCGTTGTGTAACGATATCAAGTGAAAGGAGTACATAAGCATATGAGCGAATGAAGTATATGACCAATAGACAATTAAAGCAAATGAGAGTATTTGGGTAGATTCTGCATCCAACTTATGAACATTCTTAACATTTGTAATATAAGACTTTATTGACTCATATAAGAGAATATGTGCATATATTTTTACTGCAAAGTCGAATTGACGAGCAATTTATTTTGCTAAAAACTAGACTCAAAAAATTTTCGTGTTAGAGATTTTCGAATATGACATTAGATGACTTGTCAAGATGGGATATCCAAAAATAAAGCAAGTGTTGAAATGATAAGTGTAGGCAGCTAGTGGCAGTAATGTAAATACATGGAAGAGTCAAGAGCTTAGTGTATTATCCCACTAAGTCGGTTAGTAACTAACTTAAAGGATTGGTTAAGTTGTTATATAAATAGAGTATGAGTTAGATATTTTAACTGAATCCTTTGTAAACATTGTTTTCAATTTTTCTCTCAAGTAATGAAGCTCACAGTTCTTCTTCTCTCTTAGCTTTCATATATTTCTCCTTCTAAGTTTAACAATTCATCAATTGTGGTGATGTTTAACTGGTATCAGAGCTGGATTAGGTCGATCGAAGCTAATCACTACAAGACAACGTATCTATAGCTATGAAATCTATGCTAGAAAATTAAAAAATTGTAGCTATTACTTAGTAATAGCCACAAAAAATTAAATTTCGTAGCTATTTACAAATTCATAAAAAAATTTAGCCACGAAAATCAAACTGACATAGCTAATTTCTCATTTTTGCTATAATTACTAGCAATTGTGGCAATAATTACCTAAATAGCTATAATTTTATTGCTATAATAAATTTTTATAGCTAATCATAAGTTTTTTTCACGCGATAAAAGTTATTGTAGCAATAGTAACTTTTTTAGCCACAATAGGTTATTTAAAATAAAATATGTAGTAAAATAAATTTTTTTGCTACAAGTTATAAAAAAATTGTGGCAATAGTTAAATGATATAGCCACATTTATTTTGTTGTAACAAAATTTCATAGTTAATTATTAATTTTTGCCATGAGTTAAAATATATTGTAGTAATAGTAACCATTTTAGACACAACATATTATCTAAAATAAAATATTATGGCTAAATAAATATTTTTGCTTCAATTTATAAAAAAAATATTGCAATAGTTAAATGATATAGCAATAGATATTTTATTAATTGCGTAGCTAATTGTTAATTTTTGTCATGGGTTAAGTTGAAACAATAATGACCTTTTAGCCATGAAAAATGTTATTTAAAATAAAATAATATAACTAAATAAATATTTTTGCTTTGAGTAATAAAAAAATCATGCATACCGATAGTTGGCTTAATGACAACTATAATTATTTGTCATAGCAAATGATTAGCCAAAAAACTAATGTTGTAATAAAATTTTATAGGTAATAATTATTTTTTATCACGAGCTAAAATTTAGTGTAATTAGAGGTGGTAATCATTCAATTCGATTCAATACTACATATCTACTTGTTGAATTTCAATAAATAGGTATATTAAATTATATTTATTTACTTTATTTAATTTTTAAAAAATAATTCAAATATAATATCTTTATATTATTTATCTGCCTCTTTGTAATTTTTTTCATACATAATATTTAATTAATTTTTTTAATTTAGGATTTTACCTTTTTATTCTATAATATCATATCTTATTCAAATATGTAATAGGAATTAGTTTAGAATATGAATAGTCAAACCAATTGTTTAGTGAATATAATTAATACATATACATCAATAAAGAAAGCGATATTGACATTTTTTTTATTTTGAACTTTTTGTTATCGATAATTTTATTTTATTTTTGAATTTTTTTATTTTAAACTTGAAATTTTAAGTCATATAATTCAAATATTTTTTATATTTTTAAATTAAATAAAAAAATTCAAAATTTAGTTGTTGTTCAAATCCAAATTGAAATAACGAAATCTTGTGGAAGTATGATTCCACTATAATGGGTCACTTTAATTTGAATTTGAATTCACATTGTTGATATAAAAATAAATTGAATTGACATTTTTTAAAATTTCTATCGTAAAATAAATTTTCAAACTTGAAATTTTGTGGCGATGACACTTCCTACCATAATATTATTTTACTTCTCCTATTATATATAAATAAATTAGATAGATTTTCTAATATTGACAGTTTTAATTTATTTTTGAATTTTCTATTTAAACTTGGCATATTAATTTATACAATTCATTTTAAATTCATATGATTTTGATAATCTCAATTCAAATTACAAAACTTGCAATTTAACATTCATATCCTTTTTTAAAATCAAATTTAAAATTATCAAATGTTGTAAAAGTATGATTTCACCATAATAGAGCACTTTAATATGAATTTAAATTCATGTTATTGATATAAAAAAAATGGTTGAATTGACTTTTTTTTATTTAAAATTTCTATCTTAAAATAATTTTCAAACTTGAATTTTTTGGTAATTGACACTTGTCACCAGTATATTGTTCTGCTTCTATGATTTTTTATAGATAGATATTTAATATTGATAATTTTATTTTATTTTAAATTTTTTTATTTTAATCCTGACATTATAATTCATATAAATTATTTTAAATTTTATATAATACCACAACAACATACCCAGTGTAGCCCACAAAGTGAGGTATGAATAGTGTAGAGTATACACAGACCTTACTCCAATCTCAGAAGTAGAAAAAAATATTTTAAATTGATATAATTTTTATATTTTTAATTCAAACTAAAAAATAGTATTCAAAATTAAGAATAATCATTAATTTAACTAAACACTATAAGTTAAGAATTTATTAAAATAGGAGAGTAGATAACAAAACGAACAATATTATAGAGGACCAAAAGAGTTGAAAAGAAATATTTTAGAATAAATATTATTTCATATAAATAAATTAAAATTTTCCATTAATTAAAATAAAGTATATACTTATTATTATTATTATTTTTCATTAGACTTTGTTATATTATTTTTTTTGTGGTACAATTGTTATATTCATTTTTTTTGTGGTACAATTGTTATATTCGTTAGTTATTACTCCTACATAATAATAGTATTGATAAAAAGAAAGTAAAAAATATATACATATCTAAATTTCAAACCCCAAAATTTCCCTCCCAAAAATTAAAAATTACAAAAAATTAAAGTTTCCCCCGAAATTTTAAAACTCAATTAAATAATATATCCCCCTTCCCACCCATATCCCTTTCCCCTCTCCACATTCCTTTCCGGTCACCCCATCCCCTCCCCCCTTCGTCCCTCACCCTTTCTAGTCCCCCCCCCCCCTCTCTTCCCCCTTCGTCCCTCACCATTTCCAGTCCCCCCTCCCCTTCCCCTTCGTCCCTCACTTTTCGTTATTTCGATTTCTATATAATTTGATATGAATTTTTTATGTGATATTTTGCTAATTAACTTTTTTTTATTTGTAGGTTTTACAACATATAATTCTCCAAGTAGATGAGATAAGTTTTACAATATAAGTGTTTTATTGGATTGTATATTATGGAAAGGTAATTTTCTATTTGTGTGAGTTTTAAAATATTGATATTGAAATATAATATTTCTCACTTATATGATTACACTAAATATGTTATTGTTATTGTACTGAAATTTGAGATCTATATTTCCAAATTTAAGAAGTATATAAAGTTTACAGGTTTGGTTGCTTTGCACTTTTTCTTGTTTTTATTTGTTAAAAATTTTAGTTAAAGAATTATCTAAGGCATATATATATATATGCACACTTACATATATAATCAGTTGGTCTTGATTTTTTTGGTGCTAATGTATTTTACCATTATTGTCAGGCACATTAATAAAAAAGAGCATATAAATGACAAATTAGGTCGGATGTTGATCAAGTTAAGGCGCAATGAAAGATCGTGAAATGAGAGATAGAGGAAGATTATGTTGTTTTGGACTCAAATAAGATGATGTCTTAAAAGAATTATATATTGTGACAATTATGCAATCAAATGTAACTTGACAATTGTTTTGGAATCTCAAAAATGAATTTGTAGCTACATTATGTAACTTTTCTAATGAACAAAGTTAGTGAAAAATTCTTTACTTTGTTGTAATGAAATTATTGAAAATTATTTTGGAATTATTTTAGTTACATTATAGGAATTCTTGTGATTAATAAAGCTTATGATAGTATCTTTAATTTATAGCAATAAATTTTTGCAGTTTAGTCACAACCTATATATTACCAAAAATATGGCTATATATTTTCACTATTCACACCAAATTAATTATTTTTTTTAGCTATAATCTATGTATTTCGTGGCAAACAAAATAATTCTTAGCTATGTATAATATTGTTTGTGGAAAATACTTTAGTTTATAGCTATAGATTTTTTAACTCATAGCTAAATATAAGAATTATTATCATGAGACTAAAATATAAAATAGCCACAATTTTTTATTTTTTATAGCAAATAAATCAAGTCTTTTACCACAATAGAATATATTGTTGCTACAATATAAAAATTGCTATAGATTTTATTTGTCATGGCAAAAGAGTAAAATTATTTTCTATAAGTATATATTTCATAGCAAGAATTTTTTACTATCACAACTACAACATATTATTTTTTGTAGCTATAAGTATTAATCCTTAGCTATAGGCCATGTAAAGTCTGTGGCTAACTTTTAGTTACACTACATCTTGCTACAAATGCTACGAAAAGAAAATTTATGGCAAAGTGTTAAGCCACAGAACTTTTCATATTTAGCTACGACATATTTTGTAGCTATATACACATTATCTTTTAGTGAATAGTTATTGAATTGAGCTGGTTGAGAGGTTATTGATTCATTTCCAGTTGAAATCAAGCAATTCTATGGGTTAACAATGGCGGAATTGGACATCGATGATCATCGACATCCTCTCTATTGAAGCCGTCAGATAATCCAGGAAATGTGATAGTTTCAATTCATTTGAAAGGATATGAGAATTACTCAGTTTGGAGCAAAGCAATGAAGATCGCACTGAGAGCTAAGCGTAAGATAGGATTCATCGATGGAACGTGCGTTAAAAGCTTGTTCAAGGATGATATAGAGGAAGAATGGGAGCGCGTCAATGCCACGATCCTAACTTGGATCATGAACATAGTGTCTAAGGAGCTAGTGAATGGAATTGTGTATGCAGACGATGCACATGCAGTGTGGATGGACCTGGAAGAACGATTTGACAAGGTCAATGGATCGAGGATCTATAATCTTCATAGAGAGATAACCACAATTGCTCAAGGTATTGCTAGCATCTCAGCTTATCATTCTAGATTGTAATTATTATGGGATGAATATTATTCCTTGATTCCTGGGCTCTGTGATTGTGTTAAGTCAAGAGATTTTTCAATTCATCTAGTACAACAGAAGTTGTTCCAGTTTATGATAGGACTGAATGAGTCATATAATGCCATTAGGAGTCAAATTTTATTAATGACACCATCTCTCTCTATTAGCCAAGCTCACGCTATGCTTACTCATGAGGAGAGTTAGAGGAAGATATGTGAATATGGCTCTAGTTCACAAGGTAGTATGGGGGATGAGGTGCATGAGAGCACAATTTTGATGAGTACTAACAGTAATCCACAGAGGTACAATGTCAATAACAATCAATCAAGATATAATGTGAATAATAACTCACAGAGGTACAATGCAATGGAGAGTCCACAGAGGCATGCCAAGTCTAGCAGATTTGGTCAACTCTACTGTGATTCTGTAGAAACAAAGGTCATACTAAAGAGACTTGCTATAGGTTGATTGGTTATCCATCAACCTTCAAAGGAAAGAGGAAGCAAGTATACATACAGGCCAATGTTGTCATGAATGATAGCACACCAGCTGATGAGGAGGCAATTCAGAGGTCTAAAATGTTTGATAGTCATGGAATTAGACAAGGGATGCAGGGATCTCAGCTAACTAATGATCATGAAGCTAGTAGTAGTACTGGGAGGAATGCAAGAAGTGGTTATGGACAAGGAGTACAGAACTATTTCACAAATGAACAATATGATCATATCATAGGCCTTCCGACTAAAGGCAAAGGAGTGTCAACTACTACAACCGCAGCTCACATGGCAGGTAATGTTAAATTTCAGTCAGAAAACCTGAAATGTAACACTGATCCTTGGATTATAGATACAGGAGATACCAATCACATGAATAATGATCCCAAACTGTTGTTTAATGTAACTGATTTACCAGATTCAAGGGAAGGTAATATACATCTTCCAGATGGTAAGACAATCCTTGTTGACTATCGAGGAGAGTGTGTTATTGGAGATGGATATGTTATAGGAAATGTTCTATATGTGCCTGATTTCAAGTACAACTTGTTATCAATTTCAAACCTGACTAGAGAATTGCATTGCTCAGTGCTTTTCTTTCCATTATTCTATGTGTTCCAGGACCTACGCACTGGGAGAGTAAAGGGGATTGGTGAGGAAGAAGGTGATTTATATCTACTCAGTTCACATAATTCTGGTGGAAAGAATAATGTAGAGCAAAGACATAGTGGTTGTTTTGCCGGAGCTATCAATGTAGATAGCCAAGTATGGCATAAAAGGCTTGGTCATGTTCCAGCTACTGTGATGAAGAAGTTAAAGTCTTGAAGAATAAGGTTTCTGTATGCAATTTCAATAATTCTATTGTTTGTCTTCTAGCTAGGCAGACAAGGCAGCCCTTTTCCTTGAGTACTACTAGATCATGTGAGCCCTTTTAGCTAGTCCATATAGACATATGAGGACCATATAGAGTCCCTACTTGTAATGGACATAGGTATTTTATGACTGTTGTTGATGATAACTCTAAGATGATATGGATTTTCTTGATGAAATTGAAGAGTGATTCAAATGTCTTGCTTAAACATTTTGTCAAAATAGTGAATGTGCAGGTTGGTAAACATGTCAAAATGATAAGAATAGATAATGGTGTTGAATTTTTTAGTCAAGAATGTATTGATTTCTTGTTAAATAGTGGGATAGCACACCAGAGTAGTTGTCCTCACACTCCACAACAGAATAGAGTGGTGGAGAGGAGGCACAGACACATCTTAGAGATGGCTAGAGCATTGAGATTTCAGGCAAGTATACCTTTATATCTATGGGGAGAATGTGTGCTTTCAGCTGTGTATTTGATCAATAGACTACCATCTGTGGTTCTACGGGGTAAATCCCCTTATGAGATTTTTCACAAGAGTAGTCCTTGCATGTCTCATCTAAGGGTAATTGACTGTTTGTGTTTTGCTACCATCCCTAGCAAAGTTGACAAGTTCTCTCTAAGGTCTGTTGTTGTTGTTCTTTTGGGATATCCTACTTCCCAGAAAGCTTACAAGTTGTATGATATCAAGATTAGGAGGATGTTTGTTAGCATGGATGTTACTTTTAGAGAAAATGTTTTTCCTTTTCAGCAAATGCAGCAAGGAAAGACACTTTCCTTATTTTAGGATCTAGAGGATATTCCTGCTACTTTGACTCCTACACACTCTACTCCTACAGAGTTACCATTGGCTTCCTCTCCTGAGGTTCTTCCTATTCCATCTGAGGACCTGGTCCAATCCAGTATCCTACCACCAGCTATAGTTGGGGACCTACCTGTTGATGCTACACAGGTGATGCCTCCTGCTCCTTCCTTGAGAAAGTCTACTAGAAGTTCTAAATCACCTACATGGATGACTGACTTTATTTTTCCCACCAAGGCCAAGACATCATGTTCTTATCCTTTGTCCAATTATCTTATCTATAGTTCTTTATCAGTATCATATCAATCCTATGTGTGTGCTGTTTCACAAAATGTTGAACCAAAGTCCTATGCTGAGGCCATGACTGATCCCAGGTGGGTTGCTGTTATGCAAAGTGAGATAGATGCCTTAGTTCAGAACAAGACTTGGGAGGTGGTAGATATGCCTAAAGGGAAGCTTTCCATTGGATGCAGATTGGTGTAAAGATCAAATACAAGTCTACAGGTGAGGTGGAAAGGTTCAAAGCTAGGCTTGTGGCAAAGGGCTATAGCCAACATGAAGTTTTGGATTACCAGGTTGGCCTTTTAAGTCTTATTTCACTTCTTTTTTTCTTTTTTCTCCTTTTCTCCAGTTGTGAAGATGGTCACTGTTAGAGCTTTTATTGCTTTGGCTGCTATGAGGAAGTAGCCATTGTTCCAAATGGATGTTTACAATGCTTTTTTGCAAGGTGATCTTGATGAGGAGGTTTATATGCAGTTCCCACCTGGATTTGGTAGCCAAGGGGGGAAAGGGTGCAGGCTCCTCAAATCTCTTTATGGTTTAAAACAAACTTCAATACAGTGGAATCTGAAGCTCACAAATGCACTCATCACAGCTGGTTTTATTTAAAGTCAACATGACCACTCTCTTTTCACCTTGAGGAAAGGAGAGAAACAGGTCATTACACTTGTTTATGTTGATGACTTACTGATTACAGGTGATGATGATCTGTTGATTCAAAAGGCCAAAGATACTTTGATGGAGCTTTTAAGATAAAAAACCTTGGTACTTTGAAATATTTCTTAGGAATTGAAGTATGTAGATCCCAGAAGGGCATCCTTTTGTGTCAGAGAAAGTATGTGTTAGAACTCATTGCTGAGTTAGGAATGACAGGTTTCAAAACTGCTTTGACACCTTTGGAATAGAATCAAAAGCTCACAAGCTTAGAGTATTGTTGACACCCAATTTTGCCCTCTCTATACCTCTCTCGGACTGTTATTCTACTAGTTATTATTATTTTTAAGCTTAATTTATCTCGCGTATTGCTTTTATCTGCTAAATAAATCACGTATTTTATCGACGTCTTGACACTTTTTAAATTTGTATACAATTTATAAATATATAATTTATTTCTTAATTATTACTATTTTATCGTAAATTTTGTATAATATTACATGTCATTAATTTTACGTACAATATATATACATAATTAATTTTACATAATATTCTTCGTTTGATAATTATCGTTAGTTCTTATTTTATCTATTAAATTATATATACGTAGTATTTTATTTATTGAATAGCAGCCCAATTTCAATTTTCTTCCCAATTTATTTAAATTCTAGCCTCCTTTTATTCAATTTATTTCAATTCTAGCCTAAAATTGAGTCAATTTGGACTCAATTTCAAATGCTCCATTTCAATTCCAATTCGGGTACCCATTGACCCGTCTGACCCACTCCAAAACCCATCCATTCAGATTAAATCTCAGCCGTTGATCTAATACGATCAACGACCAAGATCACTTCACCCTTTCTTTCCTTTTAAACCACCCACCCCTCAACCCTAAGCCCAATTTTACTCAAACCCAACAGCCGCCACCCACGTACCCCTCAGCTCTCTCTCCTCTATTCTCCCTCCTCACCACCGCCACTATCGCCGCTGGAAAGCGGTTAGCCTCGGCGGTCAACAACAATGCCGGCACCACCATCCCCCTTTACTGCCTCTCTCTTCCTACCCTTTCTCCTCTTTCTCCTCCGTCGAACCCGCCGACGAAATAGCGGCGAGCACCGCTTCTATTTCTGGCGCCCGATCGACGAAGCTCCACCGCCAAACCACCATGCAACTCCGCCACCCCCTCGTTCTCCACCAGCAAACTCCCTCCGTCCAAAACCCCGCCAGCTCTGATAAAAGCCCCCATAAACAGTCGTTGCCACTACCGATCGGTAAGCCGGAAAACCCCACAGTAAGCACCAATGAAATCGTTGTCGTGCTTATTGTTCGTTTCTCTCCGACGAACTTCAATATTTTCCGACAACTGGTAACTGAAGCAGTCCTTCGATGGAGTATATGTTGAGTTAACGGTTCCCCAAGATTATGCTTCATCTTGGTTTCTTTTAAAGCGTAGAATACCTACGGATTGTTACAAATCCATTCCGGGTTTGATCCTTCTCATGACTGAATTTCATTCTCTTTTCTTGCTTACTGTTATCTGATTTTAGGTGTAAAGTTTGACTGGGAATTTGTATTGATTTGTTTTTTTTCCTGTTAATTATTCATTGTGGACTATCGTAAGTGAAAACCCCTAATTCTTATGAGTTGTTACCCCTAGTCTAGCTCCGAAATGTCGAATATGTGTATGCCTTGTTGTAACAGTGGGTGTCAAAGCATGCTTAATTACCATGCCGTATTGCAAGTGTGAAAACAATAGATGATTTGTCTAGTATTCCATTCGGTTCTATATCATGTTATGACCAGTTGTTGGTTGGGAAATATAGTCTATATTCATGAGTGAGGAACTTATACTTAGTGCCGAATCTCAAAAGTCTTGCTATTTCTCCTCTTTGATTAACTTTGTAATCACTCTATGCTCATGATTTGCTCATTTCGGGTCATAACTAACTCAGTCAAGTATGATTTGGTATCCTTGCTCCTTGTATGTCTAAGACAGCTATTATACCTATCTATTTCTGTGAAATTGGTCTGTTTACCTTTTTTTCCTTCAACTTCAAATTGTGGACAACTTGATACTTTATTATTCTTGTTAAATTTTGATATGTCCAAAGTATGTCCTCATCCCGTTGATTAACCACAGTATGTCCTCATCCTGTTGATTTATTTTCCTCCTTATTGGGATCGGATTAGCTTTGGTATTGAGTTACTTTTGGTAAGTTTTGATATGCAATTGGCTACTCATTAAATCTCTCATCCTTCAATTGATTTTTCTTCCTTATATATAAATTTGAATCGTGTCATACTTAGCCAATTATGGTATAATGTTGACCGGATCTTCACCTAATTGATTTGCTTGCTGGGCTCTAGGAAAGTTTGTGGTAAATTCAAATTTACTTTGCAATAAATTAGGACTGGTAATGTTCTTTGCCTATTTTATTACGAAATAGATTTAGTACTAGTATAAATATGGTAGCTGGGCATGATTTTCTGCTAATAATGGATTTTACCTGGCTGTTTAAGTAAAAAGATTTCATTAATTAATTCTTTCTTCCTATTCTATTGGCGACTGGTCATTATATAAACAACCTCCTTTTTCATTAGTTGCTCAGACTTTACACTCATATTGACTACTCTCATATTGTTAAAAAGCTCTCTACTGTGAACAAAATTATTGATTGCTAAGTGTTGGGTCTCGAATTCCTTCTGTTATTTACTGCAAACTGGTACGTCCTTCAATTCATGTATATAATTTATGAACATGATAGAAAACATGACTATAGAGGTTTGAAGATGTTAATAGCTCCCTATTTGATTACGTGATACAAGCTGCTATTATTTGTTGGTCATGTATGTGATCGCCATGAATTCCCTTTGTGTTGTATCGGTATATGCTGTATGGAACAGAGAGCCTTAAACGGTATCCTATACCTTGACATGCGCAATGCCTAGGACCCTTGAGGTTCTCATGAAACTTTGCCATGTTAAGGACCATTATTAGGAGTCGTTATAAGCCCCTCTGGATTTTGTATGCTTATTTTTGACAGGTTAGTTGCTAGCAAAGCCGTTTGGGTAATTGTGAAGATTTGCTCGGGATTTGGGCGTCTCCAAAGACTTGGATTCTTTTTTTATTTCCTTTCTCATTCATTTATTTGGTTTGTAATATTTATTGTATAAACTCGGATAAATAAATAAAATTTAGGGGAACTGCTATGAGGGAGGGGCAAACTACGTGCTACTTGCTTTAATTGTAAACCATAGAAATCATGCCTATAGAATTTCTATTAATCTCATTTGTTAGAAATTATGCCTATAGGAGTTGTATTAACATCATTTGTTAGAAGACATGTTTTAGGTTTTAAAATCTGCTTCGTTTGTTAATATCAGAAATCACGCCTGTAAGTCAAATTCATTTTGGCATTCTCAATTATTTGACAATCGTTTTGGATGTTAAAATCAGTTTCAACATTTTTTTTAATAAATCAGTTAATGTTTTGGATTCTAAATCAGTTTCAGCACATTAATTACAGTCTCAGCATGTTTAAAAATGTTTTAGCATATTAAAATGAAAGCATGTTTTTTAAAAAAACCAGTCACAGCATGTAGGCAGTAATTCAAGCATGCGTAAATCAGATAAACATTTAGAAATCATGATTTTCGTATTCATGTAAGCATGCTTTCAAAATCTGCTCTATTCCAGTATGTTAAATAAATTCATCACACTTAGACACCATGTTATTAAGACTCTAAACTAATTAATCAGGATCTAACAATAGACAGCATGTATAGTAGCTGTGGATACTGATCATTTAATAGGTTTATATTTGTTTCAACATTAATATAATCAGTTATTATGCCTAATAAATAATCTGGTTCAGCATGCTATAGTTATTAGCTATCATTCAAAATCTGTTTTAGCATATAATTCAATTAGTTATCATGTTATAGGAGTTAAAGTTGTTTTAGCATGTTAATTCATTTAGATACCATACTTATAGGACTTAAACTTATTTTAGCATGTTAATTCAATTTCAGCATGTTAAATCTGCTTATGGGATTTAAATAATCAATTTTCTGCATATCTATACTACTAGAAATCCAGTTTGTAGTTTAATAAGGCGTTAATTTCTGAAGCATAGTTTATCACCTTGTACCTTCATTAAATGATTAAGAGGCATGTTTGAGACTGTTATGTGCTACTTGTTTAAAGGTCCCTTGTTGTTTTGCTTGACGCTTTTTCGTGTCTAATTAGGAAGCCTAAGAATTTATTTGTCTAGACCCACATCCAAGTTAGTAAGTCCAATGCCTCTTGGACATTAAGTTGGGACGGGTAGGCATACTAAGATGCGCTAGATTTTTCATTTCTTTAGTACGCTCCTAGGAATAATAATCTTAATAACCAATTTAGGTGGGTAGATAGACGGACCCGAGTAGAATAGACAATGACTTTGAAATTGTATTCGATAAATAAGCCGGACGCTGATCCGAATAGGTTAAAATTAACCTAAGTTAAATTCTTATACTCTTACGTGTTTGGGGTAGTATTAATTAAATCACCTACTAATTAGATTTCTTTTCCTAAATCATTTTTTCGAATTCTATCTTCTCGCTTATCTGATTTTCTTATGTGTTTATTTAGCTTTTAAATATTCCACATGCTTAATTCTTACTCACCTAGTTTCATTAATAATTAAACTGGTTTAATTTATTGACTTCTCAAAAAATAGAATTTATTTGTATAACGGTGTAGTTTTATTAATTCATATCGATCTTTGTTTATCACATAATTCCCCACATAAATAACGAATCCGGCAGGGACCCACATTTGTGGACCTCGAAAGGTTCCTAACACCTTTCTTTCGAGGTAACTTGAACCCTTACCCGATTTCTGGTGACGTAGACCTCTAAAATTAAAATTAATCGTAGTTAGTTAAAATGGTGCCCTAACGCACCTTAAATTCGTTAGGTGGCGACTCTTCACTCTTTTCTATCCAAAAAGAGTTGTCACGTCGATGGCCCATCTTTCGCGAGAAAAAATGCGGCGCGACAGAATGAAGATTCTGCTGGGGATACTTAGGTTCTAACCGTTACGGAATTGATATTATGTGGGAATTTGTGTTACCTTATCTTATTTAATAACTGCTTTTTCTCCCTAATCAATTTTATTATTTTATTTTTCAAGTTTAGCTTGCTCCTTGATTCGTTTGTGTTTTTCATGCTTAGTGTTTTTCATAGATGATATAAGTTTGTGTGTCCTGGCATGATTAATTTTTTTATTTATTCTCATGTTTTCACGAAAAAATTTCTATTTTCTTTGTCAAAATTACTTGTGATTCTTTATTGATTTATTTACTTGTTTTTACTGCTTTCATAAATTGTTCAATGTGTTACCATTTTTTTATATATGCTCCATATTATCGTTTTTCATAACTGACATTCCGTTCATACTTCCTCCCACTTGGGAGCTTCACACTTTCACACACTATACACGTGAGTTGTGCCTTTGCACTTCTACAAAATTCAATCAAATATCCATTTTAGAGAGTTGGCATAGACGTGGGGTGAGCGGATAGTTTTGCTACCGTGTAACCACGTGCCTCCTTGCACAGGAAAACCTTGAGTCTGTGTCCATCCAAATCTTGGGAACTAAGATAGTGTTGTGCCCACCCCTTATACTTAAGTCATGCATGTATTAACTATAAATGTGTGTTCGTGACACAAAAATGATGCATATATTTATTTGCTATGTGTTAATCTTTTATGCTTATGTTATTATTTTACCTATTCGATTATTTAATTCGTGTCTTAGCTATCCCTTACTCTTAGAATTCCAAGCTCTAGGCGATGTTAAAATTTATTTATTTGCACTTAATGCAAGTAATTTTATAGTACCTTACCTTTTCCTTTAGGCCCAAATCATACAATCTTAGGGCCTAGTCAAATCCTCCTTTATTCTAACGTTATGATTTGAGCTTGTCCTCTAGAAATCTTCTTTCGACATATAAATCATCTCTTGATTTGATCTATTCCTTGATAGGATATCCTAGACCCCTTTCTAACCTCTTAGGGTAATTTGTTACCTTTAGAATATCCTTGACTCATTGCATTCTACATGGACATATTATTTTCTCTGTCAAAATCCTATTTATTTGGGTCCATATTTCATCATAAGTTTGACGTTCAATCGTCAAGATTCGATGTTTGTGTCATCTTTCAACTCTCGCAACTTTTGAGTTGTATAGATCTCTCATAACCTTAATTCAATTCTGAATAAATCGTAATCTGTTACTCAGATAAATAAGGCATTCCACTCTATGACTCCATAATATTGTTCTTCATAAGATATTTTCTTTTGTGCATTCCTCCTTTGTTAATCATGAATCTACTTCTCCTAAGATTGACTAAAGTTGAACGTTAGATGAAAAAGAATAATGCGGAGAGAGCTCTAGTGTTCAACAATAATCGACCTTGTTCATCCTACGACTCCCTTGTCTCTTAAGTTTGCATCCTAGTATCGTGCCGAACCTTCGAAATCATAAGTTTTGTTACTATCATAAATTTCGTGCAAAGCTCAAATCTCTGC
The DNA here is from genome assembly GCA_003996215.1 of Jaltomata sinuosa. Taxonomy (NCBI): domain Eukaryota; kingdom Viridiplantae; phylum Streptophyta; class Magnoliopsida; order Solanales; family Solanaceae; genus Jaltomata; species Jaltomata sinuosa. Next base: position 51,627 of record QJPP01002089.1, on the reverse strand, counting down.
GTTTAAATCACTCTTTAAATTTTAATTCTCGTCCGTTTTGGGCGTCCTTTATTTTTAGTATCATTATCATTATTATTATTCAATGTTTCAAGCTTATGTATGCTACATGATAATTTTATTTGTGTTTAATTTAATTTTTTTCTCAAAGGTTGTCTAGCGTTTGAACATCGATTCGACTAAGAATCTGCAATATGAAAAATATGCTCAGTATTTGAAAGAAAGCTAGTCTTCTTCCTGCTAGCTCCAGGCAAAATACTTTTTGGACTATATCTCCTCTCTCCGTCCCTACTCATACACTCCCTGAACAAATATCTTCAGCCCACATTGATCGTGGTACTTTACCGAGCATGATTATATCTGGCGAAAATGAGAACAACAAGCTAGGTGCATTGCAAAAAAGGATTCATGATTTAGAGGAGAGGGTGGATGAAAAATTACGCTCTGAAAATGTTTATGACTTGAGGTATAAGAAATTATGTCTACATCCAGGAATTGAATTGCCGCTAGGGTACAAAGTTCCAAGATTCAATGTGTTTGATGGGAAGGGAGATCCAATCACACATCTTAAGGATTATTGCAGCAGATTGGTTGGAACATGACATAACGAGGCTCTTCTTATAAGGTTATTTATTCAGAGTTTATCGGGAATGACACTCACATGGTATGTCAAACAAGACTTTGACAAATGGTATTCGTGGGAAGATATGGCTCGAGACTTTGTAGAACAATATAAGTTCAACATTAAGGCCGATGCAACTATGCTAAATTTGCTCGGATTAAGAAAATTGAATCACGGGTCTTTTGAGGAATATGTAAGACGATGGAGGTTAGAAGCTTCTAAAATACGTCTTCCAATACCTGAAGAAGAGCTGATACAAAGTTTCATAGATGTTATATACTAAAAAACATTATTCTTCACATGTATTCAAAGTTTTGAAAGTTTAATTCGAATTGGAAAAGAATTGGAGTATGGCATTCAGACAGGAAGAATCATTGATGTTTCCGTCCTTCAAACGTTAAAGAATTCACAGGATGAAAAGGGGAAAAGGGTATCAACCCCTATACCTCAGACACAATATCATCAAAATGAAGAGGTTCATGCTATCTTTGATTCCTACAATGCGCATTCTGGGTTGTATAATTCCCAAGGTTCTCAACATGAAATTTATCGAACACAATCTAGTTCTCAACATAAGGCTTATCCAGTACAATTAAGCTATCATCAATCAAAGAGAATAAGGCCTCGTACCTTTACACCCTTAACCGAATCTTTGACGGGTATATTTGAAAGATTGCGAGCCCAAGGTGTTGTGCAACCAAAAAGGGGATGGATCCCTAAGTACCCACCTCCTAATTTTGATTTATCCAAGAATTGTGCTTATCACTCAAACATCCAAGGTAATGATACCGAAGAATGTCCTACACTAAGGTACAAGATTCAGAATTTGATTGAAAAGGGAGAAATAAAAGTGCGTCAAAGACCACTAAGCAACATCTATGATCCCACCACTATGGGTGAAATTATTGTTCAAGGTGACCCGACAAAGGTAATCCGAAGAAATGGGAGAAAGAAGCACAAAATTCACCAAAGGAATTGATAAAAAACAAGATCAGCACAAGCAAAGTACCATTGTCCTCTACTCGTTGCATTCTAGCTAATAAATTTTTCTTCTTTTATTCGCTTTCCTTTGTACTCACGAACTACGATTGACCTGATTTCCATTTGGATACGTAGGCAACTCATTATTGAGTTCGGTTTTAATCTAATAAACTTTTTCTTTTTCCACCTATTCAAATAACTTTTGACTACGCCCTTCGTTCAACAATTCAAAATCATTTCAGCCCTATGCAGGATCAATAATGTCAAATGCAGATTCAAAATTTTGCCATTGATGTTCAAATATGAGACAATCATTTCTTTTATGCTAACATCTTTCTTTGAGTAAAGCAGAAATACATGCCTCCTTACATGGAAACAGAGTTTGAACTTTTGCCTAGCAATCTTTCAATTTGCGAGAACATGCGAAAAACATTTTATTTTAAACTGGGGTAGAAATTTTTGAGAAATCTCAAAAATTTCATCAAGATAAAGTGCAACCTCGAATCTAGCACCTCAAATCAAGGACAAGTTGATAAGATACGCATCAAACTTGCTCTTTAAAACTTATACTTTTTTTGAGTACTGGAACAATGCTTCGCTCTCTCAATTTCAACGCAAGGCTAAGTTACTCCACCCTTATCAGCTCTTATTGAGTTATGCTACTTGTTGAGCTGCTGAAATTTATTTATGCTACTTTTGAGCTACTGAAACTTAATCATGCTACTTTTTGATATATTGAAACCTATTTGTGCTATATTTTATTAAGCTACTACTGGGCTTCCCGACGAGCTTTAAAATAAGCTACTATTGGGTTTCTCGACGAACCTTAGAATAAGCTACTATTGGGCTTTTTGATGAGCCTTAAAATAAGCTATTGTTGGGCTTCTCTACGAGCCTTAAAATAATATCCTATTAGGCTTCTCGATGAGCTTTAAAATCAGCTATTGTTTTCTCGACGAGCCTTAAAATGAGCTCCTATTGGGCTTCTCGACGAGCCTTAAAATAAGCTAGTGTTGGGCTTCTCGACGAGCCTTAAAATAAGCTACTTTTGGGCTTCTCGATGAGCCTTAAAATCAGCTACTGTTGGGCTTCTCGACGAGCCTTAAAATGATCTCCTATTGGGCTTCTAGACGAGCCTTAAAATAAGCTACTGTTGGGCTTCCCGACGAGCCTTAAAATAAGCTACTATTGGGTTTTTCGACGAACCTTAAAATAAGCTACTATTGAGCTTCTCGATAAGCCTTAAAATAAGCTATTTGTGGACTTCTCGATGAGTCTTAAAATAAGCTACTATTGGGTTTCTCGACGAGCCTTAAAATAAGTTGCTACTGAAATTCACAACGATCCTTAAAATAATTCACTGGTGAACTCCGTGATGAGTTTTAAGTTTTGCAGGTTTATCAACAAGTGATCATTCCTCTTAAAAGGTTTAAACTGGGGAAGAATTTTTGAGGTTCCTCAAAAATACTGCGACAACGTCAAACAGATACGCTTTCTTACCTTTTCTCATCATTATTGTTTGCAAGAATTACTATGTTTTAATGCACTATTTTGTAATTTCCTGTGTTTATTGGCTAATTATTTTATCTAGTTATGTCAGAAACTGCAGGTATCAAAACTCCAAAAAACTAAAAAGCGACTGATAGCAATGTCCATTCTCATTTTTTGAGACATACTTCTTTATCCTTACATTCTGCGACTTGGCCAAAATCACACTCATTTTGGATGACTACTATGGGGGAGGGGCCAACTACGTGCTACTTGCTTTAATTGTAAACCGTAGAAATTATGCCTATAGAATTTCTATTAATCTCATTTTTTAGAAATTATGCCTATAGGAGTTGTATTAACATCGTTTGTTAGAAGACATGTTTTAGGTTTTAAAATCTGCTTCGTTTGTTAATATCATAAATCACGCCTGTAAGTTAAATCATGAAAAAGGATTCATGATTTAGAGGAGAGGGTGGATGAAAAATTACGCTCTGAAAATGTTTATGACTTGAGGTATAAGAAATTATGTCTACATCCAGGAATTGAATTGCCGCTAGGGTACAAAGTTCCAAGATTCAATGTGTTTGATGGGCATGGAGATCCAATCACACATCTTAAGGATTATTGCAGCAGATTGGTTGGAACATGACATAACGAGGCTCTTCTTATGAGGTTATTTATTCAGAGTTTATCGGGAATGGCACTCACATGGTATGTCAAACAAGACTTTGACAAATGGTATTCGTGGGAAGATATGGCTCGAGACTTTGTAGAACAATATAAGTTCAACATTAAGGCCGATGCAACTATGCTAAATTTGCTCGGATTAAGAAAATTGAATCACGAGTCTTTTGAGGAATATGTAAGACGATGGAAGTTAGAAGCTTCTAAAATACGTCTTCCAATACCTGAAGAAGAGCTGATACAAACTTTCATCAGATCATTAGATGGTATATACTACAAAACATTATTCTTCACATGTATTCAAAGTTTTGAAAGTTTAATTCGAATTGGAAAAGAATTTGTAATGACCCTTTCGGTTATTTCCACGTATACATTTTCCTTGTACCGTTAGAGCTTGTTTGTAGCGGCCCCAAGACATTTAAGGCTTGTCGGGACCGGTATTCCAGTGCCGGGTCCATTTGTTTGGTCGTATGATAAGTTTTGAAGTCAAGCAAGTCGGCAAAAGTTATCGTAAGTTTCTTTAATAAATTTTCTGAACTTTGGGTAAAATGTCTCAGAGCTTTTCTATCAATATATAAAGAGTTAGAAGTCCCCCAAAATAACAAATTGAAGGTCTACGAGTCTAGTTTCCAACGCTCAAAACCTCACGTCCAACTGATCTCTGAGTAAAACGTTATGACTGTTTTACCGCGGACTATCTGGCAGAAAATGGGTCGCGAACTGGGTCGCAAACCGGGTCGGGTCAAAATCGATTTAAAGCCTCAACTTCACATTTTTAAATGCCATTTCAGTTCTGAAACAGTGAGAAAACATAAGGGGAGGGTTCCAAGAGAGTTCTTGAGTATCAAAATCGTGCGATGGTGAATTGCGAACCTAAATTTAAGAATTTTATTAGCATCGCGCGTATATTTGAAAATATTTTATTTTAAAGTTATATTTTTTTTTATTACCTTTTTAAAGTATTTTAAAGGTCTATGAAAAATACTTTTATTATGATATAATTGTGTATGTACTTATTTTATAAGGTTTGTATACATTGTAATATTTTAACGGAGATAGTAAATTTAGTTATGTTGAAATTTACTATTATAATATAGTAGGTTTTATTTGAAATGATTTTCTATTAATTATGGTATATTCAAAAAGTTATATATAGTTTACCACGAATTTATGCAATACCCGAATATATACATAATGGGATAGAATTGAATTTGTGGTTCCACTCAACTCCCACGTGGAATGGAGGGAGTGGACAAGAGCAAGCTCTCTCTCATAGGTGGCATCATTTGGTTATAGATGGATGACTTAAATAAACAATTAGTAGTAGTACAAATCCTTAATTCTTAACTTTCGGTGAATTAATACTTACAAAATATGATCAATTCCCTTGCTGCTTACATACGTATATGTGTCTACTCCTAGCATGTTGACGAGAGGTTTTTATGAGAAATATACTTTTAAGAGTTATTCTATCACGGATCAAAGGTTGATTGTCTACGTCAAGTTATTCAAGCCCGAGTTCAAGTTTGATTTCGGTTCGGAGCTTCTTTTCGGAGAGGTTCGAGCTTGTCATCGGACGACAGGTAGGTTACGGTTTAAAATCCCTAGACTTAGCATATATTGGATAAAATTGTACTAGCTGGCATCCTTGGGTTGGTTTATTAGGTTGGTACCACAAACCTCGACCGCTTTATTCATGTCCGCCTACTTTTGTTCCTCCGTTATTTGTAGTACTTGCCGATATATTTTATTTACTCTTGTGGTCCTGTGAGACCTTGTTGACTCTGGAACATAGAAGGTGGGATTTTGGGAATGTCCGCGAGTCCCGGGCATAGAATTATCCTTCTAGGCTGGTTATGCTTGCTGAGTAGCTATGGGCCTGTGCAGGGTCGATAGGTCGATTTTGAGCTGCTGGGCAGCTATTGTGTGTGATCATACCATTTCCATGCATATAAAGAAGTTTTATCCATGTTTTACTATGGTTTTGACTTCGGGCCTACTGACACTATTTTCTAACCTTGCATGGCCCCGGGGGCCTGTTTTTAATGGAAATGATTTGGAAATGGTTTGATTTAACTTGTGAATATTCCTGGGTAAAAGAAAGTAAAATTATGATTTAAATCACCAGTTTTACGAGTAATGCTAGACTCGGCAGGGCCGGGGTGCTAGTTGAGTTTTCTTGCTACTTGAGAAATTTTAGCCTCGGTCGACCGAGCAGCCGAGATGACTTTCTACTGTTTTAGACCCGGTTATGCCCGGGCACCCTTGGAGGGGTTCTTTGAGATATTTTCCTACTAACTTTAGTCCTGGACAGGGTCTGGGCATGCATATTCGAGACTTGGGTCTCTATCTTGAACCCGGACTTGGCTTCCGATGACATGTTTTGATAGCTGAGTTTTACTATGGGGTCAGGGACCGTCCATGGACCCTTGCCATCCGGGCCCTGGGGCTAGCGGGCTGCGTGTGCCGGAGGAAGGGTATAACGGGTGGAGTGAGGTATATGGGTAGTGTCCTTCCATGGAACCTACCTGCTGGGCCGGATCGGCGCCGGAGGAGATACATACAGAGATACCATTTCACTTGAGATCTTCATGCATCATATCATTCATTGTTTGAGGCTCCACCCATGTTTGTTGTTTGTTGATTGTACGCTCCGGTAGTATGGGATGCCGGAGGGTTTGTTTTCACTTGTTTGTGTTCCTCGGTTGTATGGGCGGCCGGGGGACTGTAGGTAGACTCTTGCTATTTACTTACAGAATTGTTCCCTGTTACGGTTAAGTATGAAATTGGTTACTGCTAGACTTTTAGTTTCTAGATTTGAGATTGATATGATTAGCTGAGTTTGATTCATGTCTCTGAGCATGTCTATCATTACTCTTTCCCTCTTCTTATACTTGAGGTTACCGGTATACCGCCCATTTCGTAAACTTATTATGTATACATTGTTATTGCAAGGACCCCAGGTGCGTTATTTCTTACTTTCACATGTGCCTATGGTGTGTATATTCTTCTTACTGGCCTCACATGTGGTTCTGTTGATTTCCCTCTGGGCTAGTTCCTGTGTACCTTTTGTTGATTTCTGTGACTACTTGCTTCTATTCTGTCTGTTACTACGCTTTTATCTTATATGTGCCCAGTCGGCCTATGATACCTACTGGGTACCTTATGTTTTGCATTTGGTGTTCACCCTACCCCCTGCATCTTTGGGTGCAGATCCTAGTGTGGGCCATCGCCGTTAGATCGCTGTAAGTCGTGCTTGGAGATCTGTTGGGGATTACTTCAGACTGAGGGTGAGCTCTTGGCGATCGGAACTTAGCTTTAGTTTATCTTTTGCTTCATGTACTCTATTACCATTCAGAGACATCTGTATATATTGTTTTGGATTTTTTGCACTCCATGTATGTAGTTTTGGCTCTATACTATGATACCAGGTCTTGGGGTTTGGTTTAGTTTCCGCATATGTATATATTTATATCCCTGTTATCTATTCTCTTCGTCTTGTTCCCTTATTTGTTAGATAGTAGCCCATTACTAACTGTCCTAGGCTACGGGGATTGGTTCACCTGCCGGGGGTTGTAGGTGCCATCATGACTGAGAAATCGGGTCGTGACAGAATTGGAGTATGGCATTCAGACAGGAAGAATCATTGATGTTTCCGTCCTTCAAACGTCAAAGAATTCACAGGATGAAAAGGGGAAAAGGGTATCAACTCCTATACCTCAGACACAATATCATCAAAATGAAGAGGTTCATGCTATCTTTGATTCCTACAATGCGCATTCTGGGTTGTATAATTCCCAAGGTTCTCAACATGAAATTTATCGAACACAATCTAGTTCTCAACATAAGGCTTATCCAGTACAATTAAGCTATCATCAATCAAAGAGAATAAGGCCTCGTACCTTTACACCTTTAACCGAATCTTTGACGGGTATATTTGAAAGATTGCGAGCCCAAGGTGTTATGCAACCAAAAAGGGGATGGATCCCTAAGTACCCACCTCCTAATTTTGATTTATCCAAGAATTGTGCTTATCACTCAAACATCCAAGGTAATGATACCGAAGAATGTCCTACACTAAGGTACAAGATTCAGAATTTGATTGAAAAGGGAGAAATAAAAGTGCGACAAAGACCACTAAGCAACATCTATGATCCCACCACTATGGGTGAAATTATTGTTCAAGGTGACCCGACAAAGGTAATCCGAAGAAATGGGAGAAAGAAGCACAAAATTCACCAAAGGAATTGATAAAAAAACAAGATCAGCACAAGCAAAGTACCATTGTCCTCTACTCGTTGCGTTCTATTTAATAAATTTTTTCTTCTTTTATTCGCTTTCCTTTGTACTCACGAACTACGATTAACCTGATTTCCATTTGGATACGTAGGCAACTCATTATTGAGTTCGGTTTTAATCTAATAAACTTTTTCTTTTTCCACCTATTCAAATAACTTTTGACTAAGCCCTTCGTTCAACAATTCAAAATCATTTCAGCCCTATGCAGGATCAATAATGTCAAATGCAGATTCAAAATTTAGCCATTGATGTTCAAATATGAGACAATCATTTCTTTTATGCTAACATCTTTCTTTGAGTAAAGCATAAATATATGCCTCCTTACATGGAAACAGAGTTTGAACTTTTGCCTAGCAATCTTTCAATTTGCGAGAACATGCGAAAAACATTTTATTTTAAACTGGGGTAGAAATTTTTGAGAAATCTCAAAAATTTCATCAAGATAAAGTGCAACCTCGAATCTAGCACCTCAAATCAAGGACAAGTTGATAAGATACGCATCAAACTTGCTCTTTAAAACTTATACTTTTTTTTGAGTACTGGAACAATGCTTCGCTCTCTCAATTTCAACGCAAGGCTAAGTTACTCCACCCTTATCAGCTCTTATTGAGTTATGCTACTTGTTGAGCTGCTGAAATTTATTTATGCTACTTTTGAGCTACTGAAACTTAATCATGCTACTTTTTGATATATTGAAACCTATTCGTGCTATATTTTATTAAGCTACTATTGGGCTTCCCGACGAGCCTTAAAATAAGCTACTATTGGGTTTCTCGATGAACCTTAGAATAAGCTACTATTGGGCTTTCCGATGAGCCTTAAAATAAGCTACTGTTGGGCTTCTCGACGAGCCTTAAAATAATATCCTATTAGGCTTCTCGACGAGCTTTAAAATCAGCTATTGTTTTCTCGACGAGCCTTAAAATGATCTCCTATTGGGCTTCTCGACGAGCCTTAAAATAAGCTACTGTTGGGCTTCTCGACGAGCCTTAAAATAAGCTACTTTTGGGCTTCTCGACGAGCCTTAAAATCAGCTACTGTTGGGCTTCTCGACGAGCCTTAAAATGATCTCCTATTGGGCTTCTCGACGAGCCTTAAAATAAGCTACTGTTGGGCTTTCCGACGAGCCTTAAAATAAGCTACTATTGGGTTTCTTGACGAACCTTAAAATAAGCTACTATTGGGCTTCTCGATGAGCCTTAAAATAAGCTACTTGTGGACTTCTCGATGAGTCTTAAAATAAGCTACTATTGAGTTTCTCGACGAGCCTTAAAATAAGTTGCTACTGAAATTCACAACGATCCTTAAAATAAGTCACTGGTGAACTCCGTGATGAGTTTTAAGTTTTGCAGGTTTATCAACAAGTGATCATTCCTCTTAAAAGGTTTAAACTGGGGAAGAATTTTTGAGGTTCCTCAAAAATACTGCGACAACGTCAAACAGATACGCTTTCTTACCTTTTCTCATCATTATTGTTTGCAAGAATTACTATGTTTTAATGCACTATTTTATAATTTCCTGTGTTTATTGGCTAATTATTTTATCTAGTTATGTCAGAAACTGCAGGTATCAAAACTCCAAAAAACTAAAAAGCGACTGATAGCAATGTCCATTCTCATTTTTTGAGACATACTTCTTTATCCTTACATTCTGCGACTTGGCCAAAATCACACTCATTTTGGATGACTACTATGGGGGAGGGGCCAACTACGTGCTACTTGCTTTAATTGTAAACCGTAGAAATCATGCCTATAGAATTTCTATTAATCTCATTTTTTAGAAATTATGCCTATAGGAGTTGTATTAACATCGTTTGTTAGAAGACATGTTTTAGGTTTTAAAATCTGCTTCGTTTGTTAATATCATAAATCACGCCTGTAAGTTAAATTTATTTTGGCATTCTCAATTATTTGACAATCGTTTTGGATGTTAAAATCAGTTTCAGCATTTTTTTTTAATAAATCAGTTAATGTTTTGGATTCTAAATCAGTTTCAGCACATTAATTACAGTCTCAGCATGTTTAAACCAGTTTTAGCATATTAAAATGAAAGCATATTTTTTTTAAAACCAGTCCCAGCATGTAGGCAGTAATTCAAGCATGCGTAAATCAGATAAACATTTAGAAATCATGATTTTCGAATTCATGTAAGCATGCTTTCAGAATCTGCTCTATTCCAGTATCTTAAATAAATTCATCACACTTAGACACCATGTTATTAAGACTCTAAACTAATTAATGAGGATCTAACAATAGACAGCATGTATAGTAGCTGTGGATACTGATCATTTAATAGGTTTATATATGTTTCAACATTAATATAATCAATTATTATGTCTAATAAATAATCTGGTTCAGCATGCTATAGTTATTAGCTATCATTCAAAATCTGTTTTAGCATATAATTCAATTAGTTATCATGTTATAGGAGTTAAAGTTATTTTAGCATGTTAATTCATTTAGATACCATGCTTATAGGACTTAAACTTAGTTTAGCATGTTAATTCAATTTCAGCATGTTAAATCTGCTTATGGGATTTAAATAATCAATTTTCTGCATATCTATACTACTAGAAATCCAGTTTATAGTTTAATAAGGCGTTAATTTCTGAAGCATAGTTTATCACCTTGTACCTTCATTAAATGATTAAGAGGCATGTTTGAGACTGTTATGTGCTACTTGTTTAAAGGTCCCTTGTTGTTTTGCTTGACGCTTTTTCGTGTCTAATTAGGAAACCTAAGAATTTATTTGTCTAGACCCACATCCAAGTTAGTAAGTCCAATGCCTCTTGGACATTAAGTTGGGATGGGTAGGCATACTAAGATGCGCTAGATTTTTCATTTCTTTAGTACGCTCCTAGGAATAATAATCTTAATAACCAATTTAGGTGGGTAGATAGACGGATATGATGGAAATTGTCCCGAGCAGAATAGACAATGACTTTGAAATTGTCTTCGATAAATAAGCCGGACGCTGATCCGAATAGGTTAAAATTAACCTAAGTTTAATTCTTATACTCTTACGTGTTTGTGGTAGTATTAATTAAATCACCTACTAATTAGATCTCTTTTCCTATATCATTTTTTCGAATTCTATCTTCTCGCTTATCTGATTTTCTTATGTGTTTATTTAGCTTTTAAATATTCCACATGCTTAATTCTTGCTCACTTAGTTTCATTAATAATTAAACTGGTTTAATTTATTGACTTCTTAAAAAATAGAATGTATTTGTATAACGGTTAAGTTTTATTAATTCATATCGATCTTTGTTTATCACATAATTCCCCACATAAATAACGAATCCGGCAGGGACCCACATTTGTGGACCTCGAAAGGTGCCTAACACCTTCCTTTCGAGGTAACTTGAACCCTTACCCGATTTCTGGTGACGTAGACCTCTAAAATTAAAATTAATCGTAGTTAGTTAAAATGGTGCCCTAACGCACCTTAAATTCGTTAGGTGGCGACTCTTCACTCTTTTCTATCCAAAAAGAGTTGTCACGTCGATGGCCCATATTTCACGAGAAAAAATGTGGCGCGACAAGTATGATCAACATTGTGAAGTCAATGATGATCTAGTGTTAAGTGATGTGAAGAGTTATCAAAGGTTGATAGGAAAGTTGTTGTACTTGACATTAACCAGGCCATACATAGCCTACAGTGTGCAGACCTTGAGTCAGTTCATGCAAGCTCCTAAAAGATCTCACTTAGAGGCTGCCTATAGAGTTGTCAAGTATGTTAAGAATGAGCCAGGACTTGGAGTCCTACTAGCTTGTGGAGGAGATGCTTTCTTGAGAGCATATTGTGATGCTGACTGGGCAAGCTGTCCAAACTCAAGGAAGTCAGTGACATGTCACTTTGTGAAATTTGGAAGCTCCTTGATATCATGGAAACCAAAGAAACAGAACACCATTGCAAGAAGTTCAACAGAATCAGAATATAGAAGCATGGCCTTGACAGTATTAGAATTGATTTGGTTGGTAGGACTGTTCAAGTTTCTAGGAGTTGAGATTCCTACTCCTATTCAGCTGTTCACAGATAGCAAAGCAGCAATGCAAATAACAAACAATCCTATTTTTTATGAAAAGACAAAACACATAGAGATTGATTGCCATTTCATAAGGAAGAAGGTGCAACAAGGTTTAGTTCATTATAAATATATTTCAACTAATGAGCAGGAGGTAGACATTCTCACCAAAGGACTTTGAGCAACACAACACTATCATCTAATGTCCAAGCTAGGTGTCTTGAATATTTTAATACCACCTAGCTTAAAGGGGGTGTTGAAATGATAAGTGTAGGCAGTTAGTGGCAGTAATGTAAATACATGAAAGAGTCAAGAGCTTAGTGTATTAGCCCACTAAGTCAGTTAGTAACTAACTTAAATGATTAGTTAGGTTGTTATATAAACAGAGTATGAGTTAGATATTTTAGCTTAATTCTTTGTAAACATTGTTTTCAGTTTTTCTCTCAAGTAATGAAGCTCACAGTTCTTCTTCTCTCTTAGCTTTCATATCACTACAAAAAAATGGTGCAATAGCGGTGATTTTTTCAAGTGTATTATGGCGGTTTCATCCGCCGCTAGGTGCATTACTGACGATTTTGCAATCCGCCGCAATTTCGTCTGCCACAAAGGTATTGAGGCAATTTTTAGGAATCTTCCACTATTGTAGATTGCTAAAAATGGCGGTTTGCATTTTGTATTACGGCAGTTTATCACCGCCACAAAATTGCATGATGTACCGTATTGACATTGCCTTTACTGGCAGTTTCAAACCGCCATAATTTGTTATATATGGTTGTGATTAATCTTCCAGCTATCATTCTATTTTTGCACCTGTTAATATATCAGTTGTAATTTGTTTTTTCATTTTTTTAGTGCATCAAAACTTGTTTATTTGCTTTTATAATAGTATTGACACAAAAATATTTAAAAAATGAAATAAATCATTCATTATTATCTGGAAAACATAAGCACTTTAGAATTACATAATAAATGCCTTAAAACTTGAGTAGTGTTTTACATCCATTCAACAAGGAAAAAATATTATATGCCTCCGTAAGAGCACAATCTCGCTACAGTTTCAGTGTCCAACTGAATTCGTCATGGTCTACGGTTATCAAGAATAAAATGAAGAGATGGAAGGTTGAGGAGAGGCCTATGATTATCAATTTATTATGGTCCAGCTGAATGCATACAATTCACCAGGACAGACCCTTTGCTATGCTTTCTGTCCAAGCTGTTTCAAATGTTCAAGCTTTTTCTTACTTTTCAGGCATGAAGAAAGCTTGGAAGATTTCTTTTTAGTGTCCTCTAACTCATTGTCCATCTCCTCTATCTGTGTCAAGTATATCAGATATAAGACCGCATCACTTAAGTAGATAGACTCAACAAGGAACCTTGCTCAGAGGAAGAAGGACATTAGTTTGAAGTCTCGAGGTCCAGGTCAGAATTTGAAGGTAGTTAGCCGCGGTGAGAAAACTCCTTGCTTGTCGATAAGAGGAAATAAGCAGTTGTAGTAAGCGAGTAAGGAAGCGAAACTAGTCTTAGATGTCGCTAATCCGCTGCTTCTTCCTTCCTCTTAGCTCTTAGAATAGTATTTACAAGGGGAAGGCCTCGAAGAGTATGCCTCTCGTAGATGAATACCAACTCAGTCCGCTCCTACTGCGCGAGAGTCTCAGTCGGTCAGTGCCAGGTCGGGGCCCCAGAACGCTAAAAGGTGGAGGAACAAGGTTTGTCACGATAGAAAAGAGAAAGAAATAAATAACTATAAGGAACCAACCTTTTTTTTGGTTTAAGGGTTGCTCGCCCTACCGAAGTACCAAAGGCTTTCGAGGCTTACACCTCCCTATTACAGTAAAAAAAGACTTTCAGTATCCCCCTTAGAATCTAACTTGAAGCGCCAGTAGTTGTAGTTGTGGCCACACCAACCCTGTCAGTCATCAATTGGAGGCGGGCAAGATGGTGATGAATTATGATTGGTCTAAACCTTCGACTAGCGACTTATTGTGTCCTGTCCTTTTTCTCGGTAAGGATAAGTACGAAGTCACTCGACTGAAAGGAGAGGGAACAACCACAATGTTACACCCCAAAACTATACGGAGCCCTTCCGAATGACCTGGTTTTAAGATAGAAACTCCAATTTTTCTTTCTTCTCATTGGTAGAACTCTCAATGGATTGGTTTCCGGGAGTCGAGATGGAAGTAAATGGGGACTGGGAGAATAAAAAACCTCCTTATCGGAATTGGTCTCGTCCGATGCATGGCCGATGAGGGAGGCTCCAGAAGGATAAGAAGCGGACGGAAACTCCGAGGGTTAGGGGATAGGTTTGGTCGAGAATTTCATTACCTAAGTATGCCACTATAGCCACTAAAAGGGTCATATCTTGTTGAAGAGTCGGTTGTCACCCCCCTAATCAAATTATCTTTAATTTCATAAGGGAGACATCAGCGAAGCTTACAGTTTTGAAGTTTGTCCCCGCCTAATCAGTGGAACATTGTTCACCGGGATAGAAGGCCGGTCCCAACCCGTTTACAAAATGGGGCTAGTGTTCAGTCTTGGTTGACTTCCTTCTCAAGCAGATGCCAAACCTCATTATTTAGCGGCTCTCCGAAGTCCAGAGGTGGAAGCGGTTCTGATAGGCGGGACAAAGTGCTTTCAATGGTGATGAAAGAGGGGGAAATGCCTGGACGATAGCCACTCGCCCAACCTGTAGCACTCTAATCAGCTGTGATTCCTCTTGTTGAAAAGAAAGATGCATCTCTTTTTTTTGCTGTCGTGCATTTCTTTTTTAGATAGGTATACTTGGGCCTTCACTGACCATGTGAGGACTTTTTAGGAAAAAGATGTCCGGCCTACAAAAAGAACTAAAGACTATCTGATGAAAAGCTTTCTCATAGTAAAAATAGCTGATGAAAGAAAAAGGAAAGTTAAAAAGTATCAAACACATGCTCCACATGGAAGTGCTACATACTGAACGTTTCAATTCGGTTTCTCTTTTGAATGAATGATTCACACCCGTGGAACAAAAATTCAAAATGTTCAGTTTTAGTTGCTAAAGGAGGCGAAAAGCTGAAGATACAAAATAGAGAAAAAAACAGAAAACAAGGATTAGTCCAGACACTGCATTATGATTGCCTAAAATCAGAGATATAAGTGGGTAATAACTAGATACTTTAAAAAAAAATTAAGTGGGTAATAACCAGATATTATAATGGTGTAATATGAAGATCAAAGCAAGGCATATATGCAGACCATAAATACGTAAAGCAACTTGTGCCACAATATAAATATTCAAGTTATCATACCTCATTATCGGGTTCGAGGAGCATTCTCCAATAAATTAGAAGATGAAACCAATGAGAAGATTGAGATTCCAGTGTTGAATGTCGACTTTTAATGTTGCATTCCTGTCAAAAATAGCAACAACAATCTCCACATCATAATTTTGAAGCCCAGAAGGAACATAAAGAATAGTCAAACCCTGAGTTTCCACTAGCTTTCTTATGCTTAAAGTGCAGCGAAAACAGAGTAGCAAAATTGATGTGCACCAATAATAAAGTAGGCCGTAGGCACTCGAAACAAAGATAAACCACGACAACATGCTCGCAATTAGTTTTTATATATTAGCTAGTTTCAAATAAAAATGAGGAAAATAAAGTAATAAATTGAAAAGAGATTAGCAGATTTGATGCATAATTAAGTAATGTACCTGGAGAAAGAAGCAAGATAAAACTACTAACAGTACGTTTTAACAACCAAATAAGTTATCAAGAATCAACCATAATGAGAAAATTCACTTGAACATGTATTGTTCACCAACATTTAAAGAAAAAATTTCCATCTTTATATTATCATCAAGAAACCATCGAAAACTTATAAAAATGTTATGCTAAAGTCGGTTCATGTCCAGCTAATAGCACAAGAAATAGAATCATAAAAAAAAATTAAACTGAGCTGAGAAAACACTTGTAATGGATATATCTGTAATGTCCATCTGGATTATAGCTATCATTTCTGTAGTTCTGATGAAAATGTAGAAAAGGAAACGAAACAGAAGGTGCAAATTCTCGAGAAAAAAAACACTTACCAGCAGCTCACAAAAGCTCAAAACTTGAGATCGTTAAAGCGGCAAAATATCCAAGCACGTATGGTGAAAGTAGAGATCGACGTTGAACATCCTTAACTCCCTTAAACTACAAATCAGTTTGGAGAAAAAAATCATGCACGTAAAGATACATACAAGGATTCATGCACATTTGATGTCTAATAACTGCCTAAAGTATGATAAGCCGATCAACTAGATGTCATCCCACAATTGGAGAAATTATATATAGGACATACATTGTTGTTGTTACGCCAGCCAAGTCCAAATGATCTTGAGAGCAAACTGATTTTTCTAGTCGGTATCTCTTGTGATGATTCTTGGCTGCCCCCTACAGGAGATAAATCTTGCGGTGTTAATCTGTAATAGAACATGTTATTCCATGTTAGAGAAAATACAAGATATGCAATAACAATTATAACATTAAGAATCAATCAACCAAGCTGCAGCTTCAAACTAGTTAATAAATAGGATCTCATGTTAAAATTTATTTCACTATTAAACACTTAATTAGGGTGGGGAGGAAAGAACTAGTCTCCCGTTAATAAGGAATAAATTAAGAGAGAGAAGTAAAATTTGAAGGCCAAGAACATACATCAGAAGCTCTGCAATAGTCTAGAGATGGAACTTAGATTTGTCATTTATTAAAACTGATGAATCAATTTCTTTGCCTTTTGCAAACTGAAGATTACCAAGACGAATAAAGGAAGCCAAGGAACTTTGCCAACAGATCTTATTCTTACCTTCCGGAATGACGAGATATCATTTAGCTAATTAATTCATTTAGCATCGAGCTGCACAGGCAATGAATACATTAAAGCAAAAGAGCAATTTTGATGATAAAAGATCACTCTTAGCGTCATTTATTTCTCCTTAATCTCTAAAGTGCAGGCTATGCCAATTCCTTTCTTCTTCTTCACTCATGTATTGTTTAGGAATGCATAATAATATCATTATCCAACTTTACAATAGATGAAAGTCATTAAAGCTAATTTTAACATAGCCTATAAGGAGAAACAACTATATTTGGATTACTTATGTATATATCAAATTGTATACCGTTGATGTCGATCCCCGTAACTTCAGTGGTTGTTCTCTCGTGCTTCACTACCTATCAAGCACATATCTTGATATTAAGATTAATCTTTAAAAAAATAAAGAAGTACCTGCAGCAGGGACAAGAATCAACAATGTCAAATTTCAACGCGTGCAGTATGAGTACAATCCGATTAACGAAAAAAGAAGTAAAAATCAAAATAAATATCACTCTAATCGAGCAGAAAAACAACAAAAGATATTTTAGAATATAATTTTGTGTTGATTGTGAGTTCAGATCAAAGAAATTTAAATTTTGACTAAATTGTGGGTAAATTTAACCCACTACTGTTGAAATTGGAGTTTCAAGTCGCTGAGAAAACACAAAAACATCAAAACATCAACCTTTCGAGTTAACACAAACCTTATTTTGCAACAAAATGGCTACTAGTACACAAAAGTATATCTGGAAAAAACTTTAACAATCAAAACTCAACAGATCTGTTCATACATGAACCCTAGCAATGCAAAAACTCAAAATCTGAGAAAAAGAAGTTGAGACCTTACCTTTAGCAAAGAAGACAATCATTCTTATATACCAAATCAATCAACTTTTATGTATTTCACATTCACCAAATCCAAAAAAATCAGCATTTTTCAACTCTAATCGAAATGGAGATTAAACCTAAAGTCGATAAACTCAGAGATCTGATCATCGCTGAGCTGATCCGCCATCTTTACACAGAAAAAAAATCGATTTTTGAGCTTCTTTGCCTCTTCGATTTCAGGGAAAAAGAGAAGAAATCGGGAGGGAGTTTTAAATTTTTGGAGAGTGAAGAGAGATATGGGAGGGAATCTCTAATTTTGTTGGTGCTAAATTCTAATATTATTGAGGGAAAACATAAAATAAAAAAAATAAAAAATACTGACGACTATAACACCGTAATCTAATTAAAACCTCCATTATCAAGAAGTTTAATATGGCGCTCCGTAAACTGCCACATTACTTTTCATATTGTGGCGGTTTTTCCAATCTTCCGTAATAAAAATGTCGTTATTGCACAGTTTCTTTGTAGTGTATATTTTTCCTTCTAAGTTCAGCAATTCATCAATTGTGGTATTTTTCCTTCTAAGTTCAGCAATTCATCAATTGTGGTGATGTTTAACAACAGGTATCAACTAACTGACCAACTCTAGTTATGTTTTTGAAGGATTACAAGCCTACTCTATACTATAAAAAATGGAGTGGTCACCACAAAAAAATGGAACAATTAAATGTAATACAAATGGTGATAGTAGAGATAATCCTGATAGAAGCACGTATGATTTCTATCTAAGAGATCATCAAAGGAATCTACTATATGCATAAGCTTAGAAAGTTCAGGATATAACTAATATTGAAGAGGAATCAACCTCAATAAGGGAGGTATAAGTGTACTGTGTGGTTACTAAATTGAATAATATAACACTCGAGATAGATTCACTAGTTACAAAATAGATTCTAGAAGGATGTTCAAATGTACCATGACATATTATCATATTAGTGGAGGACATCAAGCAACTGATGCAGTTTTTCCATGTAAACTTGATTTACATATATAGAGAAGCCAATGCTTTGACAAAGTACTTGGCTAATTAAGCTTTTGAGGCTGATAGAAAGATTAAAATACACACACTTTACAAAACTACTAGAACAAGAAAACTACTAAATCTAGATAAGTATCAATGTCTTATATTGACGATCAAAACCATGTGGTTGCAGAAGGAACACAATATTTACCAGAGATCAACTACTTTGGAGCACACTGGTGACACTGCAAGCTATGATTTGTTACTTAATCATAAGCTATAGTTTTTACCCACATTATACTTAAGGGAACATAATGTAGTTGAGTAGAACATATTTTATTTTATTAAAAAAACACCACTAGGCGTGTTGCCTGATGGTATATTGGTTTATAAAATATCGAGGTTATTTTTGTACAAATTCCTTAAAATGCAAAATTTAAAGGAATTTTTACCTAGGAATACTAAATACTAAACGTGTTTATCTTAAATAACTGAATTTTAATATTTATCAAAATCAACATAATTTTCTTTATAAATTATATACGATAACAATAACATATTTAGTGAAATTTCACAAACTAAGATCTGATCTTTACAAATTATATACATTTCTCCTAAAAGGCTCTCAATCCATTATTCATGTCTTCAATTAAGGGATTCAGTTACACCTTCTTCTTTTTTTGCTCCTCTTCTCTCTCTCTTACTATGCTCTCACGGCTACTGTAACTCATCTTATCTTTGTTTTTTTAAAATCAATTTCAGTTTTTTTCTCTCTTCACACCTGCACCAGAAATTCCGCAACACTAATTACATAACTCCCAACTTTAAAACGACCCAATTTCACACTTGCACCAGAATTCATTGAAAAGGGTAGACTCATTTTTTTGGGGGTGAGACCCATTTTTAATTGAAGTAGGGAGTAATTTCCGTGACAAGGTTTTTGTGAGTGTTGACACAGAACACAAAATTGACATAAAAACATACAATTTTACTACTCTCTCTGTTTCATATTTAGTGACTTATTTTGATTTGGCACGAAATTTAAGAAAATAAAGAAGATTTTTGAATCTTGTGGTGTTAAATTAAAAATATGTCAAATGTACTAAAATGTTCTTTAGTCTTGTGGTTATAAACATGTCATGTCATGTGGAAAGTTAAAATTAAAAAGTTGCTAAAAAAAAAGGGTCATTTTTTTTAAATGGACTAAAAAAGAAAGTAGGTCAAATAAATTAAAACGGAGGGAGTAATATATAGAAGAGGGAATGAGGAGCTTAGGATCAGAACTCCTCATTTCCATTTTACCCTTCTACTTTTAAAAAAAAACTACTAATATTTACTTCAGGCCTATTATCTTTCCTTCCTTTTCAAGCTATGGATCCCATTATAAGTTTTTGCATTTGTACAATTAAAAAACATGTGTGAACAAAATTGATTTAAAATCTTGAAATTTAAAAAATAAAAACTTCATTTTTTGTTAATTATATAAAAAGTATAATAAATCACAATAATTAACAACTTAAAATATTTTGTTATATATTTAAAAATCACAATAAAAGGGAATGAGGGGAGCTTAGGGTCAGCCAGGAAAATGACCAATTTGCCACTCTCATTTTTCCTTATTACTAATTAATAAATAATAGTAATAATAAAATAATTAATAAGAAGGAATGGGAAAGAAGCTTAGGGTCCGTTAGGAAAATGATCAATTTGTCCCTCTCACTAATATTACTAATATATAGAAGAGGGAATGAGGAGTTTAGGGTCAGAACTTCTCATTCCCATTTTACCCCTCTACTTTTAAAAAATTACTACTAATATTTACTTTAGGACTATGATCTTTGTTTTCTTTTCAAGCTATGAGTCCCACTATAAGCTTTTGTATTTATACAATTAAAATTGATTTAAAATATTAAAATTTAAAAAAAAAACTTTATTTTTTTTTAATTACATAAAAAGTACTATAAATTACATTAATTAACATTTAAAATATTTTATTATATATTTAAAAATTACCTAGAAAGTATTATAAATCAAAATAATTAACAATTAAAATATTTTAAATACATATAAAAAAATTGATTGACTCTGGAGATTCTATATGTGCCATATGAATTGGAACAAAGAAAAATTATATAAAAATATTATAAATAAAAATTACAAAAGAGTAATATAAATCACAATAATTAATAACTTAAGTATTTAAAAAATTTTGTTGACTCTTCAAATTTTATGTAATATAAATTTAGACACAGAGTGTAACATATATTAATTAAAAATAACTTAAAAAGTACTATAAATTATAATAATTAACAACATAAAATATTTTAAAAATATATAAAAAATTTAATTGATCTCAAAATTTATCAGTGTCACGTAAATTGAGACAGAGAAAGTAACATGAAAATGACAAAAAAGTATTATATTTCACGATAATTAACAACTTAAAATATTTAAAAGACATACAAAAAATTGATTGATTCTCAAAATTCTATCAACGTCACATAAATTGGAACAGAGGGAGTAACACATATTATTTAAAAATTATATAGAAAGTACTATAAATTACAATAATTAATAACTTAAAATATCTAAAAACTATATAAAAAATTTGGTTGTCTCTCCAAATTCCATCAATGCCACATAAATTGAGATAAAAAAAGTAACATATGTTATTTGAAAATTATGTAAAAAGTACTATAAGTCACAATAATTAACAACTTAAAATATTTAAAAATCATACAAATATTTTTATTTGACTCCAAATTTATCTGCGTGACATAAATTGAAACAGAAAAAGTAATATATATTAAACCCGTACTTGCACAAGCTCTTATATCTAGTAAATACAATATAACTGAAATACAATTTTTATACAATTAATATAAGATTAATCACCTATAAAGTTGGAGTGCACTATAAATGATTTTCTTGATTAATTTTTGAGGGTAACTTGTGTATTTTCTCTTTTCTTTTGGGTTTGATAATGAGAAAAACTAATATAGACAAGTACTCCCCCGTTTTATATTAGTTGATCACTTTATGAAAAATAATTATCTCATATTAGTGAATCACTTTACTAAATCGAGAAAATATTAATTAATTTTTTTTATATTATTTTTGTAATTAATTCTTTTCAAAAATATTGATATTTGTTTATAAAGTTTCAAAAAAAATTCTGATAAATTAGCAATACTGTATTTTTATTTATAATTTCTTAACGTGTATACACGGAGGAGGAGATCCTTGGGGAAATATAGTTACTGCTCTCTATCAGCACCATTCAGTTTTGGTAACCGAAGGTACAGCAGCGTCCTCACAGCGCTGGTGTGAAATTGTCTGCCCAGTTTCTCCCCCCACAGGCAAGATTTCATGGTTGGGCCTTAACTCTTTTTGAGCAACCACACACAATAAAGAGGAAGTCCATGGCTGTTTCTTTGAATTCTGTTCTGGGCTTTCCCTCAACTGTATGTAATGTCACCTCCTTCGAATTCTCTCTTTTTCCCTGAAAATTTATTTGTTCATACTTCTATCGCTCCTCTTTCATGATTTCCTTCTAAATTCATTGCTTAACTGGAATATAGATTGATTTAATTTGCTGTTGGTTTGATATACTTAGTGTTAATTTGATACTAAATTACGTACGCTGGTGATTAGATAGCATAGAATGAATGAGTGGAGTTATATCCAGGAAAACGGGAGGATATGGTAGTGAATCCGAATTTGATTGCTTATGTGATACCAAAAGAAACAAAAATTGAGAAGAACAAAAATGGAAAATACTCATTGCTTATTTATTTCTTTTGATGGCAGAGTTTACTTAGGAATTTCGGCAACAACTGGAGTTTCAGGCCTTGTACAAGACTAACACCTTGCATTTCCCAAGTGAGTTTTTTAAACTTTAATCTTTTTTTTCTATTACTAGCGAATATTGTGAATTTCTCTATATCACCTGTGTAGCTGGTCTAGCTGGAAAAACCAAGAAATTAAGCTAAAGGGTAAAACGATAGAGTGATATGCCTGTTGTTGGTCTGTTCCAGAATGCTAGGTATGATAATATAGCTTAGCAATGGAAGAATTTGGAAATTTTCTTTAGTATTAAAGTGGAAAGTATAGCTGATTTTAGTTGAAGAATTATATCCAAATCAATTGGTTTCAGGTTGATCTTTTTTTGAAATATGCAATATCTTCAATCATAAAGGTAATTAAGCCTTTGGCCTCAATTGGCTATCTCTTTTTAATTTTGAGGTTAAATAACATGTGTAGTCTTGGTTGGAGCTAAGAAATGACATATATAGCTTAGGGATTGTGACATTCAGTTATTTTTTTATTTTGATGTTTCTATCTGTTGTCATTTTTTTCATTTGGTTAAATGTACGTTGAGATTTTCAATTTTGCATTTCAGTTGATGGGTAAATAGGATTACATAGAATTTTGATACATAAAATAAACATATCATTTCACTTGGAGAGATTCTTATCAGTTTACTGTAGGTATAGGTATCTTCAGATTCTGTACTGCCGTTTCTCTTCCTATGTGATTACTGATTTAATTAGTGAAGTCTTTCGAGAGCTTTTCATAGATGTTATCAATGTTCTTCCTTTTGCATTGGTCCCTGTATTTTTCATATTGAAGAATGAACAGTAACATTGTTCCTAGAGGTTTAGTTTTGTTGGCGAACAAATCAAGGTTAATGAAACAAGAGGAGGATCCAGAAAGCCATAACTTTGTTTTATTTCATTGCAGCGTTTGATAGAGAGAAAGTTATGCATGCATGAAGCATGTATAATGGTGCTTTTATGCTGTATGCATTTGCTTGTTACCTTTTTAATCAAATATTTTGTGGATGTGGATTCGGTGCATGATTTAGATAATTAGCTAGCTTGTTGGTTTATCTAGTTACTGAAGCAAGTTTTGCACAAAAAAATAATTACGTCAAAGAAAGTTTTAGGTAGCTGAAACAAAGAAGATGCAACAAATAACCAATATAGCTATCAATATTCACAGTCAGACAAGTTTTTTTCTTTATGGTGTTCGTATTAGAAAGTTATTTCTTTGGAGCATGATCAAACATTCCAACATCCGCTTTAGAGACATTTTTAGATGTTTTGATGCATTAAAAATTCTTGTATTGAGACGTGGTAAAAAGAAATGTTGACATGACTGTGTGAACAGCTCATTTGATTATATACCATTCATCACCATAACCTCTTCCTTTCAACGTTTACCGAGGATATCAATCTAACATATATTTGCAGGAAAGGAATGGCATATTGCTCGGGAAAAACAAGAAATATACAAGCTCTGTAGGATATAATGGAGTTCCTTTAACAGAAATTTCTTGTGTTCCAAGTGCTACTGCCAGTGAAAATGAGCTTCCCCCACTTGTTAGTGCTTTAAAAGCTTCAGCTGAAGAAAATGCTGCAAGTTTTCATTTTCCTGGCCATAACAGAGGACAAGCAGCACCATCATCATTGACTCAGCTCATTGGTGCAAAACCATTTCTTCATGATTTGCCGGAGCTTCCGGATCTTGACAATCTCTTTTCACCAGAAGGTCCCATTTTAGAAGCACAAAAACGAGCGGCAAGACTTTTTGGAGCATGGGAAACATGGTTCCTTGTTGGTGGTAGTACATGTGGTATTCAGGCAGCCATTATGGCGACTTGTTCACCTGGAGATACTCTTATTCTCCCACGGAATTCTCATATCTCAGCAATATCTTCCATGGTACTGTCTGGTGCACTCCCAAAGTACATCGTCCCTGAATATGATTTCAAGTGGGATGTTGCTGGTGGCATCACTCCATTACAGGCAAGTACAACGTCATGAAATGCATCTTTCTCAAAGTTGTCTTTCTGTAAGAATTAAATTATGCAAGCTAGAGATATTTTTATAAAAGTGTTTGAAAGACTATTCGACTTGTATCCATGAAAGGGTGAAGTTCTTGTTATGTAGGTGAATGACGCAATCAAAGAGCTAGAAATGGAGGGCCGAAAAGCAGCTGCCCTTTTGATTGTCTCCCCTACCTATCATGGTATATGCAGCAACTTGGATGAGATTTGTAATATTTGTCATTCTTATAATATCCCCGTAATCGTCGATGAGGCTCATGGGGCCCATTTAGGATTTCATCCAGAGCTGCCTAGCTCATCCCTCAGCCAGGGAGCTGATCTTGCTGTACAGTCTACTCACAAAGTATTGTGTGCGCTTACGCAATCATCAATGTTGCACATGCAAGGAAATCTTGTAGATAGAGAAAGAATCAGCAGAAGCCTACAAATGCTTCAAAGTAGTAGCCCTAGTTATCTGCTTTTAGCATCTCTGGATGCCGCCAGGGCCCAACTAAGTGAAAACAGAGAGGCTATTTTTGACAAAGCAATAGGCTTGGCTCTGGAAGCAACAAGCTTGATTAGTAAAATTCCTGGAATCTCAGTCCTTGGGTTTCCAAGTTTCTCTAGTTTTTTTCGCCTCGACCCGTTGCGACTCACCATTGGTGTATGTCAGTTAGGTCTTTCAGGTTTTGAAGCAGATGATATATTGTGCAATGATTTTGGTGTTGTTTGTGAACTTGTTGGGACCAAATCTTTTACTTTGGCATTTAACTTAGGGACTCAAAGAGATCATGTCCTTCGGCTTGTAGCTGGTCTAAAGCATCTATCACAAACTTCTCACTTTCATCAACCTGTGAAAGATGAAGGCGAAAATGTAAATCATTTTGTATGCCTTGATGATGTTAGAATAAGCATGAGCCCTAGAGAGGCCTTCTTTGCTACAAAATGTAAAGTCAGCATAAGAGATAGCCTCGGTGAAATTTGTGGAGAGCTTGTATGCCCTTATCCACCTGGTATTCCAGTGCTAATTCCTGGTGAGATCATCACAAAAGAAGCATTGAATTATCTCCTGGAGATCAGAAGCAAGGGGGCTGTTATTACTGGAGCTGCTGATTGCTCCCTATCATCTTTTATTGTATGTGTTACCTAAGCATTCTTCTGGCATCTTTAGAAAGAAGCCTGGAATAAGTAGTTGAAGGACAAATGCGAATGACCTTGGTGTTAGGTCACGCTGAATTTGGCATTTGAGATCTTAGCGTTTCCTAAACTGCAAGCAGCGGTTTTTGGGTATAGTTTGAGTTCAAAGCAACTTCTTTCAGAGCTTTCAATGGAAATTGTCCCAGCCTATTAAAGGAAACCAGTAACTCAAAGGCACCTCAATGAGACTATTATATTGGACATGCCTACTCTAGGTTTGTTTTTTCATAAAAGCAAAGACATTCACATTGTCTCTATTAGTGCTCGTCTCAACATTGATATAGGGGGTTTCGACATCCTTCTTTTCCTCGCTCTATGTATAACTCTGGCCAAAGGAAGGCAGATATATTTCTCTATCAGCGAGGGGCCACAAGATGATCCCCATCAAACTGGACAAAGCCATACAAGCTGAAGCAGGTGAAGCAAGAGAATCGCCGGCAAGCTATTACTCATTAAATGACATTTCAAATTGACACTCTAGTTCATCTAAAACCAACATGCTCTTTAGTGTATGTTCTTCCTCTTTTGTTGCCCTTCTTATGGGGACTGTTAGCTATTTGGCTTCTACGTTGAGTTAATAAACCATGTAATCATTTGGGGGGGCTGGTGGATTGATTTGGATAAGTGGTGGAACAGTGAGAACATGTAACAAGGCATATATTTCTTCTATAATGGAATTATTTTCTGTTGTTGCAAGCTGGGAAGATCAAAATTTGCATGTACGTTGTTGTCTTATTATGTGTCCTTTTTATTCTGATGGTAGAAACATGACCATCAGCTGGGGGATGGTAAATAAGGGAAAAGCAAAAAGCGGCGGGGGTGTCCAACTTTTAGCTTTTAACTTTTTTTAATTGCTTTTTTAGTTTGTCAAACACCTAAATAAGTTAAAAAAGAGATTAAAATCAGGTTTGACCAGATTTTAATCTTATTCAAACAGGCTCTATATCATGACCCACCTCCGGAAGAGGTAGAATAATTGAGAAGAATTGTTCTGAAATTTACTCCTGAAGTAAGTAAATCTGAAATTCATGCAGTAAGGAAATAACACATGTCGTAGTAACTTGGAGTTACTCATACAAATAATTTTATATATTGGCATGAATGATTTTGCCATCCTGAAGATGTGCATATTGAGTATTCAACATATATTGAAGAACTAGAAGATTCTTCAAGAATTGTTAATGTTGTTTAATCTCATGATAAGTTGATTAGATCAACTAATGTTGGGACTGAATTCTCAAAAATCGAAAAATTATAAAATGTGAATATGAGTCCGTTCACTTGTCATGTGATGTATTATGATGCATCCATAAGGTGATTACATGTGCGCTTATTGTCAACCTGCAGTTTGACATTCATAAAATTGCTTGTGCAAATTCATTGAGTTAAAAGCACAACTTTCAGATTATGTAATTAAGACAATTCATCTGGATAAAATTTATTTATATTTAAGTTGGTTTGGTATTAAATGCCTCCGAGAAATAGTTGATTCATCGCTTATGAAAACAAAACTTGATGTGTTGGTCTGAGATATGATATATTGTCTACAACAAGATTTGTACGCATCAGACCAATAAATTATGATTAATTTTTTCCTCAATTGGTTCAAGGTCAGGAACCAAATATTTTCCATCTAATTCATTTTAATGTGCGGTATATGATTAATGGATATATCATGGTGCACAAAGATGGATTCCTCAAAGAAGATAGAGGATATATGTTAGCTTTTCTAACATAAGGGGGGGAGAAAAAACATCTATGAAATAGTTATGAATTATCATAAGTATGATCCTCATTCAAAAAATAATTCAAGTTAAATGTTAGAAGCATTTGCTGACCCAAAATTAATTTCATATTTAGCTGCAAATGCTCCTATTGAATGTCCCTGTAGGACAAAGTCTATGACATGCATGAAGCATGGTGACCAATCGGTTCAAATTACAATAATCTTTGAAAAGGAAAGAGAAGCAAATGATCAAAAATGAAGAGGCAATGTGCTCTTGAAAAGTCTACGACGAACACTTCATAAAACCTCCTGAGAGGTTCAGGTACCTGAAAATAATGAAGTGATAAGATCTCAATAAATTAGGTCGCATTGTGAAATGATACAAAAGATATCTTGTCGATGATATATTTGATACAATATAGCGCAATATTGTAAAAGATTATGAGAATTTGAATTTTACGTCTATTAAAGCATACTAGCGTAGAAATTTTTATCAAGTGGAATGATGCATCTTGATAAGCGTAAAACTTATTTGATTTGCAATCCAGACACTACAAGGTGTCACTTGACAACACGGATATCAAATTCCTGAAGGATTCAAAATATCTAAAGCCTATACAAGTTTCTGAAAAACTTATTTATAATCTTTATAAGACATAAGTTGATGATTTGAATTGAATAGATTATCTACTGAAAGAAGTTGAAATGAGAAATATGCAGAATCAGATTGATCCTGGAGTATCATATCTTGAACAATTGTTGTATTTATATATCTTGCTATAACTATCAGGGCCGGCTCAACCCTTAAAAGAAAAAGGGGCCTCATATTTTTTTAGCAATAATAGATTATAGATTTTTAAAAAAAAATCATATTGAGTACTATTCATAAAAAACAAACTTTTCATATAAAATGAGAGAATTATTAGAAGAAATTTGATATATTTAAAGTACTATGTCTTAAGAAAAAACTTTATAGAAAAATATATTAATTTTTTAAAAAAAGTTTAAGGCCTCCATTCGATTTTGGCTTTAGGCCCCTCGTATGCTTGAGCCGCCCCTGATAACTATGAGCATGATATAGTTTCACTTCTATATATGTAGAGATGTTGAAACAAGATCATTGCAAGTTCTGATATGAATGTTTTTATCCTAACAAATATTGTCAAGATTTTATTGGTTATGAAATGCAGGACATTTATAGGATATACATAAAGTTTGATCTCAAATAAATTATATGTGTTCATATGTGGGGTACTGCAATATCTTGGCGATCTACAAAGCAGTCTATTATAGCTACTTCATCAAATCATATTGTGATAATAGCTATTCATGAAGCAAGCCGAGAATGTGTGTGATTGAGGTCAATGATACACATATATCATTCTAGAAAATGTGGCTTGATATGTGATAAAATACCCACGATCTTATATGAAGATAATGCAACATGCATAGTACAATTGAAAGAGAGATTCATAAAAAGAGATAGAACGAAGCACATTTCTCCAAAGCGTTTCTACACATGAGCTAAAAATGATGATATTGATATGCAACAAATTCGTTCGAATGATAATATGGGTGATTTATTCACCATGTCTCTACCAATTGCAACTTTTAAGAAGATGGTGCACAAGATTGGATGTAAAGATTCAAGTCTTTGGATTGATGTTTTCATGAGGGGGAGTTAATACGCGTTGTACTCTTTTTTCCTTACGAGGTTTTGTCCCACTGAATTTTTCTTGTAAGGTTTTTAATGAGGCAGCCAAAATGCGTATTATGAGATATATGTACTCTCTTTTTTTCACTAGAATTTTTTTCAGTGGGTTTTATCTAGTAAGATTTTAACGAGGCACATTATCCATCAAACAGACATTCAAGGGGGGTGCATAAAGTATTATTATTGTAGTAAATGTCTATTTTTATGTTTTTTTGAAGAAAAGTTAGGAACCCTAACTTTGAGACCAAGTCAGTTTTTCCCTATAAATAAAGAGGTTTTCCTTTATTGTAATTCATCCCGGAATCTCTCAATTAATCCTTCAAGAGAAATAAAAATTTCTCTACCTCTCTACTATATTCTTCTTCTTTCTTAGTTTAGTATTTCATAACACACCTATTTTATTAGGGAATAAATATATTGAGAAACCCAAGTTACAACTTTAGTCTACCACATCAGTTGATTAGATCCGATGCTAATATAAACATTTTCTCTTTCGATGCTAGTTGTTAAAGTTCTTTATTTATTTTACCTCACTTAAATATTTAAATTACTTAGTTATTTTAGACTAATTAATCAACAATTGCATGTTTTAATTATCACCTAATTTAATGTGGTATTAAATTCGATAAAGACTCATATTATGGATCTCGCAAAGTGTTTAACATCATTCTTTTTAGTTAATTTGAATAATTACTCGGTTTTTGATGATGCAAACTAATTAACCAGGGATAATTGTAGTAAATGATATCCTAACACATTTTAACTCGTTAGGTGATGACTATTCTCTTTTAAACCTGTTAAAAAGAGTTCTCACGTGTATTGACCAGTCTTTCATGAGAAAGATGGGCCGCGATATGATTAATATGAGATAGAGCATACTAACCGACTCTCTGACCCCACACATTTTTCAACTGTTATTGACGTGGAGAACTTAAATTCTTAATGGGATTAAGTGTGATCCCTTATATATCAGAGTGTCTCTATTACAGATGTTGCCTTCTCATTGAAGGCCAAATTAAAGAGTACCGTCATGTTGGTGCTTACTTACCCGGAGGCGGCAGACACGTTGGGTTATAAGCTCCGTAACATCCAATGGAGACTCTAAGGGCTTGTTTGGTATGGGGAAAAATATTTTTCATAGAAAATATTTTATGAAAAATAAGTTGGTTTTTTACTTATTTTTTAATGTTTGGTTGGTGAGTGAAAAATATTTTACGAAAAATATTTTCTATTATTTGATTGATAAGTGAAAACACATTTTTCAAAAAATAATTTTTTTATTTTTGATTAGAGAGTAGAAAATATTTTCTAAGGGATAGGTTGGGAGTTGGGGGTTGCGGTGTGGTGGTTGGGGGAGCGGGAGGGGCTGGGTGGGTGGAGGCCGGATAACTAAAAAAAATATTATTTTTTTAAAAAAATACTTTTTCTAAAGAAAAATTTAAAAATGGAATTTCGGGTGGGATATGGGGAGGGTACTAAAAATATTACTTTTTTTAAAAGAAAACAAGTATTTTTTAAAAAACATATTAAAAATTAATTTTTTGTGGGGTGGGGTGGGTGGGGGTGGGGGGTAGGGAGGTGGCGGCGGAGTACCAAAAATATTACTCCCTCTGTCCCACTTTATATGACTCACTTTCCTTTTTAGTCAGTACCAAAAAGAATGACACATTTCTACCTTTAGTAACAATTTAACTTTAAAATATCCATTTTACCCTTAATATGATTTACAACCACACAAACATCTAAGACTCATTTTAGACCACAAGTTTCAAAAATCTTCCTTTCTTTCTTAAAGTCCGTGCCAAGTCAAAGTAACTCATATAAAATGAGATGAAGGGAGTACTTTTTTAAAAAGAAAAAGTAATTTTTTTTCAAAAAAATAAAAATTAAATTTTTGATGGTGGTGGGAGTGGGGGCTGGGGCGTGCTATATCCAAAACATACGAAATATAGTAAAGGCAGCGGTGGGGTAGAGGGAGGGGGACGAGGTACCAAAAATATTATTTTTTTAAAAAAATAAGTAATGTTTTTTAAAAAAATTATAAAAATTGAATTTTGAATGGAGTGAAGGTGGTAGGGTGGATGGGTGAGGTGGGATACAAAAAAAATTACTTTTTTAAAAAAGTTAATTTTATTTTTTGAAGAAAGAATTGAAAAAATTAAAAAAATTAAAAAAAATGGATGTGGGGTGGAGGTGGAGGTGAGGTGAAATAGAAAAATATTTTTAAAAAATTGTGTGAGGTAGAGGTGGGTGGTGGAGGTAGGGGTGGGAGTAAGAGAGTGGAGTGAGTGGGATTGAGGTGTTACGAAGGTGAGCACTTGTTTTCTCTACTTTTAATTAGAGAAGTCATTTTTCTTATTTTGGAGGAAAATGTTTTCCTAAAGAAAATATTTTCCAAATTTTTTGATCAACCAAACACAAGAAAATTGAAAAACATTTTCTAGAAAACATTTTCTAGAAAACATTTTCCTCCCTACCAAACACACTTCTAGACATTAACATTTTCAGAAATGCTATCAGAATTGGAACTAAACGAAGATAATTCTTGAAAAGATGGAAAATGAAGTAAGAATTCAGATAATGTTATAAAGAATTATTATTATAGTGAATGTCCATATTTATGTTTCTTTAAAGAAAAGTTAAGAACCCTAACTTTAGGACCAAGTCAGTTTTTTCCTATAAATAAAGGAGTTTTCCTTCATTGTAATTCATTCTACATCCCTCAATTGATCCTTCAAGAGAAATAAGAAGCTCTCTCTTCTCTCTACTATATTCTTCTTCTTTCTTACTTTAATAGTTCATAACACGTTATCAGCACGAGTCTCTAATCTTGTGTTTGAATTTGGGCCACAATAATATTACTGTCGGTGAGAGTAATATAAAGCTTATGGCTTGATTAACTTATATAATTATGTGGCAAAAAGTAACGTCGCCAACAGTAAAGCATATGAATCTTTTACTTGTTCTTAATTTAATATTCTTATCATTACTTGTTAGCAAGTTAATTGATTTTGTCCATTCAATTTGAGGAACCTAATTTCCCTCTCTAAAAATAAAATAAAATATTTTATTCATATCTTTGAATTAGTTCTGACATGTGGCAAAAAGAATTTGATCAACGTTGCTAGTTAAAAGTGATTAAATTCTATGATATTTTATGACCCCTAAAACAATAATTGCTTTGAAGCGTGGTATATTCTGAAGATATGTTAGAGAAAGATTCTCTACATCATATGTATGCCTCGATTTGCTTCTAAAGTAGCAATATCTTGAAAGAGGTTCGAAGCTATCAATTTGATAGGCTTACGACACAATTATATTCCATTCCTAGAGAATGAGAATGTTGATTGTTACAAGTACAAATCCATTCCCTGAAGTGAATATGATGATATTAATTAAGGCATATAAATATAAATGTACACTTGATTGTGACTATATCACAACTCACCTCCGAAAGAGGTTGAATAATTGGAAGATTGAATATCTCCAAAGTTACTATGGTAAGAAACACTTATGTGAAAAGTTATCGATGAGATCACATGCCACAGTAAACGACTAGAAGTTTATTTATATAAAATTCATGTCATAGTAAACCAGAAGTTTACTAAAGAAAAAGGTACATATCATAGTAACTTGGAGTTACTAATAAAAATAATTTTATTTGTTGGCATGAATGATTTTGCCATCCTGAAGATGTGCATATTGAGCATTAGACATGTACTGAAGAATTAGAAGATTCTTCAAGAATTCTCTATGTCGTTTGTTCTCATGATAAGTTGATTAGATCAGCTAATGTTAGGATTCGATCCCACAAAATCTGAAAAGTATAAAAAGGTGAATATGGGCCCGTTCACCTGTCATGTGATATCTAAACATATGCATCTAAAAGATTATCACATGTGTGTTTGTTGTCAACCTACAGTTTGATGACTTCGCAGAATTGCTAGTGCAAAGGAATTGAGTTACGTGCACAACTTTCAGATTATGTAATCAAGACAATTAGTCTTTGATAATGCTGATTTATATTCAAGCTTGGTTTGGCGTTGAATGCCTCCGATAAAATAACTGAACCATTGTTTATGAGAACAAAGTTTCATGTGTTTTTCTGAATTATGCCAGACCAATAAATTATGAATAATTCCTCCTCTCTAAATTGGTTCACGGTCAGGAATCAAAGATCATTCATCTAATTGCTTTTAAAGTACGGAATATGATTAATGGATATATCATGGTGCATAAAGATGAATTCCTCAAAGAAGATAGAGGATATATGTTAGCTTTTCTAACATAAAGGGGGGAGAATAAGCATTTATGAAATAATTATGAATTATCGTCAGTATGATCTTCATTCAAAAGATAATTTAAGTCAAATGCTAGAAGTATTTGCTGACCCAAAATTAATTTCATATTTAGCTGTAAAAGCTCCCTGAGTGTCCCTGAAGGACAAAGTCTACGACATGCATGAAGCATTATAGACTAATCAATTTCAATTGCATTAATTTGTGAATTAGTAAAGGAGCAAATGATCATAATAAGGAGGCAATATGCTCTTGAAGAGCCTACGTTATAACACTTCATGAAACCTCATGAGAGGTTTAGGTACCTATGAAAAAAATGAAGTGATGAGATCTCAATAAGTTATGTCCTATTACGAAATGATAGAAATGATATATCATCGATAATATCTTTGATACAATATAGCGCAATATTGTAAAAGATTATGAGGATATGAATTCTACATCTATAAAGCATGCTGACATAGAAATATTTATCAAGTGACATGAAAGGATGCATCTTGGTAAGCGTAAAGCTTATTTGACTTGCAGTCTAGACACTAGAAGATGTCATTGTGTCACTTGACAAAATTGAGATGAAAATCCTTATAGGATTCTATAATCCTCAACTGGATTAAATCAATCAAGGTTGATGTACTAAAATCACCTTAATGAATATTTATATACTTTGGTATAAAATGACTTTGTTTACCCTTATATCTTTATAAAAATTAGAATCTTTTATATTGTTATGCAAGTTAATGACTCGAATTGGAACTCTTGGAGAGTTTTCAAAAGCAATAGATTATCTGCTGAAATGAGAAACTTGCAGAATTGGATTGGTTATAAAGTACCATATCTTGTACAATTGATGCTTGTATACATCTTGCTATAACTATGAGCATGATATAGTTTCACTTCTATGTGGAGATATTGAAATAAGATCAATTGAAAGTTCTGATATGAATGTGTTTATCCTAACAAATATTGTCAAGATTTTGTTGGTTATGAAATGCAGGGCATTTATAGGATATACATAAAGTTTGATCTCAAGTAAATCACATGTGTTCATATATTAATGTCATATCTTAAAAATCTACAAAGCAGTCTATTGTAGCTACTTTATCAAATCATGCTGAGATAATATGTAGCATGCATAGCATGACTGAAGGGAGGATTCATAAAAGGAGATACAACGAATCAGATTTCACCAAAGCTTTTCTTCACACATCTCTAGAAGAATGGTGATATCAACATTCAACAGATTTATTTGAGTATGGAAGACTTATTCACCAAGTCTCAATCAACTACAACTTTTAAGAAGACGGTGCACAAGATTGAGATGCGAAGAATCAAGTCTTAGGATTGATGTTCTCATCAGGGGGAGTTAATACGCGCTGTACTCTTTTTCCCTCACAAGGTTTTGTTCCACTGGGTTTTCCTTGTAAGTTTTTTAATGAGGCAGCCAAAATGCGTATTATGAGATATGTGTACTCTTTTTCCTTCACTAGAATTTTTTCCACTGGGTTTTATCTAGTAAGATTTTAACGAGGCACATTATTTATCAAATAGACATTCAAGGGAAAGTGTTATAAATAATTATTATTATCGTGAATATCCATATTTATGTTTCTTTGGAAAAAAGTTAGGAACCCTAACTTTAAGACCAAGTTAAGTTTCCCTATAAATAAAAGGGGTTTTCTTCATTGTAATTTATCCCTACATCCCTCAATTGATCCTTCAAGAGAAATAAGAAGCTTTCTCTTCTCTCTACTATATTCTTCTTCTTTCTTACTTTAATAGTTCATAACAGATAATGCAATTTTGGAGCTTTTTAAAACACCCCACTACCATACTTAGTATTTTTGGATGTGTATTTATACCGACTAGAAACTTGAATCTTGTGCGATTTCCGACTTCCAAGTATACAAAAATGTAAATGCTGTTCGTCTCTTAATTGATAGCAAAAGGAATGAACTTTAATACGTGAAGAAAGCCCACACTATAATATTGAATTTAGTGTGCCTATTCAACATTTACCTTAACAATATTGCTGCAATATGTAAAGTTTGCAAAGTTTAGCTAGGGTCTGTTCCAAAGAAATGGGACGAATTATTCATATTGAACATAATTGAGTGATTGATTACCATTTATCTTTTATATAAAATCGTACAGAATTATGATCAAGGAGGGGGAGCATCTCTATCCAATTAAGATCTTTAACCATTTTTTTTAAAGCTAATACCATGAAAATTGTGGTTTATTTCAACATTGCCACCCTACAAATAATCACTAAGAGAAGTCGAAGGTTTTTACGTTGTACAAATAAGCTGATAGGTACCAAGTAGTTTTTGGATTAAAAATGATTGTATTAATATTTAATCAAACATAACCACCAAGCATATTTCCTTACCATTTAGAAAAAAGGGGGACAATACAAGACAAAAAATAAAAAATAAAAAACACCGCAAAAACTTACTCATACCGAATATTCACACCAACCTCGCTCTATGTATAACTCGGGTGAAAGGAAGGAAGATATATTTCTCTATCAGCGAGGGGAAACAAGATGCAGATCCCCATCAAACTAGACAAAGCCATACAAGCAGGTGAAGCAAGAGAAATGCCGGCAAGCTATTACTCATTCGATGGCATTTCCAATTGACACTCTAGTCCACCTAAAACCAACATGCTCTTTAGTGTATGATCTTTCTCTTCTATTGCTTTTCTTGTGGGGACTGCTAGCTATTTGGCTTCTTTGTTGAGTTAATTAATATTGTAATCAGGTTCCGAGTATCCGACATAGGAAGCGAGTGTGTACTGGTTTTACGGTGGCCTGGTGGAGGTACTGCATCATACGCATACATCATTTCATTCATCTTTATATGGCATTGACATGGTGTAAACATGCTTGAGCACTGAGAAAGTGGCTTTATTGTTCTTGTCTTTACTTGATTATGATTTTGGATGTCTTGAGTTGATCTAATGTAACAGTTGTTGATATTAGCTGCTACTCCGGGTTTTTTTTCTTAGAAATGAATTTTTATGTGATATATAGTGCAATAGGGAAGTTTATCCGACCCGCACCATCACTTTAGTTTGAGTTAGTCGACGATGTTGTTGAGTACACATGGATCCATATTCACGCTTGTTTTTTCTGCACCTTGTTGTGCAGGTTCAGAGTCTAGTACCTCTGGCCGGTGAGAGATAGTAGCGGTATTCGGAGTTCCTTCGAGAGGTAGCTATTTGGCTGATTCTCAGTCCTCTTGGAACTCCTCTATCCTTTTATTTAATGCCATTTTGTCCACTTCACGGATATTGAGTTTCAAAGTTGTATTATAGTCTCATAGGTTTGTACTATACCTGTCAACTGGGCCGGTCTGGCCCGGACCGGACCGGTCAGACCGGCCCAATTAATTGTCCGGATTTTTTGGGTGGAGACCGGCTACGATTCCCGGTTTCATGGGCCGGTTTGTGGGCTGGGCCGTCCAGGCCTGGCAACCCGGTAGACCGACCCAGTTATGAAACCAGACCTGACCCACCGGTGTCCCGGACCGGTCCAGCCCATTTAATTAATTAACCCAATTACCAAATGCAACTACTGGGCTGACAAGGCACGTGGGCCGCCTGTCAGCACCAGCAGGCCTACCACCTACATGAATAGCCTTTTCAGGCTATAATTGCAATTTTCAGCCTTTTCAAATCACATTTCACATTTTCTGATTTTCACTCATGATCATTGTTGAACGTTGGGCCAACGGCTACAATGCCGTTTGGCCAACGTTCAATTTCTCTCCCATTTTTAAAAATTCATCCATTCTTCATACATAAATACCTACTAATTTTTTTCATTTTTACTACAACAAATTTCTCATTCTCTCTCAATTTTCTCTCTTGATTTCTAGCAATATTATTTTATTATTTTGCTATCAACAACATCAAGTTGGAGAAAGTTCAAGTGTTCAATTCATCAATTTACGGTTGCTTAATTACTTCTTTATCTCCGATAATTTGGTATAATCGTTCTATCTCTTACTTTTAATTAGTATATTGTTTGTTGAATATCTTTTTGTATTAATTTTGTGTTTTTAATATTTATTAATTTAATTTATAAAATGGATAAAGTAAAACGACTTGGTAAAAGTGTTAAAAATTTATGTCCCGAAAGTAGTAGTGGTAGTAAGGAAAAAATCACTTCTGGTAGAGGTAGTACAAGCGGTAGAAATAATTATTCTCGTGTGCCTCCATCATCACCTAGTGAGATAGGAGAATGAGATATTCCTGTGGGTGCACATGATATGAATTATTTTGAGGCACAATAAAATTATGGAATTGAAGAAGAAAATGAAGTTGACGTAAGTGTACATAATAATAATAATGATGATGATGATGGTGATGATGATGGTGATGATGATGAACCCACTAGTCCCGTTATTGATAATGCTCAATCTCGTACTCCTAATCTTCCTCCACGGCCTAGAAAGCCCCGTAAATTAACTAGTGTTGCATGGGAATTTTATACTAAATTAGAAGGAACAACTCTTGTTGAATGCAATCTTTGTCATAAACAATATCAGCATAAGACTGGGGGTAATTCCGGAGGGACGGGTCAATTGATGAGACATTTGAGAACCGATCATGTAGGTTGGGAACAACTTTTAGAACAAGGTGGGGCTGGTGGAACACATAGACAAACTAAAATGAACCCACATACCGGTAAATTAGTTGGGACGTATAATAAAAATAAAGACCGTGAAGAGTTAGCAAAAATGATAGCATTGGGTTGTTTGCCTTTCACGTTTGCTTCTTCTGATGCTTTTGTTCATTACATACAATCTATTTATAACCCAATGTTTACCGATATTCCTAGAAGTACTTGTCGATCAGATATTTTTAGACTACATGGACAATATGCATTTTATTTACGTTGGTTATTAACAAATCTTCCATGTAGAGTTTCTCTTACTTCTGATCTTGGTCGTGCGATTAATAAAAATGATTATTTAACAATTACTTGTCATTGGATAGATAGTAATTTTTTCATGCAAAAACGTATTTTGACATTTCGATATGATGAAGATCGTAGGCATACTGCGAATTTTATTTCTAAATCTATCTCAGTGGTTACAGATTATTATGGTCTTAATGAAAAAGTTTTGTGTATGGCTTTTGATAATGCATCTAATAACACCGCTGCTATTGATGATTTAAAAATTATGCTTACTCCTCTGTGTGTAGAAATTTTTCATGTTAAGTGTGCTTGTCATATATACAATCTAATTATAAAAGATGGTCTTGATTTTTTTGAACCTGTGATTGAAAAAATTAGGCATGCAGTTGGCTTTATTCAAGGAAATAATAGAAAGCTTAGACTTACTGAATTTAAAAGAAAATGTAAGGACAATAATCTTAGACCAAGATTAATGCCTGAAGAAATAGACACTAGGTGAAATTCTACTTTTAATTTTTTAAATACTTGCTATATTTATAAAGTTCCTATTACTACGACTTTTAACCAATATGCTAGCGAATTGTCTGAACTTATGTTACAAGAAGCCGATTGGAAGAAAATTAAAGATGTTATTAATTTTTTACAGTCATTTTATTTGGCTACTGTTGAATTTTTCGGTGCTTATTATCCTACTGCTTCTAATATTTTAGCTTATATAGTTGATCTCTCTATATTGCTTAGCGAATATAAGCTTAAAAGAGGTTACTCGGAAGCTATCACTAAAATGATCAAAAAATTTAAAAAATATTTTTTTCAATTTCACCTATTTACTTAGTTGGTGCTATTTTAAATTCATGTATGAAATTTGTTAATATGTGTGAATTTGTTGCTATGATTTATAAAAATTTAGAAATTAAGAATGATGAAGTACCTATTATATCTGATGCTACCATTAATGCGAATATTTACATGAAAATTTTATGTAATCATTATGTTACCTTAGTTAATAATGCTACACCGACTCATAATGCTCCTTTATCTCATCCTTCAGACGAACCATCATCTTCCAACAGACAGGCACAAGGTGTGCCTGCTTATGATGTAATTAATTTATCTGTTTGGTCAAGATTACAGCCTACAGCGCAAGGAAGCATAAATCGCGATGAGCTTAATTTATATTTGAGATCACCCGTGGAGGACTATAAAAATTAAATTTCAACACTGGAGTGGTGGAAGAACAATCAAAAACAATATCCCGTACTTTCAACATTGGCTAGAGATGTGCTAAATGTTCCAATGTCAACCGTTGCATCAGAGAGAACATTTAGTCAAAGAAGGCAGCAGCTCGAAGACAATCGACAGTCATTAGAAAGCAATGCCATGAATATTTTAGTTTGCCCCAGAGATTGAATTAGAGCGGAGCGAAGAAATCAAGGAATGACAATTGAACCGGATGAAGAAGAACCACTTGAAGAAATAATGTCAATTGGAGATCCTTCAACACAATCAAGTCCAGCGTATGGAGTTGTTGATTTTAAAAATTATGATCAGATTCCTGCCCATGTTAATACGGAGGAATCAGAGAAAATAATTCAAAATACGTAGATTTCTCAATTTATCTATTAAATTTTCATTTTTCTAGTTTTAGTTTATGAAGTTGGAGAAAATTATTTGTAACCTTTGAATTTCAACTTCATTTTTCAATCAATATATTATTAATAAAGTCAAAGGCTCATTGAGTCTTTGCATTTTTAATTTTTTTCTCTCATAAAATTTTAATTTTAATTCTTGTCTATCATCTATTTTATATATTTTTTTATATATACTTGTATAGTTAGTATATATTGTGAATATTTAACATATATATTATATGTATATTATTTGAATTTCAAAGTTCAAGTTTCAATGTGAAATTTCAAATTTCAACTTTGAAAATTAAAATTTCAACTTTCAATACATTGAAGTTTGAACTTTAACTTTGAAGTTTGGATTTTAAAATTTTAATATATCTCTAGCCATATATATATATGTGTGTGTGTATCGTGTATATCATCTGTTATATATATATATTTTATATATATCATATGTATATCATATTGTGAATATTCTGTATATATCATATGTATATCATATTATCATGTATATCAATTATTATGTATATATGTTATGTATATTCATATAGTATATATTGTGAATATTTTATATATATTTTATGTATATCATGGATATTATCTATTTCATATATATTTTATATATACTTATATAGGATATATTGTGAATATGCTATTATATATATATATATATATATATATAGCATATTTTATGAATATTATACTATTATCAAATTCAAATTTTAAATTTTAAAATTAGTAATATTACACTATAATTTCTTTTAATTTTTTAATTCATTTAGATATTTGTCAACAACTAATATTTTTGAAATTCAAATTCACAAGGTATAGAAGTTAGATTGATAGCATACAAAGTTATAACTTAAATTTCAATTAAAACATACAAACTTACATAAATTGATAAAATTATATGATTAGAAATTAAAAACATAGAAACTTAAATTGCTAACATTACATGATTAGAAATTAAAAATATACAAACTAAATACATTCAAATTTCATCCATGTGCTCGCGATTCAAATGTCTAAACATAATACCGGTGCTCATTATACTGAAAAAATTAAATGTTTTACCACAAATTTCAAATTGAACTTGATTATCTTGTTTGTGAAAATATTTCCATAGCAAAATTGGTCTTTTTCTTCTTTGACGAGGTGGAGGTGGAGGTGGAGGTGGATTATTATCCATGAAAATTTCGAAAGATGAAAGAAATCAAGTTGAAACTTAAAATTTAAAATAAAATGATAGACATGAACTAAGTAGAAAGTAGAAAATGTGTGAGAATTGTGTGAAAAATGAAGAGGAATGTAGTATTATTTATAGATGGAGAATATTTTGAGAAGATAGAAAGATTTGAAATTTGAATTTCAAAATGAATTTTAAATTTCAAATTTCAAATTTCAACTTTGAAAATTGAAATTTCAACTTTCAATGCATTGAAGTTTGAACTTTAACTTTGAAATTTGAAGTTTGGAGTGTTTGGATTTAGAAATTTAAATTTTAAATTTTTGAATTTCAAATTTCATATTTTCAAATTACATGATTATAAAATATAAAATATTACTACACTAGTACACTACATTATTATAAAATATAAATATATAATTCAAATTTGAAATTTTAAATTTAAAACGATTAAAATTATATCACACTTTAAAATTGATAACACTACATTACATGATTAGAACTCAATTTTTAAATATAAAATTAAAAAAAAAAAGAAAGTGAAACCCATGGACCGGCCCCCAAACCCGGCCCATGAAAGCCCACATAATTAGACCGGCCCGGCCCGTGAAACCCGGTCCAAAAATGGGTAACGGACCTGGGCTGGGCTGGCTGAGCATTTTGCTCAAAACAGCCCGGACCGGACCGGCCCATTTATTCTGGACCCGGACCGGCCCAGTCCATGAATCCGGTGGGCTGCAACTTAAGTGGGCTGGTCTGACCCGGACCGGCCCCTTTGACAGGCTTAGTTTGTACTATTGTCTCTAGTTTTTTTTTTTTTTGACGGGGGTTGTATTTATATTCCGTAATTATTTATGAGATTTCATTAAAAATGTTGTTCTATGACTTAATCTTGTTTTGAATGATAAATTCCGCACACTTCGTATTTCGTTTATGATTAAAGTTGGGTTGGCTTACGTATCGATGGGATAGATAAGTGTAATCACTTCCCTGGGGTTCGGGTCGTGAAAATAATATTGAATGTAGCATACCTATTCAAGATTTACCTTAATAAATTGCTTCTATATGCAAAATTTTCAATGTTTAGCTAGCGTCAACTCTAAAGAAATGGGGACAATTATTCATATTGCTAGTTCCAACTAGTTTAAAATTTGAGTGATATATTACTATTTATCTTTTACGTAAAATATTACAGAATTATGATCTAGGAGGGGGCGGGGGGCATCTTCAGCCAATTAATATCTTTAACTTTTTTGTTGTAAGCTAATATTGCTTCAATCTGATATACGGGATAAATTAGGAGAGTTGATGCCTAACAAGAGTGCCCAAGAAGTTCTGGAAGCGGCCGAAGTTTTACATGGCGAAAGCAACAATATTGCTTTTCTTGACTACCTATTGAAAGATTTGAATCAAAACGGAGTAGCGGGTGAAGCCTATAAAGATGCAGTGGATCTAGCGAAAGATCTCGTCTCCAGCCCACTTGAACAATTTGAAATAATCTCATTGATTCCTATGAAAATAGAAAACTTATATTTCTCATTCACAAATCCATCTTTGTTTATGCTACTAACTCTCAGTTTGGTCCTACTTTTGGTTTATTTTGTTACTAAAAAGGGAGGAGGAAACTCAGTACCAAATGCTTGGCAATCCTTGGTAGAGCTTATTTATGATTTCGTGCTGAACCCGGTAAACGAACAAATAGGTGGTCTTTCCGGAAATGTTAAGCAAAAGTTTTCCCCTCACATCTCGGTCACTTTTACTTTTTCGTTATTTTGTAATCCCCAGGGTATGATACCTTATAGCTTCACAGTTACAAGTCATTTTCTCATTACTTTGAGTCTCTCATTTTCGATTTTTATTGGCATTACTATAGTGGGATTTCAAAAAAATGGGCTTCATTTTTTAAGCTTCTTATTACCTGCAGGAGTCCCACTGCCATTAGCACCTTTTTTAGTACTCCTTGAGCTAATCCCTTATTGTTTTCGAGCATTAAGCTCAGGAATACATTTATTTGCTAATATGATGGCCGGTCATAGTTCCTTCCCTGCTCTTAGTTTGCTTTAAAGGCACCATTTTCGCGAGTAAAAAGAACATGTGGTTAACTGAATAGATCACAGGTTGCTGCTCCACAGTCTGAGTTCCTTGGTTCGCCCTTCCAGGCTTGGCTCCAGTCTCTACGGGCTCAGCAGCAGCTTCTTGGGATGGGCCACCAGCTTGAGGCTGTTCCTGATGCTGGACTTCAGCAATGGTAGCCACTGCTTCTTCAGTCTGAGAATCCGCCTCTTTGTCGCTTGCGGCCTGGGCGGCTCGGTTCGGCCGAGCCTGTGGGCGTGGTGTTTTGTCCGTAGTTGGATCGGCAAATCGCCAATTGTGTTTTTTTCCACATTGCCTTCTACACGTAATTACTAGGAGAAGTCGAAGGTGTTTATTTTGTACAAATAAGCTCATAGGTAACAAGTCGTTTTGGATTGAAAATGATTGTACTAATATATAATCAAACTTAACTACAAACAATCTTTCTT
Source organism: Jaltomata sinuosa (assembly GCA_003996215.1). NCBI lineage: Eukaryota > Viridiplantae > Streptophyta > Magnoliopsida > Solanales > Solanaceae > Jaltomata > Jaltomata sinuosa. The sequence continues at coordinate 7,813 of QJPP01002089.1, read as the reverse complement.
TACCATTTAGAAAAGGAGGGAAAATACAAAAGACCCCCCAAAAAGGGCAAAAACTTACCAATATCAGATGTTTACACCAAATCAAGACAACTTATCAAGGTCAAGTACCTTAATGAAGTAAAAGTTATGTTAATTAACTATGGTTAAGTGAAAGAAGTCTACTCAAACACATGACATACATGTATCTTTTTGGTGTGAACACCCAGTGAGGGTAGATTTTACCAAAAAATACATAGGTGAAACTTTAAAATCAAAAACAGAAAGGGGAGAAAGCTAGGTCAGTAGGTAGGGTGTTCACGGGTCAGCTTGAGTCAGTTATTGATTAAAATCAAAACAAAACCAATTTAATCGATTGTTAAATTATTAAAACCAAACCAAAGAAAATATAATTCATATCTATTAGTTGTTTGGTTGTTATCGGTTTTGTTTCAGTTTGATTCGGTTGTTCGGTTATTGATCATACATGAAAATAAAATCAAAAGACAAGTTGGGGGAATGGTAAAAACAAATTTGTTAGCAAACAGAGGATAACCAAACAACCAACCAGCTACTCGTTATGGCCTTGGAAACCTTGGAGAGAGACAAATAAACTAGTGGTTATTGGATACAAATAACTACTAGTAATTATCTTCACTTTGCTAAATCCTATAAGACCAAACAATATCTAACCATGTGAAATTACAAACAAAAACTTATAGTAGCAAATTACAGCTACTTGCCACTACACAAGATTATCACAACTCTTGCTTCACTTTAGGAATCACAGTAAATCACTTAGGGTATGAGATGATTAGATCAACTTTGGGAACTATTAAGTCTTTTTATTATTTTTTACTTTAATATCATTAAATTATACATGAATTTTGATGATAAACATATATAAGATATTTAAAATTATTCATAAAAAACAATATATTATGTATATATAAATATAAAAAATATGTATATAATTTATCAGTTCGGTTCGATAGTTTCTTCAATTTTTTTGAACAAATCCATAACTAAAATATTACCGATATTTTAAAAAGTAAAATCAAACCAAACCCAAAAAAGTATCGATTTGGTTTAGTTTCAGATTTTGATTGGTTTGAATCCAAATCGTGAACACCCCTATCAAGGGGTATTGAGTATGAAAATCACACAACGGATGCAACTGGTGCAAAGAGAGACATAATTACTACCATATTTCCAGCAATACCAAAACAAAACTATATTTAACCAAAAATCATTCATTCTTCTATCTTTGAATACCATATTTAGCTAAACTTAAACACAGAAAATATATATGTTCTTAGAGTATCTATAATCTTCTCATAACTTCTACATGAAAGCAACAAAAACCAGAAACCTCAGCATATAGTCATCAAAAACCATGTTTTTTTGCTTTGGGCATCCTAGATATTAGCTCGGAAAAGAGAGAGCACACTTCACAAGATCATAAGCCCCAAAACAAAAAAGATGAAAGTCTTCAAGTTTCACTTAATAACTGCATCACTCTCACCCATCAGTCTAGGTTTCTTCGACGATTTACCATCTGGTACATATAGTGGGGCTGCAACAGAAGGTGCAGATGGCACTGGTCTACCAACAAAAACCGTATTCCCATTCGGAGGGGCCCATGAGATGGGATCAACTGTCACAATAGTAGATGTGCTTCTGTCAGTGATGAGTACAAATTTTGAGCCATTTGTAGGTAAAAAATCTAACAAGAAGCTCAAGCAACTGGATAACAAACTTAGTAACCAGACAAGTAAAAGCTATTAGATGATAAGGATCAAGGATATTATAACAAAAGATTATGATATACAAACTTGTCACAAGGTTTCAATCAAGATATTTAGAACACACCAGTAGATATGTCCAACTTAACCAAATTTGATCATACAAGTATTGTTTACAGCCCAAGAGGTGCTAGCTAGCTAGGATGCAGCATAGACTAAAATAGAGTAAAACAGTGGAATCAACTTATATAGATAGGCGTAGAGGCTAAATGCAGGAAGGAGTAAACCAATAGTGAGGTATCCTTCTAAAACGTTAGGTAGATTATTACCCATAGGACATGTTTCCCATGATAACATTCCTGCAGAAGAGTTCACATATTCTTTATTTTTAGATAATTGTGGTGTTGGGGCCGACTTACGTGTACCTCGAAGAGTTCACTTATTCTATTATTTAGCATGTCCAGGTACATTAAATAACTTTTGACATGTTCCCGATCACACCATTCCAGCAAACATTTGATATCTTAGAAGCATTCTCTTGTAAATATTGATTCGTTATAGACTGAGAAAATGAGCCACATAACACTTTAGAGGGGGAGTCAAAGTAGATAGTTTTTAACTATGAAGTTTGTGGTTTTCCAGAGCAGAAAATCTTTTTAACATTCAATTGATCCAAACACAAATAATGAGTAAGACTCAAATGCTTCGATACCTTCCTTATTTTCTGGCATGTAAATGTAAACGAAATCACAATTCAAGATCTTACTTCTAATTTAAGCATGTCTAATACACATACATACCATCATAAACATTGTTGATATCATGTGAAGGTGTTGGACGACGCTTCTTAACATATTCTTCCTGTAGGGGTCTTGGGATCTGAAATGAAAACTGGGTCTGCTTTACACCTTGTGCCACATACTCCGGATGTAGCTCCAAGTACCTGGAAAGAAATACTATTAAGAAACACCACAACAGAAATACATATTCCCTATTATCACTACACACAATTTAGACCTATCCAAGAAACCATTAGGAAAAGAAACACATTCTGCAAAGCCGACTCAACTTGATAAAATGAACATACTTTTTAACTTCAATCATGGAACGAAGTCTCTTCCCAGATGGTGAATCATAATACCTGTAAATCATGACAAGAAAATAATTAAAGAACAACAAAAATTATTTTTCACATTAGTGCCAAGTATCCTAGCTTAAAGAAAAGCATCAACAATTGTTTTAGGTATTAACAGTAAAATGAGTAGTGAAAAAAAATACAAGACATACACATCAGCAAATCTGGTGCCTCCTTCTGCTCTGATTTTTAAAAGTCGTTCCCAGCCTGGAGGAGGCTTAGGAATATTAGGCTTATCAATTGCCCACAGTCTACTTCCATCTTGAGTGAGGTCAGGTGGATCATCACATGATTTAGCAGAATGCCAGTCACCAGTTCTTTCACAATAGAAGGGTTGTTCCAATATGTGTTCCCTTATTTCTTCATACTTCTCCTTTGTATGTATATACCGCCATTGGAAACATCTAGCACACTGCACAATAAATTTTCCTGCAGTTGGAAAAGCCCTAGATGCATAATTTGGTAAGGACTTTTTTCGAGCACGGAGAGGTTTAACCTTAGCAGCAACAACAACAGCAACAACAGTAGGATAAAAAAGAACCAACTGGTTCTGAGCATTTTCACCATGATCTCGCTCCATTCAGCCAACTTAATCGAATGGAACAATCTAAGAAAAACAAATACAACTTGTCTCATTAGGGAAGTCCAACAAAAGTTAAAAAAGGTACAATATAAAGAACACGTTTATCCTATTCAATCATAGATCTTAAAAGGGTTGATCTGTGCTTATCATAAAAGCAAGACTTATTATTTGGATATACATATTTAATACATGGTTCGCCGATAGATAACCCTTTATAGCATGTGGGGAAAATCTTGAATTTATTGTCAAGTAAAAGATACAAAACGTCAAACCAAAATACGATAATCAGGTAGAGAAGATGAAACAATCTTCACATCTAGATTTTTTTCCAGCCAGTTTAAGGAAGGAGAAGTAACTCTACTTTAAACGTAAATGCCCTAGGAATTATCATCAAATCTCAAATAGAAAGGAAAGGAAAGAAAAAAAAAAAAAATTTATATTTCTGAACTTCAGAATTATCATCAAATCTCAAATTCTCAACATGTTTTTTCAGACTGTTATAACACAATCTAGCCATAAATGTCAGAGAAAATAGAAAAAATAAAAACACAAATACAAACACAAATGCCTACAATCATCAAATGCCAATCTTTTTCTTTTCTTGCAAAGAGGAGTGAGTGTTGAAAATCTAATGCCAATCTTTTCCAAATTAACCCCTTTATACATAAAAAATGAATCTAACAAAAGAACATTTCTTAGGCAACAAATCTAGTCTATCAAACACTTCATTCAACCTATATATTCACAAGAACAAATAACAAGAAAAGAACACGTGTGTATATAAACTGAGATAAAAAGAGAATACCCAAGTCAGAAATTGAGTCGACGATCACCCAAGAATAGTTTTCACCAATTCTCCAGATAAGTTTTACACGCAAATTATATATGTCTTAGTTCTCTTTGGGAAGTGAGAAACCAACTCAGACACACGAGAACTAACAATTGATTTAATAACATTGAATTTTGTTCTTGTTCATGGGGTATTTATACCTGTACTGTAATAAGATTTTTGTAATCTCGAAAACAAAAACTGAAATAAACTTGAAGTTACACTTTTGCCCCGGATATGTGTAATTGCCTACTTAGAGTGGATTCGTTTTATATTTTTGGTCAAATAATTGACTACATCTCAATTTCAAATTAATGATGATGATTAACACTATGTAAATCCCGGTATTCATCCTACTTTATTAAATATTTATATAATTGGTTATAATTACCTTTCAGCAGGCATTAATTTTTATTAAATGCAATAGCTTTAATATTAAATTAGCTATTATTGATATTATGAATAGTGTATTCATCACACTTCTTTTCAAAATTCATGTGATTCATTCTAATGAAATTTTCTTTTTTCATTAGTTGTTAATGTGCAAATTTATAAGTTGGAGATGAATTATATTTTTATAAATCAAACGTGGTAGTATTATTTAATTTCAAAATTGGAAAATGGGTAGAAAAATAAGTGGTATTATATAATTGCTCCCTTAGTTCACTTTTACTTATCCACTTTGGAATTTACATGTCTTTTAAGATATAACGATTAATATAATTTGGGGAATAAGTAATTAATGCTGAGGGTAAAACAATTTTTTTTAATTTCTTGATATGTTAAAAGTGAAAAATAAAAATAAAAATCTATTTTGAAATACCGGACAAGTAAAGATAAACGATAAGGGTAGCAAATTAGAAAATAGAAAGCAAACAGGGAGAGATGACTCATGAGTTGAAAAAGTGAAGAAGGGTTGATGAATTTGATGCGAGTTGGGAGTAGAACAAATTTGTGCACTTTAATAAATGTGATGACACTAACAAATAGTGTGACTTTTGCACAACCTCTTTGTTCTCGTCGTTCAGAACCAGAAGAACTGCTTTCTTGGGAAATTTGCATGTATTGTTTTTTCTTCTTTACCTCTTCAGATATTTGTTTGTTCAATAAAAAAATGCAAATGTCAAAGAAAAATACTCAACTACTTAATAAATTCCTCTATGAACATCAAAGGAAAATATTAATACGGGAAAAAATAAAATTATTGACAACGGAAAAATTTAATGTTGAATTTCAATCAAACTCAACCTACCGCTTTAGCACCCCTTGAGATTGCTCATTTTTAAAAAGTAACCCTGAAAATGGTAGAAGAAACTAAAAAAAGTAAAATTGTTCAATAGTGAATTCGTGAGCACAATCTTCTCTCCCATGCAAATGATAAATGCATAAATCCTTGCTAACATGGTCGTTGTCCAGTCACTGGGTTGGCCTGATCCTTGATACTTCATCACTGAGTCATTTCCCACCTTTGAACCCCTCGAACCCAAGCCCTATTAGAAATCTTGTTAATTACGTCTTGAATTTTTTCCTTGTATGTTTTAAGAAACTCACAATTCCTATTGGTTTAGGAAATCCTTTGGATTTGAGAAAGGAAAGTATTTCCTTATAGGTTTGAGATTACTTGTGGTCTATATATAGGATTGTAGTTGGGAATTCTAAAAGCATCGTAAACTTCTCTTCTTTTCATAGTGAAAAACTCTTTCTGTTTTTGCTTGAAAGATTAGGCCTAGTCGAACCTCGTTAAATCCTTGTGTTATTTTTCTTATCTATTTTCTTTATTTGTTGATTGTGTGATAGTTAACCCACGATATTTTCGCAACCATTGATATCAGAGCTCAATAATTGATATCAGAAAGAGTAACAATTGGTATCAGACGAAAGTTAACACTACAAAAAAAAGGGAGAAATAATGGCGGTTTTAATACGGCGGTTTATTAAAACTACTGTGAACTGATTTCTTTTATTTACCAAAGTTTTCTCATTTCTCACTCTATCACTCTCTCTCCCAACCCCAATAAACCCTATTCTATCGATCTTCCCCACTCACGCCTTCACTTCCGCCGGAGCTTCGACGACTCTCACTTCGCCGGAGCTTCGATGACTCACTTCGTCGTGAATCGATGACATTGATTGCAAGGAACGGAAGTCTCCGATGAAGCTTGCAAGGAATTCGCCCTCTCAGCCGCTCCGATGAAGCTCATGGTCTTCGACGACTCTCACTTCTTATCGACGGCCCTCTGTTCAGTTAAGTACTATCTATTTTGATCTAGGGAGTTCTGATTACTTGTTCATATGATTTCGGTTTTGCTCTGTCAATTAGTTGGTAAATCTGGGGTCTTTTTTCTCCAAAGATTGTATATATATGTTGTTCCTAAGGAAAAACTTCATTTGTAATTGAATTTGTTGACAAAGTAGAGTTGTCTATGGTGTAGAGTTTTTTGTTCATTTACTTTAATATCCTCTAATGGAGCTGTGAAATTGTTTTGGTTGAAAGATTGGATTGTTCTAATTGAGTTGACTGTAGTATCTTTTAGAGCTATAAAATTGTTTGGTTGAAAGATTGGATTGTTCTAAAGGAATTGATTGTAGATTTGTAGTATCTTTTCGAGTGATATTATTCTCTTTTTTTGCCTAGTGACTTGCTGGTTTTTTGCCTTTATCCTACATTTAACAGTCCAAATATTTGTTATTTGAAACAAACTGAATTAATTATCAAATTCTAGAAAAAAAGAATCATAAAAGCATGAATATATATCCTTGATCAACTTTACTGAGAAATTTTAACATATGAGAGCTATTTGAAGTTCACTCGTATTCTCTTCTGTTTTCGGGGTTCGTCTTGTGAAGATAAATGTGCTATGTTAAGCTATATTATTAAAAATGCTCAAATTTTACAAATAGTGAAAATTGAATTCTTCTACTAGTAACATTCAGGCAAAGTATTGTATGTTAGAAAGAAAAATTAAATTTCCCTGAAAGTCTCAAGCATGTCAAATTGATTTTGTTTAAGACTTGTGTTACTCTTTGATTTTTGCAGGGGAATCATAATTGTGAAAGCTACGATGTGGGATTGTTTTAATGTATGGGTTGTTTCTCGTCCTCGCCATTATTTTCTTTATATACATTCTTGTCTGGTATTTTAGCTTTCCTCATTTTATGCTCTCCTTAATTTATTTAGTTTCATACAAAGTTTCGGATTAGCTTGATTTTTTCCTAAAAAAGTTGCATGTATTTGCTGCTCTAAGGAATTACATGGCTGTTGATACTTATGCTCTGTCGATGTAGTGAATTACATGGCTGTTGATACCCAACAACTTTCTGACATGATGTTACAGTTGCATTTACTATGGATGATGCCGTTATAAGTTGGTGCTTCATTTCTTCTTTTGTACTATTACACGGGTGTTTTTGTTTTGGCTTCATTTATTTTAATCGTTGGAGTTGTGATATTTACAGCCTCCATGACACACAAAACAATCAGTTCCAATTTTGATTGATGATGAAGCGTGATTCAAGGATGAAGGCTATGAATGAACTGTTGAGTA
>QJPP01002088.1:0-167736 GCA_003996215.1 Jaltomata sinuosa | reverse complement strand
CGATGCGATTGAATTAATGGTTTCCGGGTCTAAACGTGTTCTCCAAGGCCAAATAGGGACAAATATTACTTTTCAATTCCCTCTGCGAACTTGAAAAGGTGGTGCTTTTAGATTTCAATCCTAAACATCAAGTAGATTAATCTAGTTACAGCATTAATCATAAGACGAGAGTTGGTAGTCTCGAATCCTCGTCGTTAATCAAGTTTCCCGGTTTTAAATCTCTTTACTCAAGCAAATTAAACCTAGGCATGTTCTAATGTTTGCAACCACTAGAAAACGTTACACAACGGATGATTAACAACGTGACAACATGTATTTTGAACCCGTCGCTACCCGGAATCTATCTTGCTACGTTTGCCATGGCTCCCACAATCCTAGTTGTGAGAGTTTTAGTTAATCATGCTTATAGAAGAATAGAAGAAAGTCATGTTCATAATAAAGAAAAGAAATCCTTACAATGTATTGAAAACAATCCTCAATAATCCAAGAACAAGAATAACAAGATCCCAAGAACGATTCAAGAACACGAATTCAAGAAGTAGAAAACGTGTTTCTTGATCTTCAAGTTGACTAAAATCTCTCCTAAAACTATTGTAAAAAGCTTTATTAATTGCCTCCTGAAAATAAACCTAACATAGGGTATTTATAGGAGTCTAGAAAACAAATCCCAAAATTGTCCGGATTCCGCGTAGCGGACTGCCCAGGTGTGACGGCCAGGCTGACGGACCGTCACTGGCTTGACGGACTGTCACCTGGGCCGTCACCACTAGGCAATGGTGCTGCCTTGGTGTGACAGTCACGGTGACGGACCGTCACATGTGTGACGGGCCGTCACTCAGGCCGTCACTCTTAGGCAGAATCCTCTTTTTCTAGTATTTCCTTCCGTTTCCGCGTTTGTCTCCATTTCCTGAAAATACAACATTAAAACATCAAAAACGACAACGGTTGCTTGAAAACGTACGATTGTTCTTAGTTTAAAGGAGTCGAAAGTGACGTAAATTAGCGGCACATCAACACCCTCAACTTAAAACGTTCGCTTGTCCTCAAGCAACATAACATAAAACAATAAGACGACTCAACTAAGAACACAAACTCATGTCTCTAGCAACTCATGGTCATTCAAAACTTATTCAATTAAATCAAGCTCCCTCGTAGCACACGAATGTATGAAACACTAACTTGCAAGGATCCAAACATGTCATTCCGATATGATAGAACATTCTACATACACACGCGCAACTATCCTAACAATCAATAGACAATACAGACATCTTGCTGCCCTCACCACAAAGAAATCCCACACACAAGATTTGGGACTAGGTAAGCGCTCACACTCACAAACGATTTCAAACAATGCACATGCGATACCATAGGCTTGCCCTTACTATTCTATTTCGGTTCTTTAGAAAGCCGCTCAGGATCACTACAGGACTTGTTTTGGCTTGTAATGAGGCTTCAGGTGCAGGTAGGATACATTTAGGGGTTAGTGACTAAGCCCTCCTTGGAACTACCGACGTCTTCTTACCACATAACTTTACTTTTTCCATCCTTATTCACCTTTTTATTTCCTTATCTCTAGCTACAGGTGCGGCCTCTTTATTTTGACAATTCTTTTTGTTACTTTTTCGATCTTTTTCACTTCTTTTTATTTTTCTTTTCTTAGGCACACACCCGAATTTTCATTCTATTCACAACCAATCTTCTCCCTCCTCTTTTTCTTATCATTCACCTCTGTAGTAGCCACCCTCAACTTAGGCTGATTGCCTGTGTTGAGGTGCACAATGTCCATGGCAGGACCAGGGCCAAAACAGGGTTTACCTCTATAGTAGCCACCCTCAACTTAGGCTGATTTCCTGCGTTGAGGTGCACGATGTCCAAGGAAGGACCAGGGCCAAAATAGGGATTCAAAGTTAAACGGGGACGGTGACAGGTTATTGAAAGAATAAGGTCAATCATGGCTCAAATAGGGATCAAGGGATTATTTATATTTGGACGGTCTTTTAGGTTAAGTGGACTGCACACAAAAAGGGCCTGTGATCCTTTCCTAAGCAACCAAACTTTGAACTTAACAAAATAGACCGGGCAAGTTCTAGATGCATGCACAGAGTAAGAATTTATAACAATAATCTCACACGCTCTTGGCACCAAGAAACTATATCGCTACCAACTATCAAACAACCGCTCGGCTTAAGCATACTAATTCTACTCATAATCACACAATGACATACAAGGATCCAGACAGTCAATCGTTTCAACATAAGCTCAAAACCAGAAAATTTTTAAACGGCCTCGTTTTTAAACAAGAAAAACGACATGCTTGCTATAGACACTAAAAAAAAATTTAAAAAAAATAACAACCTAAACATGCCGGTTCTACTAGATAGCACACCGGAGGGAAAAGAACTCGGCAACAAAAACCCTCGGTGGTGACTCACAGGTTTCCCCTCACCCTCAACTTAGACTCATGCATTGTCCCCAATGCATACATATGAAAACTAAAAACTGTGAGAATAAAGAAATACCTGTGATGTCGATATGACTCAGATTCTGGAATGATGTTGGAGACTGTCAGGGTCTCCATAACAAGAGAACTCGATGGAGTGTGGCGTTCCAGCTTCCTCTTTGGGCTCCATCGCTAGTCGTGACAACTTCTTCGCTCTTTCTTTGCAGATTCTCTTGCGGTGTTTTCGTTTTCTTGATCTTTCACCGCTTTCCTTTACCTGCTTCTCCTCTTGTGATCGCGACCTTACTTTCATAACAGCTCGGGTTTCAAGACAACCCTTCTCCTCAGGGTACACATCCGCAGGGACTTCCTCAATAGCATTGATGACCGCGACCACCCTCATGTCACTTGGTTGCTTCATCAATTTGGACACATCGAACTTGACCACTTCATTGTTCAATCGGAAGGTCAGTTCGTTTCTCTCCATGTCGACCAGTGCTCTTGCTGTGGCTAACAATGGTCGCCCCAAGATTATGGGAACTTCAAAATCTACTTTGCAATCCAAGATCACAATGTCGGTCGGGAATATAAGCTTACCAATCTTGACCAGCACATCAGATAAGATTCCCACCGGTCGCTTTACCGAACGGTCAGCCATCATCACTCTCATGAATGTCGGTTTAGGAGCTCCCAAACCCAATTGTTTGTAGACCGCTAGCGGCATCAGGTTGATGCTAGCACCAAGATCACATAATGCTCTTCCGAAGTTGAGCTTCCCGATAGTGCAGGGAACAGTGAAAGCACCTGGATCTTCCTTCTTTTCGACTAACGACCTTAAAGAAATAGCGCTGCAGTGGTGGAGGTTGTCTTCCGGTTCAAAACTTACCGACCTCTTCTTTGTAATCAAGTCCTTCATGAACTTGGCATAACCGGGCATTTGTTCCAGGCTTCCACCAATGGTATGTTTATTGAAATCTGCTTCAGCATGGTCATGAAGTTCAGGAACTTACCATCGTCAGCTTTCTTCTTCAAACGCTGTGGGAAAGGAGGTGGTGGCCGAGGCATCATAGTTGGAGGCTTTTCGGCCTCCTTGCTTTTATCCACGGGTTTTGGAGTTTCCTCCTCTATCGCCTCTTCATCATCCACAACATCACCTTGAGTCTGAATTACCAGATATGATTCCGGTAACGTTTTACCACTTCTTGTCGTGATCGCCATATAGCTCGCGTCATTCCTCGGGTGAATCGTGTCACTCGGCAAGGTACCTGTCTTCATTTGGTTCAGAGATGCCGAGATTTGCCCCACTTGCTGCTCTAATTGCATGATCGAGGTGGAATGTGAACCCACTAACTGATTTAATGCTGATAATTCAGTCTTCATCTCCTTTATCCCAGAGTCAGTCGATTCCACCTTCAGCAGCATCTTCGCCATCATGTTCTCAAGTTTGGACGTCTCTGCCTCGTTGCCAGCTTTGTCCCGATTACCAGGTGGTATATACAACCCACCTCTATCGGTGTTATTCCTCCAGTTTCCTTGGTCGCGATCTTTGTAGCCGCCTTTCTCATAGTGGTTGTCTCTCTGATAGTTCTGACCTTGGTTTCCCTGGCTATTGGCCTGGAAACCCCCCAAATAGTTGGCTTCCTCATCAGATTCAACCCCTGCTGCTCTACCTTGCGAACCCACGACTTTCACCTTCTCAATACTTCCTGACATCAAGTGCTTGGTCAAGAGGTCCATTTGCGTTTTTAGATGGGCCAAGTCTTGGTCCCGTTCTTCCTCTTTTCTGCGCTGCTCTGCTGACACACCAACTACATAAGTGCTAGCTGCTACCTCTGAATCTCGTGTGTGCCAGGCCCTGTTTGTTTTGGTGAGCCTATCCAAAATAGTTGTGGCGTCGGCAAAAGTGCGACCCATAAACGCTCCACCTGCTGCGTTGTCTAATGTCGGCTTGGTAGCCGAATTGAGTGCCCTATAGAAGGTTTGCATCAAAAACTCGTCATTCAGCTGATGGTTAGGGTATTGTGTCAGCTTCTTCTTGAATCGCAACCAGGTCTCGTGCAATGCTTCGTGTGGTTGCTGCCTGAAGTTGCTAATCTCGTCCCTCAACTGTATCATCCTAGAGGGAGGAAAGAACCTTTCTAGGAAAGCTCCTTTCAACTCTCCCCAAGTTGCGATAGAGTCGGGGGTCAGTTCTGTCAACCATAACGCTGCCTCATCAGACAGAGACAACGGAAACAACCTGAGCCTGATCGCTGTCTGACTCACGCCCGGCAGTTCAAACGACTTGCAGATACCCACGAAGTTCATTAAGTGACGGTTTGGATCGTCACCAGCTGCTCCACGGAATACTCCTCTCAAGTTCAACAGCTGAATCATCGTGCTAGTGATGTTGAACTTGGCTCCGGGCGGTAGCGGTGGAACAACAATGGCGCCCGTAGCGCCAACTCCATCCAAATTGTTATCCTCATCATTCCGTGCAATCTCATCCTGCAGACCACCAGCATTCAGATTTTGTTGGGCCTGTAGTTCTGCAGCGAGCCTTGCTGCTTCTAGTTGTGCGGCCATATTCTGCCTCAATGTTCTAGCAAGCTCGGGATCGTAAGGTAATATTGATTCACCCGAGCTTCGGGTACTTAGCATGCACAACTATGTACCCTGTCAACAACAAAAACAACAAAAAAACATAAAGCAGGAAATTATGACTAAGAGTCAAATAAACACACCAGACTTAATTAACAACCGTATTCCCCGGCAACGGCGCCACTTTTTGATAACGCCCAAACTACACCTCAAATTAACGAATCGTAAGCGGTCGTAGTCAAATATAGAACCCAACAAAGGTTGGGGTCGAATCCCACAGAGAATATGGTGAAGATTAAGCCTTTAGTGAAGTACGTGACTAATGGTCAATAGTTTCCGGTAAATAGGAGGGTTTTGTGATCAATAATTGTAAACAAAACAAACACTTAACGTATGAATGATAATCAATAGGAGAGAGAGAACTAGGGAAGTGTTTACCATGGCATTAATAAAAAAGTCGATTCTAGGCTTAACGGGGTTCTTTCTATATGCGTGTCACGATGCGATTGAATCAATGGTATCGTCTAAACGTTTCTCAACCAAATAGACAAATTTACTTTTCAATTCTCTCGAACTTGAAAAGGTGTGCTTTTAGATTTCAATCCTAAACATCAAGTAGATTAATCTAGTTACAGCATTAATCATAAGACGAAAGTTGGTAGTCTCGAATCCTCGTCGTTAATCAAGTTTCCCGATTTTAATCTCTTTACTCAAGCAAATTAAACCTAGGCATGTTCTAATATTTGCAACCACTAGAAAACGTTACACAACGGATGATTAACAATGTGACAACATGTATGTTGAACCCGTCGCTACCCGGAATCTGTCTTGCTACGTTTGCCATGGCTCCCACAACCCTAGTTGTGAGAGTTTTAGTTAATCATGCTTATAGAAGAATAGAAGAAAGTCATGTTCATAATAAAGAAAAGAAATCCTTACAATGTATTGAAAACAATCCTCAATAATCCAAGAACAAGAATAACAAGATCCCAAGAACGATTCAAGAACACGAATTCAAGAAGTAGAAAAACGTGTTTCTTGATCTTCAAGTTGACTAAAATCTCTCCTAAAACTATTGTAAAAAGCTTTATTAATTGCCTCATGAAAATAAACCTAACATAGGGTATTTATAGGAGTCTAGAAAATAAATCCCAAAATCGTCCGGATTCCGCGTAGCGGACTGCCCAGGTGTGACGGCCAAGCTGACGGACCGTCACTGGCTTGACGGACCATCGCCTAGGCCATCACCACTAGGCAGTGGTGCTGCCTTGGTGTGACGGTCACTGTGACGGACCGTCACATGTGTGACGGGCCGTCACTCAGGCCGTCACTCTTAGGCAGAATGTCGTTTTTCGCGTATTTCCTTCCGTTTCCATGTTTGTCTCCATTTCCTGAAAATACAACATAAAAACATCAAAAACGACAATGGTTGCTTGAAAACGTACGATTGTTCTTAGCTTAAAAGAGTCGAAAGTGCCGTAAAATAGCGGCACATCAGCGAGTATTCAGATGTGTTTCGTTCTTATCTTTCGGGACTTCCTCCTGATCATGACATTGACTTTGGTATTGATGTTGAGCCAGGCACTCGTCCTATTTCTATTCTACCATATCAGATAGCACTAGCTAAGTTGAGGGAGATTAAGGATCAGCTCTAGGATCTGTTGAGTAGAGGGTTCATCAGGCCTAGTGTGTCTCCGTAGAGTGCTCTGATTACGTTTGTGAAGAAAAAGAACGGGTCCATGCGTATGTGTATTGTCTACAGGCAGCTAAACAAGGTTACAGCTAAGAACAGATATTTGATGCCGCATATTGATGATTTGTTTGACTAGCTACAAGTTGCAGCGGTGTTCTATAAGATAGACTTGAGGTCCGGTTATCACCAAGTGCGGATTAGGGATGCGGACATCCCAAAGAATGTATTTAAGACTTGATACGACCATTATGAGTTCCCAGTCATATCTTTCGAGTTGACTAATACCCCATCAGCTTTTATTGAGTTGATGAACAGTTTGGTCACTGCCTACTTGGATTCTTTCGTGATTGTGTTCATCTACGATATTTTGATATATTCGAGGAGTAGAGAGGAGTATGAGCAGCATCTTAGAGTTGTACTTCATACCTTATGAGACCATCAGTTATATGCCAAATTCACTAAGTGTGAGTTTTTGCTTGAGTCTCTGGCATTCTTGGGGAACGTGGTGTCCAAGGATGGGGTTATAGTGGATCTCGCGAAGATTGCGGTAGTTCATGATTGGGCTAGGCCTACTTCTCCTATCGAGGTTAGAAGTTTTGTTGGCTTGGCAGGTTACTACAGACGGTTTGTGAAGGGGTTTTCTTCTATAGCAGCTTTGTTGACTAGATTGACTCAGAAGAATGTTCCCTTCCAGAGGTCCGATGAGTGTGAGGCAAGCTTTCTGAAGCTCAACGCCTTGTTGACTTCAGCTCTGATTCTTACTCTTTCGGTCAAGGGTCACGGGTTTACCTTGTATTTTGATGCTTCAGGTATTTGTTTGGATTGTGTATTGATGTAGCAGGACCGGGTTATGCTTATGATTCCAAACAATTGAAAGTTCACGAGAAGATATACCCTACTCATGACTTGTGATAACGCCCAAACTACACCTCAAATTAACGAAGCGTAAGCGGTCTTAGTCAAATATAGAACCCAACAAAGGTTGGGGTCGAATCCCACAGAGAATATGGTGAAGATTAAGCCTTTAGTGAAGTACGTGACTAATGGTCAATAGTTTCCGGTAAATAGGGGGGGTTTTCTGATCAATAATTGTAAAAAAAACAAACACTTAACGTATGAATGATAATCAATAGGAGAGAGAGAACTAGGGAAGTGTTTACCATGGCATTAATAACAAAGTCGATTCTAGGCTTAACGGGGTTCTTTCTATATGCGTGTCACGATGCGATTGAATTAATGGTATCGTCTAAACGTTTCTCAACCAAATAGACAAATTTACTTTTCAATTCTCTCGAACTTGAAAAGGTGTGCTTTTAGATTTCAATCCTAAACATCAAGTAGATTAATCTAGTTACAGCATTAATCATAAGACGAGAGTTGGTAGTCTCGAATCCTCGTCGTTAATCAAGTTTCCCGGTTTTAATCTCTTTACTCAAGCAAATTAAACCTAGGCATGTTCTAATATTTGCAACCACTAGAAAACGTTACACAACGGATGATTAACAACGTGACAACATGTATTTTGAACCCGTCGCTACCCGGAATCTATCTTGCTACGTTTGCCATGGCTCCCACAACCCTAGTTGTGAGAGTTTTAGTTAATCATGCTTATAGAAGAATAGAAGAAAGTCATGTTCATAATAAAGAAAAGAAATCCTTACAATGTATTGAAAACAATCCTCAATAATCCAAGAACAAGAATAACAAGATCCCAAGAACGATTCAAGAACACGAATTCAAGAAGTAGAAAACGTGTTTCTTGATCTTCAAGTTGACTAAAATCTCTCCTAAAACTATTGTAAAAAGCTTTATTAATTGCCTCCTGAAAATAAACCTAACATAGGGTATTTACAGGAGTCTAGAAAATAAATCCCAAAATCGTCCAGATTCCGCGTAGCGGACTGCCCAGGTGTGACGGCCAGGCTGACGGACCGTCACTGGCTTGATGGACTGTCGCCTGGGCCGTCACCACTAGGCAGTGGTGCTGCCTTGGTGTGACGGTCACTGTGATGGACCATCACATGTGTGACGGGCCGTCACTCAGGCCGTCACTCTTAGGCAGAATGTCATTTTTCGCGTATTTCCTTCCGTTTTCATGTTTGTCTCCATTTCCTGAAAATACAACATAAAAACATCAAAAACGACAATGGTTGCTTGAAAACGTACGATTGTTCTTAGCTTAAAGGAGTCTAAAGTGCCGTAAAATAGCGGCACATCAACTTGGAATTAGCAGCGGTAGTCTTCGCGTTAAAGATTTGGAGGCATTATCTGTATGGCGTGCATTGTGAGATCTTCACTGACCTTCATAGTCTTTTGTACATTTTCAGCTAGAAGGATCTAAATTTGAGGTAGCGCAGGTAGTTGGAGTTACTGAAGGACTATGACATCTCTATTCTTTTTCATCCGGGCAAGGAAAACGTGGTAGTGGATGCCTTGAGCCAGAAAGTAGTTAGTATGGGTAGCTTTCCTTTCTTAGTGATAGAGGAGCGACCTTTAGCTTGGGACATCTAGTCTTTGGCTAACAGGTTGGTTAGACTTGATATTTCTGAGTCGGGCAGTATTCTTGCTTGTATTGAGGTCTTTGTTGGAGCAGATTCGGGCACAGATGTTTGATGATGCAAGGTTGAGGATCATTCATGACAAGGTGTTGAGCGGTAAGGCTAGGAAGGCGACTTTAGATTCAAAGGATATTTTGAGGATTGAGGGTCGTATCTGCGTTCCTAGAGTTAGTGACCTAGTTAGGTTGATCTTGGAGGAGGCTCATTGTTCTAGATATTCCATTCATCCCGGGGTAGCTAACATGTATCGTGACTTGAGGTAGCACTACTGATGGTATGGGATGAAGAGATATATTTCAGCTTTTGTATATAGTTGCTTGAACTATCATCAGGTGAAGTTTGATCACCAGAGGCCAGGTGTTTTGACTCAGAGGCTACCTATTCCGGAGTGGAAATAAGAGAGGATAACTATGGAATTTGTAGTTGGTTTTCCACCTACCTTGGAAAGATTTGATGCTATTTGGGTCATCGTGGATAGATTGAAGAAATCTGCTCACTTTTTACTGGTTCAGACTCCCTACAGTTCCGAGAGGTTAGCTCAGATCTACATTCGTGAGATTGTCCATTTGCATGGTGTGCTAGTTTTTATCATTTCTAACTGTGGTGCTCAGTTCACTTCGTGTTTCTGGAGGTCTATTCAGAGAGAGTTGGGTACTAAAGTTTAGCTTAGCACTGCTTTTCATCCGCAAATAGACGGTCAGTCAGAGCGCACTATTTAGGTTCTAGAGGATATATTGCGAGCCTGTGTTATTAATTTAGGGTGTCAGTGGGACCAGTGCTTAGCCTTGGCAGAGTTTGCTTATAATAATAATTACCATTCCAGCATTCATATGTCTCCATTTAAAGAATGGATGGTGATGAGGTAATATGTTGCAACTGTGAGGAAGAGGTTCTAGAAAAATGGGAACATCTATTCCTTAGTTATGATAAGACTGATAGATTATGGAAGACATTTGCTGATGTTGCAGGGGTAAGTGGACCTTTCTTATAGCTAAAGTACTCAATCTACAAATGATGGACTGCGGACTTCCCTACAAAGCTAAAACCACTCTACCAAGCTATGCCAATTTTTATCCTGTGGCAGATTTGGAAAGCAAGGAATATCACTCTTCATGGAGGTAAACACTCCTACCAGAGGATGGAAATTGAGATTAATACTAACATTAGTATGTTTGCTAGAGTCAGATATCCTTGGCTAGCCCATATTCCTAACACTTGGCCTGAGATTATTCACTTTCTTAACCTCTATGTTCCTAAGATTGGATGTCAAAGGGTGATGTGGTCAAAACCTGCTGAAGGATACTACAAATGCAATACAGATGGATCAACAAAAGGAGAAACAGGGATCAACTCTTGTGCATTTTGTGTTAGGAACTGGGAATGCAACTTTGTCTTTGCAGAAGCAAGAAGGATTGAGGATAGGTCTAGTATTATAACAGAAGCTAGGGCCCTGAGGATTGGTCTGGAATTTTGCCTGAATAATCAGTTTCTACACCTTGTGGTTGAAATAGACTCTCTATTATTGAAGAAGGTACTAGATGGCATATGGTAGGTACCTTGGAGTATTTCAATGGAAATAATGAGGATAAAGTGGTTCATGGAGAATGTTGTGGTTATGGTGAAGCACACCCTAAGAGAGGGAAACATCCTTGCAGACTTTTTCACTAACCATATCTACTGTTTTGCAGGTACCCAAATATTAACATATGCAGACTATCAGGAACTACCAAGAGGAGCAAAAACAATCCTAAACATGGATAAGATGCAATTGCCAAGTTTCAGAATAAGAAATCAACAAAACAAGGATTCTAGGGTCCCAACAGACCCATAATACACCAACAACAGGTCCATTGAAAGCACTATAGAGACAGTGATGGGTGATAACAACAATGATGTGGGGATCTAGTCGACTAACCTTATTCCTAGCTCTTTATGCAGTGGTACTAGCCCTGGCTCAACCTGTAAAGGAAATAGGGACATGGTTAGTTAACTAACCCCTACAGCAACAAGTTACCCAACATCAAATCCAGAAAAGTGCTAATCATGTTCTCTTGATAATTTTAATGGGGGGGGAGCTAAGAAGCTTCATTACCTTAACATAGACAAATCTACAACTAACGAGTCAAAGAAGTCTTCAAGGTATCTGGATTGACTCGGCATTCATGAGTATTTTGAGTGCCCATGAAGCAATCCGCCCATTTTCTTCACGTTTTTTCTAGATTTGGGGTTTGATAAAGGAATATGACATCCTATCTCCCCCTATCTTGAAGCTTCCCCAGGGACAGATCGATACTCGACCCGGTGCCTAAGATGATGATAAAGATGCTAGTGCAACTGGAAGCTTCGCCATTTCCTTTTCCTTTTCTTTCCTTTTCCCTTCTTTATACTTTGGGATTTTCTTCTACTTTTTGTTGTTTTTCTTGCTCTTTGGGTGGCTCACACCTTTGTCATGGACCAGCCTTTCCTTTTCTTTGGACCTTGCCCGTGTATAGAATTTTATTTCGGGAATAAAGTGGGCTTTGACACATACACTTAATTAAAAAAATATGGCTCTGTTTGAGGCTTTGTATAGTAGGCGGTGCAGATCTTTGGTGGGTTAGTTTGATGCTTTTGAGGTTAGAAAGTGAGGTACTGACTTGCTTCGTGATTGGGTCATTCAGGAGAGACTTAGCACTGCCCAGAGTAGGTAGAAGAGTTATGCTAATCGAAAAATTTGGGATTTAGAGTTCATGGTTGGTGATTGTGTATTTCTTTGGGTGTCACCCATGAAGGGCGTGATAAGGTTCGGGAGGAAGGTCAAGCTCAGTCCTAGGTTTATTGGGCCTTTTGAGATCCTTTATCGCATTAGGGAGGTTTCTTATGATTTGTATCTGCCTCCTGCTCTTTCAAGTGTTCATCTAGATTTTTATGTTTCTATGTTGTGGCGGCATATTACAGATGAGTCTCACATACTTCAGTGGGATTTGGTTCAGTTGATGAGTCTCTAGCCTATGAAATGAAGCCTATTGCTATTCTGGACCGGTAAGTTAGGAAGTTGAGGTACAAGAAGATTTTGTCAGTTAAGATTCAGTGGTGGCATCATCCTATCGAGAAGGCTACTTGGGAGATTGATACCAACATGCAGAACTGCTATCCTCGCCTTTTTGAGTCTTCAGGTACTATCCTTTCTCTAACTTTCAAGGACGAAAGTCCTTTTAGTAGTGAATGTTGTAATGATCCTCCAGGTTATTTTCTATTTTTTGTGATTTTTTTGCATTTTGATCTTTCCCGTAGCAGCAACAGGTCATTTATGACTTGCCGGGACATACGGTTTGGTGCTCTGGCCGTTCGTTATGGCCATTTCCCTATTTTAGAACTTAAACTTAGGAAATCTTTGACTTTTGTCAACATTCTGGGTAAACGTGCTTGAAATCAAATTCTGATAGTTCTGTTAGCTCTAGAGCGGGGATTTTGGTCTAGTGGGACCCTTGGTTGGGGTCTGGGAGCTTTCAGTTTGGTTTTGTCTTATTTTTCTGTGTTTTCAAGCCAGTTTGGCTTGTTTGGTAGATTTGGTCAATATTTGGAGAGGACGACCTCGGATAGAAATTCTGTCAGGAGTGTTAGCTCCGTATTATTGACTTTAGGCCAGAGGGACCTTTGGTTTAGGTCTTGAGGCTTTCAGACTTGTTTTTGGCATGCGGGTTTCATTTTGAAAAGGTTAGGCAATAGTTGGTTTTGGGCATGGGGTCCATTTTTTGTTAAATCAACCTCCGTTGAGATTTTTGTCGATTCTATTGAGTCCAAAATGTCATTTTTAGTTGAATAGCTCAGCTCGTTTATGTTCACGGGACCCCAGATGTATTCCCGGGGGTCCATCCGTTAAAAGTTTGGCTAAGGCATAGCTGCAGCTTTTGCTGCTTGCTGGTATGACGCCAGGTTGTCAAGGCCTGGCAGGCGCACCTGTGCGACGCCCAGGTGCCTTGGCGCCAGCGCGCCTAAGCCTAAGCCTGCATAGGTGCCTCATCGTCTGGGTTCTGGCAGCTATAAGCTGGCCACCCCTCTAAATTTCAGCTCATTTCTAACTCTATTCAAACTCGTTTCTCCGTTGTTATAGAGCTCCAAAACTTCATTTCTTCAACTTTGAATTTCCCAAGGCATGGTGGTGTTTATAGTTTCGGTCCGTGGTCGATTCGTGCACTCTAAATTGGTAAGTTCTGCCTTTAAATTCCTCAATTCTACATGTAAAGTCCTTCTTGATCAAGAGGACTTGGGGGCTATTTTATGCCCCAAAATGAGTTTCATTCGCGCTCAACTTTTGGGCATGGGTTCTTTAACCCGTTGTAAACATAATGGCGATTTTTGTTTTCCATTTCGTTACGCGATCTTCGAGGGTCATTTTCTGATCCGATTTTTGGCCTGATTTTCCTTATAGTAATATGGGTGTCAATCTTCTTGTCTTGACCCCTGGATTGTGTTTGTGATAGCATGACAACTTTCTGAGGCTATTCGAAAGGGAAAGGCGCACGAGTGATGGTTTATGTTTGCAATTCGGCCCCGAGGTAGGTTACGGTTTACTTTTCTAGACTGAGTTTAGTTAGATTTTAAATTATATATATTATTAAAATGTTAGGTTGGATCTTAGGGTAGTATTAGGCTTAAATACTGTGACTTATAATAAATTGGCCATTTTAGATATTAGATTAGAATTATTACTATTATCCTTAGTCTAGGAGCTCGTAGTATTGTTGTGGCTAGCATAAATCCTTAGTATGCTTTTAGGAAGTTTTAGAGGTATATTAGATGCTTTTAGTTGTTTTCATAGTTATTTTCCATTCTTTTTGCCTTACTGTTGGTTGTGTGTGTAACTGTAGGCCCGAGGCCATAGCTTGGATTGGACGGAGTTCCAGATCAGTTCTCTTGGTTGGAGGGTGTTTTATCCTGTTTTGCCTTGTTGCATGCTATATTCTCTGAATATGAAAAATATATGCTCATATTGCATTCGCATGCCTAGCGGTACAGAAAGGAATGGTTTTCGAGGCTTTTCATTTAAAACTTAAGATTTACTGTGGTTATAATGATTTTCGAATCTTGATATAATGACTCTTTCGGTCATTTTTGCGTATTTATTTTTCTTGTACTGTTAGAGCTTTCCTGTAGCGGCCCCAAGTTATTTATGGTTTGTTGGGACCGGTGGTTCGGTGCCCTGGCCGTTCGATTGGTCGTTATGATCAATTCCCTGCCTTAGGAGCTGAGTATCAAAATCATGCGATGGTGAATTGCGAACCTAAATTTAAGAATTTTATTAGCATCGCGCGTATTTTTGAAAATATTTTATTTTAAAGTTATATTTTTTATTACCTTTTTTAAAGTATTTTAAAGGTCTATGAAAAATACTTTTATTATGATATAATTGTGTATGTACTTATTTTATAAGGTTTGTATACATTGTAATATTTTAACGGAGATAGTAAATTTAGTTATGTTGAAAATTATTATTATAATATAGTAAGTTAATTGGAAATGATTTTCTATTAGTTATGGTATATTTAAAAAGTTATATATATTTTACCACGAACCTATGCAATACCCGAATATATAGGTAATGTGAAAAATTAATATTGTGGTGACACTACATATACACGTGGGACTTTTGTAAATAAGGCACATAGTGACTAATTGATAGCATATGATTAGTGGCGTGCATAAACTTTATTAAAGTTAGCCATCCATTTGACTTTGCTGGAGGTATTTATACATAAGTATATTACTATGCCGTTTTCACTCAATTTTATTACACAATACATGAAAATAATATTTTTAAGTTGCTGCATAAGCATTGCTATATAGACATAGCTGATGCATAGCATTACTTCTCACGCTTAGAGGATTTGATGTGGAAAATAAATTATTTAATATGTTTTTTGATTATTGAAAAGAAAATCGGCTATCTACGTCAAGTTATTCAAGCCTAAAATTCATGTTTGATTTCATTTTGGATCTTCTCAGAGTGATTCAGACTTGGACATTGTCGTTCTAGCAGCTTGTCATCGGACGACAGGTAGGTTATGGTTTAAACTCCCTAGACTTAGCATATATCGGATAAAATTGTACTAGCTGGCATCCTTGGGTTGGTTTATTAGGTTGGTACCACAGACCTTGACCGCTTTATTCATGTCCGCCTACTTTTGTTCCTCCATTGCTTGTAGTACTTATGGATATATTTTATTTACCCTTGTGGTCCTATGAGGCCTTGTTGACTCTGGAACATAGAAGGTGGGATTTTCGGAATGTCCGCGAGTCCCGAGCATAGAATTATCCTTCTAGGTTGGTTATGCTTGCTGAGTAGCTATGGGCCTGTGCAGGGTCGATATGTTGATTGTGAGCTGCTGGACAGCTATTGTGTTTGATCATACCATTTCCATGCATTTAAAGAGGTTTTATCCATGTTTTACTACGGTTTGGCTTCGGGCCTACTGGCACTATTTTCTAAACCTTGCATGGCCCCGGGGGCCTATTTTTGATGGAAATGATTTGGAAATGGTTTGATTTAACTTGTAAATATTCCTGGATAAAAGAAAGTAAAATTATGTTTTAAATCACAAGTTTTACGATTAACGCTAGACTCGGTAGGGCCGGGGTACTAGTTGAGTTTTGTTGCTACTTGAGATGATTTTACACTCGATCGGACTGAGCACCTGAGATGAATTTCTACTGTTTAGACCCGGTTATGCCCGGGCACCCTTGGAGGGGGTTTTTGAGATATTTTCCTACTACTTTAGTCCTGGACAGGGTCTGGGCATGAATATTAGAGACTGGGTCTCTATCTTGAACCCGAACTTGCTTCCTGATGACATGTTTTGATACTGAGTTTTAGTATGGGGTGTGGGACCTCCATGGACCTTGACATCCGGGCCTGGGGCTGCGGGCTGCGTGTGCCGGAGAAAGGGTATACGGTGGAGTAGAGGTATACGGGCAGTGTCCTTCCATGGAACCTACCTGCTGGGCCGGATCGGCAACGGAGGAGGTACATACAGAGATACCATTTCACTTGAGATCTTCATGCATCATATCATTCATTGTTTGAGGCTCCACCCTTGTTTGTTGTTTGTTGATTGTACGCTCCAGTAGTATGGGATGCCGGAGGGTTTGTTTTCACTTGTTTGTGTTCCTCGGTTGTATGGGCGGCCGGGGGACTGTAGGTTGACTCTTGCTATTTACTTACAGAATTGTTCCCTGTTAAGGTTAAGTATGAAATTGGTTACTGCTAAACTGTTAGCTTCTGGATTTGAGATTGATATGATTAGTTGAGTTTTATTCATGTCTCTGAGCATGCCTATCATTACTCTTTCCCTCTTCTTACACTTGAGGTTACCGGTATACCGTCCATTTTATAAACTTATTATGTATACACTGTTATTGCAAGGACCCCAGGTGCGTTGTTTCTTACTTTCCCCTGCGCCTATGGTGTATATATTCTGCGTGTTGGCCTCACATGTGGTTCTGTTGACTTCCCTCTGGGCTAGTTCCTGTGTACTTTTTGTTGATTTCTGTGACTACTTGCTTCTATTCTGTCTGTTACTACACTTTTATCTTATATGTGCCCAGTTGGCCTATGATACCTACTGGGTACCTTATGCTTCGCATTTGGTGCTCACCCTACCCCCTGCATCTGTTGGTGCAGATCTTAGCGTGGGCCATCGCCGCTAGATCGCTGTGACTCGTGCTTGGAGATCCGTTGGGGACTACTTCAGACTGAGGGTGAGCTCTTGGCGATAGGAGCTTAGCTTTAGTTTATCTTTTGCTTTATGTACTTTATTACCATTCAGAGACATCTGTATATATTGTTTTGGATCGTTTGCACTCCATGTATGTAGTTTTGGCTCTTTACTATGATACCAGGTCTTGGGGTTTGGCTTAGTTTCCGCATATGTACATATACATTCCTGTTATCTATTCTCTTCATCTTGTTCCCTTACTTTTGCTTATTAAACTACCCTCCTGCTTATTTGTTAGCTAGTAGCCCATTACTAATTGTCCTGGGCTACGGGAATTGGTTCGCCTACTGAGGGGTTGTAGGTGCCATCATGACCGAGAAATCGGGTCGTGACAACTTGGTATCAAAGCTTTAGGTTCACCGGTGTCATCGGTATAGGAGCCAATGTCTAGTAGAGTCCTGCGGATCGGGGCGGAGACGTCCGTACTCAATCTTTGGGAGGCTACAGTGACATTTTAGGAAATTTGACTCTTTCATTGCTTCTGTGTCGTGCGTGGAACCCTTGAAATTTCTGGAAATCTTATTTGTTCTACTTCATTCTTCCGCAGATAGTTCGTACGAGATTATCGGCATCACGCGGAGATAAGCCTCCCACTCCAGCTAAGGGTCGAGGACGCCCTCGAGCAGTGGTACCTGCTAGAGCTGCTAGAGTGGAGATAGAACCCGAGTGGCAAGTGGATCAGGAGGCAGCCCAGGTACCACCAGCTCCACCACCAACTCCAGCACCAGCTCCAGTACCGGCTCCAGCGCCAGCTCCAGTACCATCTCCAGTGCCCACTTCTGTGCCATTTCCAGCCGCAGCTCAGCCTTCAGATATTCAAGGATTACTATTACAGCTTTTTGGTATGATTGGAGAGCGGCCTTCTGAGGTAGCACAAACATCCTCTCAGGGGGCAGCCCTGGGTGCATAGAGTTCAGGATCGCAGCCTGCTACTGTGGCTCCCCGTACGGAGGTCATTCCAGTCCCATCTGTTGCACAGCCTCTTGCTCCTCGCCTAGCTATGACAGAGTCGGAGCAGAAGGCGTTGGGTAGGTTTTTGAGGTTAGCACCTCCGAGGTTTGCTGGTACTTCATGACAGAATCCACATGACTTTATTACTACCTGTGAGGATATGTTGCATCATTTGGGTTTGTTGGAGACTCACGGGGTTGGTTATACTACCTATCAGTTGGAGGGCCCAGCGAAGTTATGGTGGAGGGCCCAGGTTGCTTGTAGACCACCATCGTCACCTCCTTTGACCTGGTCTGAGTTTTATGAGGCCTTTATGGCCAAGTTCCTACCTCACAGTGATCGTGAGCGTCGCAGGGAGCAGTTTACTCACCTTGTGCCGGGGTCTATGACTTTCTCGGAGTATGAGACCCATTTTCATCAGCTAGCACCGTTTGGAGCTATGATCATTCCTACCGAGGCAGATAGGATTCACAGATTTGTATGGGGTTTGAGGGCAGAGATCAGGCAGCCAGCTGAGATATTGATTGCTGGTGGTCGGTCATTTCAGGCTATCGTAGACTATGCCCGTACTGTGGAGGACTTACAACGACATGATCAGGGGTCCACAGATAAGAGGCCTCGACATCAGGGTGTCTACAGTGGTTCCAGATATGGTGGTAGAGATTCTGGACAGTGGAGCCGGAGTTATCAGCCACAGCAGCACCAGGGTCAGTCCAGCCGACCGGTTCAGGCTTCCCTTCAGACTTTCGGTAGTACCCAGTTCGAGCAGGGTCAGAGCAGCCATCAGGGCTATAGCGGCCAGTGTTCGAGGGGTACAGTTTCTAGGGCATCAGGTCGTGGTGGTCATACATGATCTGTTGGTTCATCTTGACTGAGTCGTCCGTCTGGGGCTTGTTTTACTTGTGGTGCAATTGGTCATTTTGCTAGAGATTCCCCTCAGCAGGGTACAGTTCAGCTGGCCGAGCCTTTACGAGCAGTTCAGCCTCCGGCTAGAGGGGGTGGTCGTCAGAGTAGAGGTGGTGCTCCAAGCGGCAGAGCAGGTGGTAGGGATGACGGTCGGGCAGGTGGAGGTCATCGTCAATATTACGCGGTGCCTAGGAGACCAGAGGCAGAGGCCTCAGATGCTGTGATTACAGGTACGCTTTCTGTGTGCCATCAGTCTGCTATGGCTTTATTTGATCCTGGATCCACTTGTTCATATGTATCTGCCTACTTTGTGCCTTGTTTGAGGTTGGCTAGTGAGCCATTATCTGTTCTTGTTTCTGTTTTGACCCCAGTAGGAGATTCTTTAATAGTGGATCGGATTGTGAGATCTTGTATGCTATCTATTGGTGATTCAGAGACTTGGGGTGATTTGATGATTCTTGATATGCTAGATTTTGATGTGATATTGGGCATGGACTGGTTATCCCCTCACCGTGTGGTTTTGGATTGTTATGCCAAGACCATTACCATAGTTGTGCCCGGTGTATCCCCAGTTGTGTGGCAGGGTTCTGTTAGCCATGCACCATCTGGGATCATCTCTTGTCTTCGAGCTAGGAAGTTGATTTCCCGTGGGTGTTTAGCTTATCTAGCATATGTCCGAGATGTTAGTGCTGACCCTACTTCTCCTAAGTTAGTTCCTGTGGTTAGAGACTTACTCGATGTGTTTCCTACCGACCTGCCAAGCCTTCCACCTGAGAGAGATATTGATTTCGCTATTGAGCTAGAGCCGGGCACCAGGCCCATTTCTATTTCTCCTTACCGTATGGCTCCTTCTGAGTAGAGGGAGCTTAAGGAGCAGCTCCAGGATCTGTTAGTTAAGGGGTTTATTAGACCTAGTGTGTCACCTTGGGGTGCTCCTGTTCTCTTCGTGAAGAAGAAGGATGGGTCGATGCGCATGTGTATTGATTATCGGCAGCTGAATAGGGTGACAGTGAAGAATAGGTATCCGATGCCGAGGATTGATGACTTGTTTGACCAGCTTCATGGTTAAGTCGTGTTTTTGAAGATTGATTTGAGGTTCAGCTACCATCAGTTGAGGATTAGGGCGGAGGACATCCCTAAGACAGCATTCAGGACACGTTATGGCCATTACGAGTTCCTGGTGATGTCTTTTGGGTTGACTAATGCCCCCGCAGCCTTTATGAACTTGATGCACAGGGTTTTTGGCCCGTATTTGGACTCATTTGTTATAGTTTTTATAGACGACATCTTGGTATACTCGCGTAGTAGAGATGAGCATGAGCAGCACTTGAGGGTTATACTTCAGACTTTGAGAGATAATAAGCTTTATGCCAAGTTCTCAAAGTGCGAGTTTTGGCTTGAGTCAGTTGCATTCCTAGGGCACGTAGTGTCTAAGGAAGGGATTAGGGTTGATCCGGGAAAGATTTTTGCGGTTTGTGATTGGCCTAGACTTACTACTGCTACTGAGGTCCGCAACTTTATTTGGTTAGCAGGTTACTACAGACGGTTCGTTGAGGGATTTTCTTCCATAGCAGCACCCTTGACTATGCTGACTAGGAAGGATGTCCCATTTCAGTGGTCGGATCAGTGTGAGGATAGCTTCCATAGGCTTAAGGCCTTATTGACTTCAACTCCAGTTTTGACTTTGCCGGTTGAGGGTCAGAGCTTCTCCGTGTACTGTGATGCTTCTGGGGTTGGTCTTGGTTGTGTGTTGATGCAGAAGGGTCAAGTAATA
This sequence comes from Jaltomata sinuosa, assembly GCA_003996215.1. NCBI lineage: Eukaryota > Viridiplantae > Streptophyta > Magnoliopsida > Solanales > Solanaceae > Jaltomata > Jaltomata sinuosa. Next base: position 147,077 of record QJPP01002088.1, on the reverse strand, counting down.
GCATATGCGTCGAGGCAGCTGAAGGTCCACGAGCGCAACTACCCCACTCATGACTTAGAGTTGGCGGCGATAGTTTTCGCGCTAAAGATCTGGAGGCATTACCTATATGGAGTTCACTGTGAGATCTTCACTGATCACCGTAGTCTTCAGTATATCACGAGTCAGCGAGAGTTGAACTCGAGACAGATGAGATAGGTCGAGTTACTGAAGGACTATGACTTCACTATTCTGTATCATTCGGGCAAGGCAAACGTGGTAGCGGATGCCTTGAGTCGGAAGGCAGTGAGTATGGGTAGCCTAGCTTCTCTCTCAGTTTCAGAGCGACCGTTGGCCTTGTACATCAATTCCTTGGCTAACCGTTTGGTTAGACTTGACTTGTCGGATCCTAGCAGAGTTCTCGCCAGTGTTGAGGTTCGTTCTACTTTGATTGATCAAATTCAGAGCCGTCAGTTTGAGGATCAGCAGTTGTGTGACCTTCGTGATCGGGTTGTTCAGGGTGAGACCAGTCGGTCTACTCTAGATTCAGATGGGGTTCTGAGGTTTGATAGTCGCCTTTGTGTTCCAAGGATTAGTGATTTGATTCAGTTGATACTTCATGAGGCGCATTGTACTAGATACTCCATTCACCCTGGCACAACAAAGATGTATAGAGACTTGAGACAACTTTACTGGTAGAGTGGTATGAAGCGGGATATAGCGGATTTCGTATCTCGGTGCTTGAACTGTCAGCAGGTTAAGTTCGAGCACATAAGACCTGGTGGTTTGATGCAGCGACTTCCCATTCCTGAGTGGCAGTGGGAAGGGATTACTATGGACTTTGTTGTCGGTTTTCCTCGTACTTCCCATGGGTTTGATTCCATATGGGTGATTGTTGATAGGCTGACTAAGTCAACACATTTCTTGCCGGTTCAGACTTCTTATGGCGCAGAGAGGTTAGCTCAGGTCTACCTTCGTGAGATTGTTCGATTGCACGGGGTCCCAGCTTCTATCATTTCAGACCGCGGAACTCAGTTCATATCTCAGTCCTGGAGGGCTATTCAGCGATATTTGGGTACAAAGGTTCATCTTAGTACCGCTTTCCACCCTCAGACAGATGGCCAGTCCGAGAGGACCATTCAGATTCTGGAGGACATGCTTCGGGCCTGTGTTCTTGACTTTGGAGGTTCTTGGAATCAGTTTGTTCCCTTGGCAGAGTTTGCTTACAATAACAGTTTTAATTCGAGTATCGGCATGGCACCTTTTGAGGCTTTGTATGGCAGGCATTGCAGATCACCGGTAGGTTGGTTTGATGGTTTTGATTCTAGGCCACAGAGTACAGATTTGCTTCGAGATTCCTTAGATAAGGTTCGAGCGATTCAGGACAGACTTCAGGCAGCTCAGAGCAGGCAGAAGAGTTATGCTGATCGTAGGCTTCGTTCCTTGGAATTTAGTGTTGGTGACTTGGTGTTTTTCCGTGTATCACCCATGAAGGACGTGATGAGATTTGGTAGGCGGGTCAAGCTTAGCCCCAGGTACATTGGGCCGTTTGAGATTCTTCAGAAGGTTGGTAACGTTGCCTATCAGTTAGCCTTGCCTCTGATGTTTTCAGCTATACTTCCTGTATTTCATGTTTCGATGTTGCGTCGGTATGTCCCAGACGAGTCTCATGTGTTGCAGTTGGATTCAGTTCAGTTGGGTGAGAGTTTAGCCTTTGTTGAGGAGCTGGCAGCTATTTTGGCCAGAGATGTCAGGAGATTGAGGTCTCGAGAGATCCCAGTGGTTAAGGTTCAGTGGAGGCACCGTCCAATCAAGGAGGCTACCTGGGAGATCGAGAGAGATATGTGGGCTCAGTATCCGCAACTGTTTGAGCATTCAGGTACTCCCTTGTCCTTGACTTTCGAGGACTAAAGTCTCTTTCGTAGTGGATGATATAATGACTCTTCCGGTCATTTTCGTGTATTCATTTTTCTTGTACTGTTAGAGCTTTCATGTAGCGGCCCCAAGTCATTTATGGTTTGCTGGGACCGGTGGTTCGGTGCCCTAGCCATTCGATTGGTCGTTATGATCAATTCCCTGCCTTAGGAGCTGAGTATCAAAATCGTGTGATGGTGAATTGCGAACATAAATTTAAGAATTTATTAGCATCGCGCGTATATTTGAAAATATTTTATTTTAAAGTTATATTTTTTATTACAATTTTAAAAGTATTTTAAAGGTCTACGAAAAATATTTTTATTATGATATAATTGTGTATGTACTTATTTTATAAGGTTTGTATACATTGTAATATTTTAACGGAGATAGTAAATTTAGTTATGTTGAAAATTATTATTATAATATAGTAAGTTAATTGGAAATGATTTTCTATTAGTTATGGTATATTTAAAAAGTTATATATATTTTACCACGAACCTATGCAATACCCGAATATATAGGTAATTTGAAAAATTAATATTGTGGTGACACTACATATACACGTGGGACTTTGGTAAATAAGGCACATAGTGACTAATTGATAGCATATGATTAGTGGCATGCATAAACTTTATTAAAGTTAGCCATCCATTTGACTTTGCTGGAGGTGTTTATATATATGTATATTACTATGCAGTTTTCAGTCAATTTTATTACACAATACATGAAAACAATATTTTTAAATTGATGCATAAGCATTGCTATATAGACATAGCTGCTGCATAGCGTTACTTCTCACGCTTAGAGGATTTGATGTGGAAAATAAAATATTTAATATGATTTTTGATTATTGAAAAGAAAATCGGCTATCTACGTCAAGTTATTCAAGCCTAAAATTCATGTTTGATTTCATTTTGGATCTTCTCGGAGTGATTCGGACTTGGAAATTGTCGTTCTAGCTGCTTGTCATCGGACGACAGGTAGGTTATGGTTTAAACACCCTAGACTTAGCATATATCAGATAAAATTATACTAGCTGGCATCCTTGGGTTGGTTTATTAGGTTGGTACCACAGACCTTGACCGCTTTATTCATGTCCGCCTACTTTTGTTCCTCCGTTGCTAGTAGTACTTATCGATATATTTTATTTACCCTTGTGGTCCTGTGAGGCCTTGTTGACTCTGGAACATAGAAGGTGGGATTTTGGGGATGTCCGCGAGTCCCGGGCATAGAATTATCCTTCTAGGCTGGTTATGCTTGCTGAGTAGCTATGGGCCTGTGCAGGGTCGATAGGTTGATTGTGAGCAGCTGGACAGCTATTGTGTTTGATCATACCATTTCAATGCATTAAAGAGGTTTTATCCATGTTTTACTACGGTTTGGTTTCGGGCCTAGTGGCACTATTTTCTAAACCTTGCATGGCCCCGGGGGCCTGTTTTTGATGGAAATGATTTGGAAATGGTTTGATTTAACTTGTGAATATTCCTGGGTTAAAGAAAGTAAAATTATATTTTAAATCACCAGTTTTACGATTAACGATAGACTCGGCAGGGCCGGGGTGCTAGTTGAGTTTTCTTGCTACTTGAGATGATTTTAGCCTCGGTCGGACCGAGCACCTGAGATGACTTTCTACTGTTTAGACCCGGTTATGCCCGGGCACCCTTGGAAGGGGTTTTTGAGATATTTTCCTACTACTTTAGTCCAGGACAGGGTCTGGGCATGCATATTACAGACTGGGTCTTTATCTTGAACCCGGACTTGCTTCCGGATGACATGTTTTGATACTGAGTTTTAATATGGGGTCAGGGACCTCCATGGACCTTGACATCTGGGCCTGGGGCTGCGGGCTGCGTGTGCCAGAGGAAGTGTATATGGTGGAGTAGAGGTATACGGGCAGTGTCCTTCCATGGAACCTACCTGCTGGGCCGGATCGACACCGTAGGAGGTACATACAGAGATACCATTTCACTTGAGATCTTCATGCATCATATCATTCATTGTTTGAGGCTCCACCCTTGTTTGTTGTTTATTCATTGTACGCTCCGGTAGTATGGGATGCCGGAGGGTTTGTTTTCACTTGTTTGTGTTCCTCGGTTGTATGGGCGGCCGGGGGACTATAGGTAGACTCTTGCTATTTACTTACAGAATTTTTCCTTGTTACGGTTAAGTATGAAATTGGTTACTGATAAACTGTTAGCTTTTGGATTTGAGATTGATATGATTAGTTGAGTTTGATTCATGTCTCTGAGCATGCCTATCATTACTCTTTCCCTCTTCTTACACTTGAGGTTACCGGTATACCGTCCATTTCATAAACTTATTATGTATACACTGTTATTGCAAGGACCCCAGGTGCGTTGTTTCTTACTTTCCCCTGCGCCTATGGTGTATATATTCTGCGTGCTGGCCTCACATGTGGTTCTGTTGACTTCCCTCTGGGCTAGTTCCTATGTACTTTTTGTTGATTTTTGTGACTACTTGCTTCTATTCTGTCTGTTACTACGCTTTTACCTTATATGTTCCCAGTCGGCCTATGATACCTACTGGGTACCTTATGCTTCGCATTTGGTGCTCACCCTACCCCCTGCATCTGTTGGTGCAGATCCTAGTGTGGGCCATCGCCGCTAGATCGCTGTGACTCCATCTTGGAGATCCGTTGGGGACTACTTTAGACTGAGGGTGAGCTCTTGGCGATCGGAGCTTAGCTTTAGTTTATCTTTTGCTTTATGTACTCTATTACCATTCAGATACATCTGTATATATTATTTTGGATCGTTTGCACTCCATGTATGTAGTTTTGGCTCTATACTATGATACCAGGTCTTGGGGTTTGGCTTAGTTTCCGCATATGTACATATATATTCCTGTTATCTATTCTCTTCATCTTGTTCCCTTACTTTTGCTTATTAAACTACCCTCCCGCTTATTTGTTAGCTAGTAGCCCATTACTAACTGTCCTGGGCTACGGGAATTGGTTCGCCTACTGGGGGGTTGTAGGTGCCATCATGACCGAGAAATCGGGTCGTGACACTTAAAGGGATTATCTTGGGTTCTACTACTGATTTTGGAAAGGAAAGGAAAAGTATTATTTTTTTACCGGTCCAAGAGATGTTTCCAGACCTTTTCTCCATTTTACTTTCTATATATATATATATATATATATACATATATGTAGTCTGATGTGTTATTCCGGACATCCCGATGCATTATTCCAGGTTCTTACTTTATATATACATTTATCGTCCGATGCGTTATTCTGGACGCCTCAATGCGTTATTTCAGGTTCTACTCTTTATACATTTATGCATCACATCATCCCTCATTACATTGCATTATGCTTGAGTGTACTTGGATTGTCTGTTGCCTTGGTTTCACTTTTGGTTGTTACCTTCTTCTCTGTTAGCTCGGTTAGTTCTGTTTTTGGTTTTATAACTAGATTTAGGTAGATCCCTGTAGTTAGCTTACTTTCCTGTAATTTATATTATACATTATCTTTCTGCGCTCGGTCAGCCTATGATGCCTACTGGGTATTTTTATACTCATACTACACTCTACATCTTTTTCTGATGCAGCACCTTGTATGAGCCACCCTCGTTGATCCTCCTGTCGTTCTAGGCCAGCTGTTGTTCAGATTGTGGTGAGCTCCCAACATTTTGGAGACTTTTACTGCTTTCCTTCTATTTTTTGTCTATATTTTTATATTTTGGATAGACAGAGTTTGTTGTATAGCTACTCCATACTTTAGACGCTCTTGTATCTGTGACACCATGTCCGGATTGGTTCTTGTGTATATTTTGTCTTCTTGGTCACTTTAGGGCCATTTTTGTATATTTAGTACAGTTGGTATGTATCTATGTTATTGGCTCTATTTCCTTTGTATATCTCTTCTACTTCCCTTATTTAAACTGCTTTATTTTATCTTTCACGTTATTGGGTTGGCTTGCCTACCGGAGGGTTATGTAGGTTCCATCGTGACCCGGTTTTGAGTCGTTATATTTAACCTTATCTTTTGAGGTAACAAAATTCAAAAACTGGTTGAGCTATTGTGTGTGTATATATATATATATGCAACTTTTCTATCGTTCGTTTAATATTTTCTCATATCAATCTGGTAGTGATCATGCTGGATTAAGACAATCCCTTGATAGTTTCTGATGGATGTATATGTAGTTTTTTTTTTATAAAATCTTTATACACAATACAAGGACATATTTTTGTAAAGAATTGCTTTTAATACTATTTAGAAAAACCAGTTCATGCTTCTTATCATCATCAAACTCTTACAGGATTATTTAATTAGTTATTTCTAAAGAAGTTTTGATGTTGAAAAACTCCTTAGGTATATCATAATATAATTATCTTTGTGAATGTCGACATTGACCCCCAACAATTTCAATGATATAAATCTTTTTCTGATGTGTCCCAAAGAATAAACCCATTCTCCGATTACATTACTTTGTAATAAAAATAGATGCAATAGAAATTTAGAGGAGAAATTTTCTAAAGGCATAAAGTTGTGGCTCCGCTAAGCATCTTGCAGAATTTTTGTGATTAATCTGCATTGCTGATTTTAAGAGTAAAGAACTCATTTAAAATAGTTAATATACCGTAGGAATAATTTATTCTAAGTCCTTGCATGTCCAACTTACATTGAAAAGCATTACTATATAAAAAGACTACATTCTAATTATAAGGGATCAAAGATCGTTCTATTTGGTTCTTAAAAAGGAAAAACTTCTTCTGTAGTACCTTTCAAACATTGCAAATTAAAGTGTCTATTAAAGTTATATATATGTTTTAAAGGAACTGTTGAAGAAGCTTTCATATTTTTAATATAGTATATGAATATATGTATCTATTAAAGAAAATCACCTATGAAATACAATATACTCCTTTCTGTTATTTTTATTTTGTCACAAGTAGTTGTGTTATATTATTATGCTCATATGTATTGTAGTTCGTGTTTTCTTTATATTATTATTCATAGTGCATTTTCGTGTATCAATACTAACATAATTTTAAATTTTTATATCAATGGCAAAATTTTGTGACGTTAAGTTATCATGTTTCTCTTTAAGTACACTTTTAATATTTAAAGTATTACATTATTTTTTAAAAGTTTTTTACTTAACAAAATAACATACACACAATAAATTATTATTTTTATATAATTTTATTATTAATTAATGTGATACAAGTGCAAAACACGTACACTTAACCAGTATAATACTAAAAGTGAGAAGCTCTAAAGTGCAAAGCTGGATTATTATTTTACCCCTACACTAAATTAAAATATTATAAATCATCTAATTAAATATTTGTAACGACCCTTTATGTCATTACGGGTGAGCCAATTGCGCAAAAAAAATTAGTTAGGTTTTTCCCGAAATTGAAAGTTAAAAATTTCAATCTAGGCTAGTCTTAGACAAAATTTGAGCGAGGTATGGTCTAAGGCAATTTGAGAATGGATTGGGTAAATGCAAAAAAAATTAGCTTGACTTTATGTTAGCTAAGACAATAAGAAATCCGTAGGACTTTTCAGAAGTGAATTCGGGTAAGTAGAACTCCCGATATCGAACTTGACGTAAATGTATTAGTTTGGAATGTCATGGTTTAAGGGTGCATTATCAAAAAGGTAAAATTCGGAGCAATCCCAGTTTCTGCCTCGCCATACTGGCTATAGTGGGTGGCAGGCCGCTATAGGGCTGCCTCTATAGTGGAAATTTTTTCGCTATAGCGAAAGTCAAAGGCGGTCAATCCCGCTATAGTGGATAGATTTTGCTAGAGTGATGCCGCTATAGAGGGATCAAGCCGCTATAGCGGGGTGAATCGTTGTTTATGCATAAACTTCTCCAAAAATATTTTATTATTTCTAAACATGTTTTCGGGAGGGGTTAGAAAATTTTCACCTAATTTCCACCGGAGTTCTTGGTAATGGTAAGTTTTTTATCCCCATTAACTAGTTTTTCAATTCTTCGACCTTAAAATCACTAGTTTACAAGTTTTGGGGAGGGTTTAACTTGACCTAGTTGTAATTTATGGTGCAAGGGGGGTAAATTGGATGTAAAACCTTCGGGTTTTAGTTAAAAGTTTATTATTTACTCTTGCATGACCATAATTCACTAATGTAACCATGAAATTGGTAGTTTTAAGGTGAATTTATGGTGGAAAATCCCTAGAATGGGTTAGATTAGGTGGGATGATCATGAAATTGGCTTTGAGGTTTGGGATTAGGTTGTAATCCTCGAGATTATGGGCAATTTGCTTGATTATGTATTTATATTTCTGTTTTTAGACCACAATCAAGCCGAGGTTGCAAGAAAAGGGAAGGCTCAGGTTCAGTAGAGGAGTTCTGGCTTGGATTGAGGTAGGTGATTGAGGCATGATAACTATTCCTTAGTATTGCTTGTACAATGCATGTTCAAGGAAAAATGAATGACTTTTTGATATCCTAAGTGTTAATCACATGCAATGAGTTTATTTGAAAGCTTGTTGGTTTTTACAAGTGTTGTTCTGTTATCATTGTCGTTGTGATTGTATTGATATATGTCGTTATTGTGGAATGTATCGGTATTTGGACATCTCCACGGTATTATTGATATAATGTTAGCAGACACTTGATAGCTGAGATTTGGTACATAGACAAGAGCTCATCCCGTGCAGTTCATGGCTAGTGGGCGACCATAAAACCTTAGCATGTGTGTACAGGTATTGGCGAGTGTGACGGTTCCTTGAGTGAACTAGAGATTATGTATTTTGTTGATTATATTGGTTCTTTGAGTGAACCGGGCTTAAGTGTTGTCATTATTATATTGGTTCCTTGAGTAAACTGGGTTTGTGTGCTTAATTGTTAAAGGTAGTTTCTTTATGTAAGCCGAAACGCATGTTAATTTCCATAGTTGTTGTCTTAGGGATTCTTGGGTGGTCTGGGTTACATATAATATATGACATAATTTTGTGTTGTCTATTACTTGTGTAGTTGGGATATGATTTATATGATTGTTGAGTCATTGTTGTTGACTTGGAGTTTCGTTGGTGATCATAGTTTGACTTGACTTGTTATTTCTGTTTGACTCATATTTACTGAACTTCTTGTTGTACTTGTTACAAGGTTAAGCGTTATGAACTTGGAGTAGAGTTGCATGATAGGGTTCATGGTTGTCTTGTTGTACTACGTTATGGTTATGTGTTCATATCTCTCATTTTGGGTTGTTGATGACTCTACCAGCACACCGTTATTTCTTGTGTATTGATACTATATGTGCTCTTCTTTGTTAAGTACAGGGCATATTCAAGCGATTGTTTCGAGACCTCCACTGTGATTCAGACCGTATTCGAACTCAAGGGTGAGCTGCATTTTCTGGGCTATCATGAGTTCTTCACTTGTTTTCTGGTCCATTGTACGAACATAGATATTACTTTGGTTTTATGGTTGCATCCCCTTCCTTTAGACAATTTATAGAGTTTTGGTACGATGATTTTAAGGTTCTAGGGATGGTGTATTTTCGCATACTTATCTTCACTCTTAATTTTATGTCACGACACAACCTATCGAGCAGTGTGGGTGCCTACTCTAACCACCTAGATAGACGAACCCTTACTACTCGATCCAACAGGTGCTTGCGGAAAACAGAGAATAACAACATAATAATCTCATTTTAATATGTTAAAGTATTTACAATTCGTTTTAGAAATATATTTTTCCAAAGAATACAGTAAAGTTGTTTTACAATTTGAAATACCCCTCCCTAGGATCTAGTCTAAGCCGACACAAGAGCTACTACAAGTGTAATACAAGGAAAATAAGATGACACAACTCCCACCATAGAACAAGAGTATGATCTGCTGAAGATCACCATCGTCCTGTGCCTAAGTAACATCACCAACTCTGTAACCAGACTATACCCAAAAAGGTATAGCAAGAGTAGAATCAGTATAAACACACGTACTGGTAGGCATCATCGGTCGACCCAAATCCACTCGTACCATCATATAATAAAATAAGAAAAAGCATGTAAATAATTTCAATGGTCCCTTCTTCCAACTTCCACCTTTACCAGACCAAATCTCACTGACCATCTACTAATACCTCATCCCTCAACCCTTCCTAACTATTCCGCTGCCAAATCCACCACTCTAGCTATACGCCCAATACCTACAACTTCTCAAGTCACTTTAACATTAGACACCCCAAGTCACCTTAGCCTTAGACTTCGCAGGTCACCTTAGCCTTAGACTCTCCAAGTCACCTTAGCCTTAGACTTCCCAAGACACCTTAGCCTAGCCCAACCACTAAGTCCAAACCAGACTACCACTCCATTTACTCAACCAACCCCTATGACTAAGAACCCAAAACAATCCAGTAACTGCCAACCCAGACCAACCACACTCATGGTGCTACTAACAAGTATCCCAGACCTCTCAGGGGTCCCTAAGATAATTCTCCAACATGTGAATGCTAACTAGCAATACAACTCCAGACCTTTGGTCTTCCTCTTAGCTTATCACCACACATAACAGTCAACACCCATTGACGATACCTCATGACCATAACACGTCAATATATCCTTTTACATTGTCCGGACCCATCCTGGGATCCCCATAATAACACCTAAGTGTTAAACATGCAATCTGGTCTACACCAAGACCAAACTCACAATCAAATATAATAACCCGGCCTCTCATGGACCATATGCAAATGTCACAATCCAAGAAACACAACTCGGTCCACTCATGGAACCATCATAAAAAATGCAATAATTTAATAAATTAAACTCGTACCAGGTGTGGTACCCGAGCCAACCATTTGTTATTCCGTACCAGGCGTGGTACCCGAGTCAACCAATAAGTAACCTGTACCAGGCGTGGTACCCGAGCCAACTATTTAGTAACCTGTACCAGGCATAGTACCCGAGCCAACCGAATGTCACACATAAATCCAACAGTAACAAATAATAAACAAAAACATACTTGTAACCCAATGAGAAATAACACCCAGTTCATTTTACAAGACTGCTATATGGATATTTAGACATTCATAACTATTCCTTTGCATGCAACTCATACAATACTTAAGCAAAAGCACACGAACATACAATGCATATGGGGGAATCAATAACCATCACCTACCCTCACCCCGGGTACGCAACTCAACCTTGGATCCTATCCAAAGAAAAACCCTTGTTCACCCTTTTTAAACACATATTTAGCAGATACATTAGTTCCTGAACTTCTCCTTAGGTAACTACAATATGGGGAAGACACCTCTTATCCTCGGTAATTCAGCCACACTTATTAATCTATTCATTATTCCGAGACCTTATCGAAAATTTCCCTTTTTACTTAGCTATTTAGTCACCCAAGCATTTCAGGTTCCCCGAACCTTTTCGACATCCCAGTCCCTAAATTCTATTGTTATGCCATACCCAATAACATGTACCGCCCAAAATATGACAACATGATAACCCTATTCAATCAAAATCCTAGGTCATACATAACCAACACCACAATCCACCAGACTCCATGCCTAAAGACCTAAGCATGGATTCTTATTTTCAACTATACAACAAGTTGGAAATGGAAATGATTCAATCTACTCAATAAAGAAAACCTAGCCTACCTGGACACCAAGCAGCTACGCAGTGCAAATTTCTGGCTCCGTGAAGGCATTCTCAGCTGGATGACGATCCTGAAATCCATTGTTCCGCGTACTTTCAGCCATAATCCCTCATTATCATGGCTCCCAAGCCTTGGAGTAGCCTAGGAGGGTTTTTGGAGAATCTCTCGTATGTTTCCCAACTGAGGAGGAGAAGTCTTTTATTTAAAATCACGTAACAGGCTACTGCCTCCCGTCACCCCGTATAGTGGACGGCCATCCGCTATAGCGGCAATAGCAGAGTGACATTATCCCGGGCCCAACTCAATACAAAAATATTTTTAAATCGTTCCTGAAATTTTGCGATATCATGATTTTTGAAAAAAATAACAGATGCAGCCATTACAACATATACGAATTTACACATCGTTCATCTCCGAAAGATCCCAAAATCAATGAGGAGAAAATGAACTAGCCCGAGACCGTTACTGTCCCAAGTGACCGCGTAATTATGAACCTACGCAAAATATTGATCTTCCCCCTAGTTAGTCGCACTGACTTAAAAGGAAAATAATATTATCTCTCTCTGATAAGAAATTCCTGATCCACTTAAGGAAAATTACACGTGACCCTTCCTGAGCACCTTAGAAATCCGGGACTCTGATAATGTCGGAGCAAAAGAATTTTAAAAGACCCGAGAGAACCTTTCCTTTCTAGAAACTGACTGTCGTCCGCTATAGCGGATATTATACCGTTATAGAGGTTCTGCTACAACACAGTATCGACCGCTATAGTGGTTGGCAACAGATTAAAATAGAGGATAAACGGGTTTTCATCCCCATTCTCCTCTATTTCCTTTCAAAGTACTCCCTTCTTCTCCCGATCACCTTGCTTATAACGTTGGAAATTTCATGTAACAATCGCTTCTACTTACTCATTTACTTTCTTGCACGAATTTAGACATGATTATGGTAGAAAACAAGTATTTGGGGTATACATTGTAGTTGCCTTTTTGAACTTTGACTTGTGTTGGATTTTGTTGAATTCCCAAAGCATGGTTGCTTCCCTTACATTTACAACGCCTCCCCTACATTTTGGGCATAAGGATAAAGTACTTTTTGGCCAAAATGGGCCAAAAATGGTGGGGGGTGAAGGGTTATTCCTGAATAAACTTGTGATTTGGACAAAATTTAGGGGTTATAATGCCCAAACTTTTGTAGAAAACTGTAGTAAAACACTTTAGGAGCACTGGTCTGAACTTGGACTGTTAAAAATGGAGTTTTGGGTCAATATGTGCCATTGATGCACCCCTTGGAGTTTCTGGGATGATGAATACTGCTATAGCGGAATCCGATCACTATGGTAGTTCAGCTATAGCAGAGGAATATCCACTATAATGGTTCCACTGTAGTGGATAGCCGTCTGCTATAGCGAAAGATCTCAAAATAGTGGACTGCCCAGGCTAACACTTAGAAACAATTTCCCCTTTTTCTTACTCATCCCTTTAGGATGAAACAAGCTCTAATCCCACCCTTGGCTATATTGCAGGTTAATCCAATCAATGGCTGAGGAATAGTATCCCATGTATGATTATGTTAGGATCCCTGACAATGCTAGTCAGAAGAGGTTCCGAGACATCCGTTGGGTAGGCTTTTGTTATGAGAGGGGCTGCAGGATGACATGTATGGATGGAAAAGCAGTCGCCTTCCACCACAGGGTTTGAGAGTTTGGTTGGGATTGTTTGCTAATGGCTCCCCTCCCACGCAAATAGGCTAGGTGCAGGAGTTCTATGCCATTTTTCCTACAGTACGTTGGGACGAACCCAATCCCACCATCCTTATCTGGGGGTGGATATTCCAGTGGATTCTCATACGATCAACAAGGAGCTAGGAGTGCCTCATATCTCCAATGCCACCTATGAGGACAAGGCCTAACTTTGGGACATGACTTGGTTGAGGGACACCTTAGTTGATGAGGAGTGTAGAGATCAAGTCTACTGGACTAGTATCAAGGGCATCACTAATGCTTACTTCTCCGCCGATGCTAGGAGGTGGCTCAACTTGGTATCTCGAAGGATCTGCCCATCGGGCAATAAGATCGATGTGAGTTATGCCCGGGCACTGGTGATTGCTTGTGCTATGCAGAGGATTATCCTGAATATAGGGGACCAGATTATCTCAGAGTGGAAGGAATTCTACCGGGGTCATAGAAAGGGCCTCTATCTTTCGGGTTTGGTGTCCGAGCTATGCAGATGAGTTGGGGTGCCTGTGGATCATATTGATAGGGAGGTAGAGATGGTTGACCCATTCAACCCTCTCCAGGTGAAAGTGGTCTCTTCTAAGAAGAAGAAGAAAGTGGATGAAGCAGGAAGTAGTCAACGGGTTGAGGATGCTGACGATGATGAGGATGATGACACTCCCTCTCCTTCCCAGCCTCAACCCCCGATTACTAGCCGCTAGCTGGAGGAGACTTTGGCCGCGGTCTGGAGGTTCACAGAGGGCACCACTGCAGGAGGTACCGCCCAGCCCCCTTCCGCTTAGGATTTTTCTTCACTCCACAGGGAGTTAGAGGAAGAGAAGAAGAAGAGATATTCCCGGGACCGTATGTTCGCCCGGATGTGGAAGACTATCAAGGTCATGTTCTCTTGCGTCACCCCGGGTTAGGAATTGCCCACACTTGAGCCCGAGGACAGGCATGAGTTCCCCTTTCTAAGTGATGATGAGGTTTATGACCTCCCCATCCCCCTTTATTAAGACTCTTTACCGCTTTTTGGTTTTTCTCCCCCGTTTGGGGCTTGTTCTAGAAAATAGTCCCCTTCTTTTCCCCCTTTGATTTTCGCACATGGATGCTAGTTTCAGACATTATTCCCTTTATATGCATACTATGTTAGTTCTATAGCTGGTTTACTAGTTTTACATAGCAATTTATAGCTTAACCATTGTGTTTTAAAACCCCGGGAATGAAATGAAAAACAGGGGAAAACAGGGCAGGCATTCTGCCCTGTGCCCTTCTGCTATAGAGGTTGTCACTCCGCTATAGCGGTACCACCGTAGCAATAAAAATCATGCTATAGTGGGATCACTGTAGTGGTGCAGTTCCGCTATGGCAGTCTTGATGGTAATAGTCTAGAAATTCAAAATTTTTAGTAAGTGTACTCATCCCCCTTCCCGATTACCATTATCTATCCCTGTCATTCCCGCCATAGTCTTAAACAACCCCCAAGACCATTCCTGGAAATGCACAGATCAAAACTTAGCATCCAATCATCACCAATCATAAAAGAATTTCACAAGAAAATTAATCACAACAACACCTTTCCGCTATCCTGCAGGGATAATCCCATTATTCCCATGGTTCTCAACCAAATCCCGATTGTCCTGAAACCGAAGTTTCCTTACAATCGCAAATCCTTCCCCCTCACCATCTTAGCCAATGATGAGTCTCTTTTTGAGAATAACATGAAATCTTAACTCCACGCACATAGCATTTTATCAATTCAAATTATGACTACCGTTAGACCCACAACTTCACAGCAAGGCAACTAATCACACACCAACCAAGTAAGTCATACAATCATTGTAACACACAAAAGTTTTCAAGTTTCACACCACAACAAAGTCAAACGACATATATTGTCCTCTATTCATCCCATGGATGATCGTTAATCGATCATCCATGTTTTACCACAGCCTCTCAGGCTAGATACCAATTGAAACCTTCTCGGTTCCAACTTTTTTTCTTGTTTCATTACAACCAAAGCCCGATGACACCCTGCACTTCACCGAGATACCAATTGAAATTGGGAGATACCAATTGGACTTAACCCATACAAGCAAGTAAACAACCAAACAAAAGGAAAGAAAAAAGAGGGATGTTTCCTAGAATGCTTTATAGCTTCCCAAAGATTAGATGTGGACGTCAACACACCAATCCGCAGGACTATATTCGATATTTTGCTCTTGTACTGGGAGACCAGTAACCTAGGCTCTGATACCATCTATCATGACCCAACCTATCGAGCCATGCGGACGCTTACTCTAACCACCTAGATAGATGAACGTTTACCACCCGATCCAACAGGTGCTTGCGGAAAATAGAGATTAACAATATAATAATATCATTTTAATATGTGAAAGCATTTACAATTAGTTTCAGAAACATCTTTTTCCAAAGAATACAGTAAAGCAGATTTACAATTTGAAGCACCACTCCCTAGAATCTAGTCTAAGCCGGCACAAGAGCTACTACAAGAGTAATACAAGGAAAAGTAAGATGACACAACTCCCACCATAGAACAAGAGTAGGAGCTGCTAAAGATCACCGTCGTCCTGTGCCTAAGGAACATCACCAACCCTGCAACCAGACTATACCTAAAAAGGTATAGCAGAGTAGAATCAGTACAAACACACGTACTGGTCGGCATCATCGGTCAACCAAAATCCACTTGTACCATCATATAATAAAATAAGGGAAATCATGTAAATAATTCTAGTGGTCCCGTCCTCCAACTTCCACCTTTACCAGACCCAATCTCATCGACCATCTACTTATACCTCATTTCTCAACCCTTCTTAACTATTTTGCTGCCAACTCCATCACTCTAGCCATTCCCCCAATACCTATGACTTCTCAAGTCACCTTAACCTTAGACTCCCTAAGTCACCTTAGCCTTAGACTCCCCAAGTCACCTTAGCCTTAGACTTCCCAACTCACCTTAGCCTAGCCCAACCACTAAGTCCAGACCCGGACTACCACTCTGTTTACTCAACCAACCCCTATGACTAAGCACCCAGAAACAACCCTGTAACTGCCAACCCAAACCAACCACACTTATGGTGCTACTAACAAGTATCCCGGACCTCTCAAGGGTCCCTAAGACAATTCTCCAACATGAAAATGCTAACTAGCAATACAACTCCACACCCTTGGTCTTCCTCCTAGCTTATCAACCTCATGTAATAGTCAACACCCATTAACGATACCCCATGACCATAACATGTCGATATATCCTTTTACATAGTCTGGACCCACCCAAGGATCCCTCTAACAACACCTAACTGTTAAACATGCAACCCGATCTATACCAAGACCAAAATTACAATTAAATATAATAAAGCAGCCTCTCATGGACCATATGCAAATGTCACAATCCAAGAAACACAACCTGGTCCACTCATGGAACCATCATCAAAAATGCAATAATTCAATAAATTAAACCCATACCAGGCGTGGTACCCAAGCCAACTATTTTTTATTACGTACTAGGCATGGTATTCGAAACAACCAATTAGTAACCTGTACCAGGCATGGTACTCAAGCCAACCATTTAGTAACCTATACCAGATTTGGTACCCGAGCCAACCGAATGTCACATAGAAATCCAAAGTCACAAATAATGAACAAAAACACACTTAAAACCCAACGAGCAATTACATCCAGTTCATTTTATAAGACTGCTATCCGAACATTTAGACATTCATAACTATTCCCTAGCATGCAACTCATACAATGCTTAAGCAAAAGCACACGAACATACAATGCATAAAGAGTAATCAATAAACAACACCTACCCTCACCCTGGGTACGTAACTCAACCTTGGATATCGTCCGAAGACAAACCCTCGTTCACTCTTTTTAACACACATTTAGCGGATACATTAATTCCCAAACTTCTCCTTAGGTAACTACAATATTGGGAAGACATCTCTTATCCCTGATAATTCAGCCACACTTATTATTCTATTCATTATCTAGAGCCCTTATGATGTGCCGCCATTTTACGGCACTTTCGACTCCTTTAAACTAAGAACAATCGTACGTTTTCAAGCAACCGTTGTCGTTTTTGATGTTTTTATGTTGTATTTTTAGGAAATAGGGACAAACATGGAAACGGAAGGAAATACGAGCAAAACGACATTATGGATAAGAATGACGGCCTGAGTGACAGTCCGTCACACATGTGACCGTCAAGTGGAGGCAGTCCACTGCCTAAGGGTGACGGTTCCGGCGATGGTCCGTCAAACCAGTGACGGTCCGTCAAGCCTGGCCGTCACACCTAGGCAGTCCGCTACGCGGAATCCTAACATTTTTGGGACTTTGTTTCCTAGACTCCTATAAATACCCTATGTTAGGTTTATTTTATTTGTCAAGCTTTTTACAATAGTTCTCCGAATAGTTTTAGGAGTTTTGAGCGAAACTTGGAGAGCAAGAAACACGTTTTCTACTTCTTGAAATCGTGTTCTTGATCTGTTCTTGGGATCTTATTTTTTCTTGTTCTTGGATACTTGAAGATTGGTTTCATTATATTGTAAGAATCTTTTCTCCTTATTTTGAATATGACTTTCTTCTCTTCTTCTTCTAGCATGATTAACTAAACTCCCACAACTAGGGTTGTGGGAGCCATGGCTAAAGTAGCAATATAGATTCCGGGCAGCGTCGGGTTAAATATTTATGATTGTCACGTTGTTAATCATTCATGCTTAACATTTTCTAGTGGTTGCAAACATTAGAACATGCCTAGGTTTAATTTTCTTGAGTACGAGATTAAAACCGGGAAATTTGGTTAACTACAAGGATTCGAGACTACTAACTCTCGTCTTATGATTAATGTTGTAACTAGATTAATCTACTTGATGTTTAGGATTGAAATATAAAAGCACACCTTTTCAAGTTCGAGAGAATTGAAAAGTAAATTTGTCTATTTGGTTGAGAAACGTTTAGATGATACCACTAATTCAATCACATCGTGACAAACATATAAAAAGAACCCGGCTAAGCTAGAATCGACCTCGTTACCAACGCCATGGTAAACACGTCCCTAGTTCATTCTCTCATCTTGATTAAAACTCATACGTTTATTATTTGCTTTGTTACATATTGATCACACCAAAAAAACCCCTTTTTACCAAAAGTTATCGACTATTACTCATCTACTTCACGAACGACCTAATCTGCACCATATTCCCTGTGGGATCGACCCCAACCTCTGTTGGGTTCTATATTTGACAACGATCGCTTACGCTTCGTAATTGGAGTGGTACTTTGAGCGTTATCAAATTTTGGCGCTGTTGCCGGGGAATGCGGTTGTTTATTAAGTCCGGTGTGTTTATTTGACTCTTAGTCATACTTTCCTGCTTTTACGTTTATTTGTTGTTTTTGTTTTTGACAGGGTACAGAGTTGTGCATGCCAAGCACCCGGCGCTCGGGTGAATCAACATTACCTTACGACCCTGAGCTTGCTAGAACATTAAGGCGGAATATGGCCGCACAACTAGAGGCAGCAAGGCTCGCTGCAGAACTGCAGGCCCAACAAAATCTGAATGTTGGTGGTCTGCAGGACGATGTTATGCTGAATGATGAGGATATCGACTTGGATGGAGTTGGCGCTACGGGCGCCATTGCTCTTCCACCGCTAACGCCCGGAGCCAAGTTCAACATCACTAGCACGATGATCCAGCTGTTGAACTTGAGAGGAGTGTTCTGTGGTGCCGCTGGTGATGATCCAAACCAGCACCTGATGAATTTCGTGGGCATCTGCAAGTCGTTCGAGTTGCCTGGAGTGAGTCAGACAGCAATCAGGCTCAGGTTGTTTCGGTTGTCTCTGTCTGATGAGGCAGCATTGTGGTTGACAGAGCTGACCCCCGACTCTATCACAACTTAGGGAGAGTTGAAAGGAGCTTTCCTAGAAAGGTTCTTTCCTCCCTCTAGGATGATAAAGTTGAGGGATGAAATTAGCAATTTCAGACAGCAACCTCACGAAGCGTTATATGAGACTTGGTTGCGGTTCAAGAAGAAGCTGACACAATGCCCGAACCATCAGTTGACCGACAACTTTTTGATGCAGACATTCTACCGGGAACTGAATTCGGCTACCAAGCCGACGTTGGACAACGCAAGCAGGTGGTGCATTCATGGGTCTCACTTTTGTTGAGGCCACAACTACTTTGGACAGGCTCACCAAAACCAACAGGGCCTGGCATACACGGGATACAGAGGTAGCAGCTAGCACTTATGCAGTTGGTATGTCAGCTGAGCAGCGCAGAAAAGAGTAGGAGCGCGACCAAGACATGGCGCATCTGAAAACGCAGTTGGACCTACTGACAAAGCACTTGTTTTCAGGAGGTATGGAGAAGGTAAAAACTGTGGGTTCCCAAGGTAGAGCAGCAAAGTTGGAAACTGAGGAGGAGGCGAATTACTTGGGGGGTTTCCAGGCCAATGGCCAAGGAAACCAAGGTCGGACCTATCAGAAAGACAACTACTACGAAAAAGCTGGCTACAGAGATCGCGAGCAGGGAAACTGGAGGAATAACACCGATAGAGGTGGCTTGTATGTACCACCTGGTAATCGGGACAAAGCTAGCAACGAGGCAGGGACTTCCAAGCTAGAGAACATGATGGCGAAGATGCTGCTGAAGCTAGAATCGACCTCGTTACCAACGCCATGGTAAACACGTCCCTAGTTCATTCTCTCATCTTGATTAAAACTCATACGTTTATTATTTGCTTTGTTACATATTGATCACACCAAAACCCCCCCTTTTTACCGAAAGCTATCGACTATTAGTCATCTACTTCACGAACGACCTAATCTGCACTATATTCCCTGTGGGATCGACCCCAACCTCTGTTGGGTTCTATATTTGACAATGATCGCTTACGCTTCGTAATTGGAGTGGTACTTTGAGCGTTATCAAATTTTGGCGCCGTTGCCGGGGATTTCCCTTTTCAAAGATTTCCCTTTTTACATAGCAATTTAGTCACCCAAGCATTTTTGGTTCCCCGAACCTTTCCGACATCCTATTCCATGAATTTTACCTTTATGCCATACCCAATAACATGTACAACCAGAAATATGACTGCACGATAACCCGGTTCAATCAAAATCCTGGTTCATACGTAACCAACACCATAATCCACCAGACTCCATGCCCAAAGACATAAGCATGGATTCTCTTTTTCAACTATACAACAAGTTGGAAATAGAAATGATACAATCTACTCAATAAAGAAAACCTAGCCTATCTGGACACCAAGCAGCTACGCAGTGCAAATTTTTGGCTCCGTTAAGGCGTTCCCAGTTGGATGACGATCCTGAAATCCATTGTTTCACATACTTTCAGCCATAATCCCTCCTCCTCATGGCTCCCAAGTCTTGGAGCAGCCTAGGAGGGTTTTTGGAGAATCCCTCATATGTTTTTCAACTGAGGAATAGAAGTTTTTTATTTGAAATCACGTAACAGGTTACTGCCTCCCGTCACCCCGCTATGGAGAATGGCCATCTGCCATAGCGCTGCCGCTATAGCAGAATAAATACCACTATAGCAGAGTGATGTCATCCCAGGCCAAATTTTAAAAATTGTAAATTCTCCGTCCTGTCGCCCTGCTCAATACAAAAATATTTTTAAATCATTCCCAAAATTTTGCCATATCATGATTTCTCTGAAAAAAATAACTGATTCGGTCGTTACATTTCAATTACTGATTATTGGCTTTATTAATGAGATTGTTTTAGTTGCCCATTTTTGGGTAAGTGTTGGATGGTTTATAAGGTTAGTTGGTTCTCCCGCCGAGGATATAGTGTGGGTGCCACTCACGGCGGATTTATATCATGACAATATTACTCAATTATGTTTTAGTTACCTTTAAAATAATAATAAATCATAATTAACATAATGTATGTGTATATATATATATATATATATATATATATATGTCACGACCCAATTTCTCGGTCATGATGGCACCTACAGCCCCTAGTAGGCGAAACAATCTCTGTAGCCCGAAACGGTTAGTAATGAGCTACTATCTAACAAATAAATGGAAGAACAGTTTAATAAGCTAAAGCAAGGGAACAAGGTGAAGAGAATAGATAACAGGAATATATATATACATATGCGGAAGCTAAACCAAACACAAAACCTTGTATCATAGCGTACAAGAGCCGAATCTACATAAGAAGTACAAAGGTCCAAACAATATATATACAAAGCTGTCTACGAGTAGAAATAGAGTACATAATCAAGAGACAAAATAAAAGCTAAGCTCACCCTCAGTCCAGAATATCACATTAACAGCACCTCGCACGAGTCTCCATGAGCTTACGGTGATGGCCCACAGTAGGATCTGCACCAGAAGATGTAGAGTGTAGTATGAGCACCAAATACGAAGCATAAGGTACCTAGTAGGTATCATAGGTCGACTGGTCACATATAAGATAAAAGCGTAGTAACAGAAAAAATTGAAGCAAGTAGTCACAGAAATCATCAAAAAGTACACAGGAACTAGCCTAGAGGGAAGTCAACAGAACAACATACAAGGCTAGAAAGTAGAATATATACACAATAGGCACATGTATAAGCAAGAAATAACGCACCTGGGATCCTTGCAATAACAGTATATACATAATAAGTTTAAGAAATGGATGTTATACCGGTCACCTCATATACAAGGAAAGGAGAAGGAGAGTAAATATAGGCATGCTCGAAAACATGAGTCAATAACGCAACTAGTCATACCAATCTCAAATCAAACAAGTAACAACTTAACCATATATAATCTTATAAGCATAACCGTAACAAGGGAATAACACCACGATAAAGTAAGAAGAGACTACCTACAGTTTCTTGGCCGCCCATACAACCGAGGAACACAATCAAGGGAAAATAAACCCTCCGGCATCCCATACTACCAGATCGTACAATCAAAAAATAGCAAACAAGAGTGGAGACACAAAAAATGAATGATATGATTCATGAAGATCTCAGGTGAAATGGTATCTCTGTATGTACCCCCTCCGGTGCCGATTGGGCCCAGCCGGTGGGTTCCATGGAAGGACACTGCCCGTATACCTCTAGTTCACCGTATACCCTACCTTCGGCAGACGCAGCCCAAAGCCCCAGGCCCGGAGCATCAAGGTCCATGGAGGTCCCAGACCCCATACTAAAACTCAGTATCAAGACATGTCATTCGGAAGCAAGTCCGGGTTTAAGATAGAGACCCAGTCTCGAATATGCATGCCTAAACCCTGTACAGGACTAAAATAGTGGGAAAATATCTCAAAAACCCCTCCATGGGTGCCCGGGTGTAATCGGGTCTAAACAGTAGGAAGTCGGCCCAGGTGCTCGGTCTGGTCGAGGCTAAAATCATCCCAAAGTGGTAAGAAAACTCAACTAGCACCCTGGCCCTGCCAAGTCTAGTGTTAATAGTAAAACTGGTGATAAAAATCATAATTTAACTTTCTTTTACCCCAAGAAGATCCACAAGGTAAGTCAGATCATTTCCAAATCATTTCAATCAAAAATGGGGCCCCGGGGCCATGCAAGGTTTAGAAAATAAATTCAGTAGGCCCGAAGCCAAAATCGTAGTAAAACATGGATAAATCCTCTTTATATGCATGGAAATGAATGACCAACACAAATAGCCGCCCAGCAGCTCACAATTTAACCTATCGACCCTGCATAGGCCCACAGCTACTCAGCAAGCATAACCAGCCTAGAAGGATATTTCTATATCCGGTACTCGCGAACATTCCCAATAACCCACCATATATATTCCAGAGTCAACAAGGCCTCACAAGATCACAAGGGTGATAACATCGTCTATAACAAATGCTACAAATATCGTAGAAAAGAAATGAATCGGACATGAAGAAGCGGTCAAGGTCTGTGGTGCTAAGCTAATAAACCCAACCCAAGGATGCCAATTAATACAATTTTATCCTACATATGCGAAGTCTAGAAGACTTAAACCGTAACTTACCTGTCGTCCGATGACAAGCTCAAACCGATCCGAGAAGCTTCGAAATAAAATCAAACTTGAACTTGGGCTTGAATAACTTAACGTAGATAATTGATTTTCTTCCGAGGATCGACTCTATCCACAAAGTGATTATCCTACCAAATCTTCTCTCGTGTATAATAGTATAAACATATATACAGGATATATTCACCAACTTCTTCAATGGACAAAATAAAATAAGCCTCCTTTTAAAACCTCTATATATATGTGACTATATAACCAGTAGAAGAAAAACATCTAAAAAACATCTAGCTGAAAATTTATTTGTACCAAAGTTCAATGCAAAGTGCTGAATCAATGGATATATAAAGACCTATATATTGTTGGTAATAAGTGATTGGAAAGGTTTGAAATACTACCAATAAAAAGGATAAGTATAAGCCATTCTTGACACATGTACTTGCTGAACTACTCCAGTTCCACGTGAAAGTGGAGGTGCCACTATTTCACACTGCTTATCTCATTATGTGTAAATTTGGGTATTGCATAAATTCGTGGTAAAATAAATATAATTTTTTGAATATATCATAATAAATATAAAATCATTTCAAACAAAACCTACTATATTATAATAATATTTTTTAACATAACTAAGTTTACTATCCCCTGTTAGAATATTAAATAACTTAGAAAACTCTTGTAAAATAAATACGTACACAATATATCGTAACAAAAATATTTTTCATACACCTTTAAAATATTTTATGAAGGCAATAAAAATATAACTTTTTAAATCAAATATTTTCAAATACGCGCGATGTTAATAAAATTCTCAAATTTAAGCTCGCAAGCCTTGGATATGAGACGAAGGTTAAGGTCACACGATTGTGAATCACTATCGCATGGTTTTGATACTCAGCTCCTAAGACAGGAAATTAGTCATAAAGACCAACTGAACAGCCAGGGTACCGAACCACTGGTCTCACCAAGCCATAAATGACTTGGGGCCACTACAGGCAAACTCCAACAGAACAAAAAAAGCGGAAATGGGGGAATATACAGAAGAGTCATTGCATCATCCACTACTAAAAAGGACTTTCATCCTCGAAAGTCAAGGACAAGGAAGTACCTGAAGGCTCAAACAGTTGTGGATACTGAGCCCTCATATCTCTCAGTCTCCCAGGTAGCCTCTTCAATTAGACGGTGCCTCCACTAAATCCTAACAACCGGGATCTCCTGAGACCTCAATCTCCTTATATCTCTGGCCAAAATAGCTACTGGATCCTCAACAAAGGCTAAAGTCTCATCCAACTGAACTTAATCCCACTACAACACATGAGACTCGTCTGGAATATACCGCTGCAACATCGATACATGGAAAATTGGGTGCATAGATTAAAACATCGGAGGCAAAGCTAACATGTAAGAAACACTACGAACCCTCTGAAGAATCTCAAACGGCCCAACGTACATGGGGCTAAGCTTTCCCTGCCGACCAAATCTCATCACGCCCTTCATGGGCAACACACGGAGGAATACCAAGTCACCAACACTGAACTCCAGGGCACGAAGTCTACAATCAGCATAACTCTTTTGCCTGCTCTGAGCCGCCCGAAGTCTGTTCTGAATCACTCAAACTCGGTCTAAGGAATCTCAAAGCAAATTTGTACTCTATGGCCTAGACTCGCAACTATCAAAGCAACCAACTGGCGATCTGGAACACGTACCATACAAAGCCTCAAAAGGTGCCATGCCAATACTCGAATAAAAACTATTATTATAAGCAAACTCTTCCAAAGGCACAAACTGATCCCAAGAACCTCCAAAGTCAAGAACACAGGCCCGAAGCATGTCCTCCAGGATCTGAATAGTCCTCTCAAACTGGCTATCTGTCTGAGGATGGAATGCAGTACTAAGTTGAACTTGTGTACCTAAATCTCGCTGAATAGCTCTCCAGAACAGAGATGTGAACTAAGTGTCGCGGTCTGAAATGATAGAATCTAGGACCCCATGCAATCGAACAATCTCACAAATGTAGATCTGAGCTAGCTTCTCTGCCCCATAAGAAGTTTGAACTGGTAATAAGTGTGCTGACTTAGTCAGCCTATCAACTATCACCCAAATGGAATCAAACCCACAAGAAGTATGAGGTAAGCCAACAACGAAGTCCATAGTAATACCTTCCCTCTACTACTTAGGAATGGGAAGTTGCTGCATCAAACCACCCGGTCTCATGTGCTCGAACTTAACCTGCTGACTGTTCAAGCACTGAGATACAAACTCTGCGACATCCCGCTTCATACCACTCCACCAGTAAAGCTGCCTCAAATGTCTATACATCTTTGCGACGCCCGAATGAATGGAATATCTAGAACAATGGGCCTCGTGAAGTATCAACTGAATTAAGTCACCAAGCCTCAGAACACAAAGTCGACCATCAAATCTCAGAATACCATCAGAACCCAAAGTAGCTCGGTTGGCCTCACCCCGAACTACCTGATCACGAAGGTCACACAAACCCTGATCCTTAAACTGTCGGCTCTGAATCTAATCAACTAGAGTGGAATGAACCTCAAAACTGGAAAGAACTCTGCTAGGATCAGGCAAGTCAAGCCTAACCAATTGGTTAGCCAAGGACTGGATGTCCAAGGCCAACGGTCGCTAAAAAACTTCAAGTAAAGCTAGGCTTCCCATACTCACCGCCTTCCGTCTCAAGGCATCTGCTACCACATTTGCCTTGTCCAGATGATACAGAATAGTAAAGTCATAGTCCTTTAGTAACTCGACCCATCTCCTCTGCCTCGAGTTCATCTCTTGCTGACTCGTGATATACTAAAGACTACGGTGATCAGTGAAGATCTCACAGTGAAATCTATATAGGTAATGCCTCCAGATCTTGAGCGCGAAAACTATTGCCGCCAACTCTAAGTTATAAGTGGGGTAGTTGCGCTCATGAACCTTCAGCTGTCTTGACGCATATGTTATCACTCGACCCTGCTGAATCAACACACAACCAAGACCAACCCCAAAATACACGGAGAAGCTCTGACCCTCAACCAACAAAGTCAAAACTGAAGCTGAAGTCAATAAGGCCTTAGGTCTTTGAAAGCTATCCTCCCACTGATCCGACCACTGAAATGGGACATCCTTCCTAGTCAGCATAGTCAAGGGTGATGCTATGGAAGAAAATCCCTGAACGAACCGTCTGTAGTATCCTGCTAACCCAATAAAGTTGCGGACCTCAGTAACAATAGTAGGTCTAGGCCAATCACAAATCGCTGAAATCTTTCCCGTATCAACCCTAATTCCATCCTTAGACACCACGTGCCATAGGAATGCAACTGACTCAAGCCAAAACTCGCACTTTGAGAACTTGGCATAAAGCAGATGATCTCTCAAAGTCTGGAGTATAATCCTCAAGTGTTGCTCGTTCTCATCTCTACTCCACGAGTATAAAAAAATGTCTTCTATGAAAACTATCACAAATGAGTCCAAATACGGGCCAAGCACCCTATCCATCAAGTTCATAAAGATTGCGGAGGCATTAGTCAACCCAAAAGACATCAGCAGGAACTCATAATGGCCATAACGCATCCTGAATGCTGTCTTAGGGATGTCCTCCACCCTAATCCTCAACTGATGGTAGCCAGACCTCAAATGAATCTTCGAAAACACGGCTGAACTCTGAAGCTGATCAAATAAGTCATCAATCCTCGACATCGAATACCTATTATTTAGTGTCACCATATTTTGCTGCCGATAATCAATACACATCCGCATCGACCCATCCTTCTTCTTCACAAATAGAACAGGAACACCCCAAGGCAACACACTCGGTCTAATAAACCCCTTAGCTAATAGATCCTGGAGCTACTCCTTAAACTCCCTCAACTCAGCAGGAGCCATACGATAAGGAGAAATAGAAATGGGTCTGGTGTCCGGCTCTAACTCAATAGCAAAATTAATATCTCTCTCAGGTGGAAGGCCTGGCAGGTTGGTAGGAAACACATCTAGGAAGTCTCTAACCACAGGAGCAGACTCAGGAGATGAAGGGCCAGCACTAGCATATCGAACATATGCTAGATAAGCTAAACACCCACGGGAAATCAACTTCCTAGCTCATAGACAAGAGATGATCCTAGATGGTGCATGGCTAATAGAACTCTGCCACACGACTAGGGATACACCGGGCGTGGCTATGGTAATGGTCTTGGCATAACAATCCAAAACGGCACGGTGAGGGGATAACCAGTCCATGCCCAGTATCACATCAAAATCTAGCATATCAAGGATCATCAAATCATCCCAAGTCTCTAAATCACCAACAGATATAACACAGGATCTCACAATCTGATCCACTACTAAAGAATCTCTTACTGGGGTCAAAACAGAAATAGGAACAGATAATGGCTCACTAGACAACCCCAAACAAGGCAGAAAGTAGGCAGATACATATGAACAAGTGGATCTGGGATCAAATAAAGCCATAGTAGACTGATGGCACACATAAATCATACCTGTAATCACGGCATCCGAGGACTCTACCTCCGGTCTCCCCGGAACTGCATAAAACTGACGATGACCACCACCTGACCGACTATTATCCCTATCACCTGTCCTACTATGATGGGCATTACCTCTAGCCTGACCATCAAAACCTATAACTGGTGGTTGGACTACATGAATAGGTTGAGCCAGCTGAGCGGCTGGCTGAATTTTACCCCGTTGAGGGCAATCTCTAACAAAGTGCCCAATAACTCCACACTCATATCAAGCCCCTGACGGCTTATACTGTGGATACGAACTAGCTAATCCTGTATGTCCACCACAGCTTGATGCCCCATATGTGGCACTTCTCGAGGACTGATAACTATAGCCCTGTTGGCTACTCTGACCCTTCTCAAACTGAGGACCACCAGAAGACTGAAATGAAACCTAAACCGGTCGACTAGACTGACCTTAGTGCTGCTGTGGCTGATACCCTTGCCCCTACTGTCCTGAACCTCTACTACCATGGTGAGACCTATTGTAGCTACCCTAATATCGAGACCTCTTATCACAGGCCCTAATGTAATGATGATGCAAATCCTCTACTATACGCGCATAGTCTGTAATAGCCTGAGTATAAGACTCGCTTCTACCAACTTTTTCTATTTGGTTCTTTGATCATGCCTACAGATCTTGATAGAGTCCGTAGGTTTATTTTAGGGTTGCAGACAGAGCTGAGAGAGCCATCCAAGATATTAGTTGCTAGTGGTCAATCATTTCAGGCTCAACCTTGACCTTAGGAGCTCTTATAGGTGCTGTTGCTCAGGTACGTGCCCTACCTTTACGACCTCCCAGGATCCTGGCTAGTGTTGGGGGTGCTAGAGTCGAAGGCTCGCCCCCCTCCTGATATCGACGATCTCGTATGAACCATCTATGAAAGAATGAAGTAGAACAAATGAGATTTCAAGAAATTTCAAGGGTACTACGCATGATACAAAAGCAATGAAGGAGTCGTATTTCCTAATATTTCACTATAGCCTCCCGAAGATTGAGTACCGAGGTCTCTGCCCCAATATGCAGGACTCTACTAGACATTAGCCCTTATACCAATAAAACCGATGAACCTAGGCTCTGATACCAAGCTGTCACGATTCGATTTCACGGTCATGATGGCACCTATAGACCACAGTAGGCAAACCAATCCCTGTAGCACGAAACGGTTCGTAATGGGCTACTATCTAACAAATAATATAAAAGAGCCATTTAATAAGCGAAATCAAGGGAACAAGGTGAAGAGAATAGATGACAGGAATATATATATATATATATATATACACACATATGCGGAAGCTAAACCAAACTCAAAACCTGGTATCATAGCTTACAAGAGCCGAATCTACAAAAGGAGTACAAAGGTCCAAACAATATATATACAAAGCTATCTCCGAGTAGAAATATAGTACATAATCAAAAGACAAACTAAAATCTAAGCTTTGATCGCCAAGAGCTCACCCTTAGTCCAGAATTTCACCAAAACAGCACCTCGCATGAGTCTCCATGAGCTAACGATGATGGCCCGCAGTAGGATCTACACCAGAAGATGCAGAGTGTAGTATGAGCACCAAATGCGAAGCATAAGGTACCCAGTAGGTATCATAGGCATATTAGGCACATATAAGATAAAAGTGTAGTAACAGACAAAATAGAAGCAAGTAGTCATAGAAATCAACAAAAAGTACACAGGAACTAGCCTAGAAGGAAGTCAACAAAATAACATACAAGGCTAGCAAGTAGAATATATACACAACAAGCACATGTGTAAGCAAGAATAATGCACCTGGGATCCTTGCAATAACAGTATATACATAATAAGTTTAAGAAATGGATGGTATACCGGTCACCTCAAGTACAAGGAAGGGATAAGGAGAGTAAAGATAGGCATGCTCGAAAACAAGAGTCAATAACCCAACTAATCATACCAATATCAAATCCAACAAGTAACAACTCAACCGTATATAATCTTATAAGCATAACCATAACAGGGGGATAACACCGCGATAAAGTAACAAAATACTACCTACAGTCCCTCGGCCGCCCATACAATTGAGGAACGCAATCAAGCAAAAACAAACCCTCTGGCATCCCATACTACCGGAGCGTACAATTAACAAATAGCAAACAAGGGTGGAGCCTCAAACAATGAATAATATGATGCATGAAGATCTCAGGTGAAATGGTATCTCTGTATGTACCCTCTCCGGTGCCGATCGGGCCTAGCCGTTGGGTTTTATGGAAGAACACTACCCGTATACCTCTACTCCACCGTATACCCTCCCTCTGGCACACATAGCCCAAAGCCCCAGGCCCGAAGCGGCAAGGTCCATGGAGGTCCCAGACCCCATACTAAAACTCAGTATTAAGACATGTCATCCGGAAGCAAGTCCGGGTTCAAAATAGTGACCCAGTCTCGAATATGCATGCCCAGACCCTGTCCAGGACTAAAGTAGTAGGAAAATATCTCAAAAACCCCTTTAAGGGTGCCTGGGTGTAACCGGATCTAAATAGTAGGAAGTCACCCCAGGTGCTCGGTTCGACCGAGGCTAAAATCATCTCAAAGTTGTAAGAAAACTCAACTAGCACCCCGGCCCTGCCGAGTCTAGCGTTAATAGTAAAACTAGTGATAGAAATCATAATTTAACTTTTTTTTACCTCAAGAAGATCCACAAGGTAAGTCAGACCATTTCTAAATCATTTCCATCGAAAATGGGCCCCCGGAGCCATGCAAGGTTTAGAAAATAAATCCAGTAGGCCCGAAGCCAAAACCATAGTAAAACATGAATAAATCCTCTTTATATGCATGGAAATGAATGACTAACACAAATAGCCACCCAGCAGCTCACAATCAACCTATCGACCCTGCACAGGCCCATAGCTACTCAGCAAACATAACCAGCCTAGAAGGATATTTCTATGTCCGAAACTCGCAGACATTCCCAATAACCCACCTTCTATGATCCAGAGTCAACAAGGCCTCACAGGACCACAAAGGTGATAACATCGTCTATAACAAATGCTACAAATATCGGGGAAAGAAATGAATCGGACTTGAAGAAGCGGTCAAGGTCTGTGGTGCCAAGCTAATAAACCCAACCAAAGGATGTCCATTAATATAATTTTATCCTATATATGCGAAGTATAGAAGAGTTAGACTGTAACCTACCTGTCGTCCGATGATAAACTCGAACCGCTCCGAGAAGCTCTGTAACAAAATCAAACTTGAATTCGGGATTGAATAACTTGACGTAGATAATTGATTTTCTTCCGAGGATCGACTCTATCCTCAAAGTGATTCTCCTACCAAATCTTCTCTCGCGTATAAGAGTATAAACATATATACAGGATATATTCACCAACTTCTTTAATGGACAAAATAAAATAAGCCTCCTTTTAAAACCCCTATATATACGTGACTATATAACCAGTAGAACAAAAACATCTAAAAAATATCTAGCTGAAAATTTATTTGTAGCAAAGTTCAATGCAAGTGTTGAATTAATGGATATATAAAGACCTATATATTGTTGGTAATAAGTGATTGGAAAGGTTTGAAATACTACCAATAAAAAGGATAAGTACAAGCCATTCTTGACACATGTACTTGCTGAACTACTCTACTTCCACGTGGAAGTGGAGGTGCCACTATTTCACACCGCTTATCTCATTATGTTTAAATTCGGGTATTGCATAAGTTCGTGATAAAATAAATATATTTTTTCAAATATATCATAATAAATATAAAATCATTTCATATAAAACCTACTATATTATAATAATAATTTTTAACATAACTAAGTAATCTATCCTCGTTAAAATATTAATAACTTAGAAAACTCTTGTAAAATAAATACATATATAATATGTCATAACTAAATTATTTTTCATACACCTTTAAAATATTTTAGGAAGGTAATAAAAATATAACTTTTTAAATCAAATATTTTAAAATACGCGCGATGTTAATAAAATTCTCAAATTAAGGCTCGCAAGCCTTGGATATGAGACGAAGGTTAAGGTCACACGATTGCGAATCACTATCGCACGGTTTTGATACTCAGCTCCTAAGACAGAAAATTGGTCATAAAGACCAACTGAATGGCCAGGGTACCGAACCACCGATCTCAGCAAGCCATAAATGACTTGGGGCCACTACAGGCAATCTCTAACAGAACAAAGAAAGCATAAACTTGAGAATGACAGGAAGAGTCATTACAATATATATATATATAGTGAGAGAGAGAGAGAGAGTATTATAAATTCATTTATTGTGGATGTTTTCATTCAGTGAATTCTTTAGAATACATGTATCTAATTAATATATCTCTTGAAGTTTGTAACTAACGTATGATTTGTATACCTATAAAGGGTATTCTTCACAATTCACCTTTGTGAATGCCACACTACAACAAGGAAAACAGATATAAGAAAGCATTATCTCTTATATCTCTTGTCTCTATTTCTTCCTTTATATTATCTTATATGGTGCCCATATTTTATAATACGTTATCAGTACGAAGATCTAACCAATTGAGTTACATTTGAATTTTTTCTAATTTCATTAGGAACGTACCGATGGTGTTAAGAAGTTGGCTTGTGGTTTGCTATACCATCAATTGAAATAAATCAGGTATATCTACTCAGTATTTTTGCACTTTGAGAGTCTGACTCGAATACCAAATTTTGACAAGAGAAAAATACAACCTTACTTTGCACTGCATACACAAACAAATGGCATACATTAGGTGATACAATATAATATTTGTTATTTCACATAAGTAATTAAGAATGTGTGTTTTGGAGTTTATGTGTGAGCAACATTAATTAGAGAACAAAATTTACACAAGAATAAATACATGTAAGGTGATCAATGGTGAAATAGTCTAATAGGTATATTAAAGTAATTTGACCCTTCGGCTACTTCTTGGAATAATACGATAACTCGGTGCCAACAAATTATAGGTGGTTTAGGAGAATTTTTCCTTTCTTCTATAGGTAGGTTTACTTAATTTTATCTGTAGAAGAAAATTATTTTCAATGGCTTATTGCTTCTCCTATTTATATTTCATATGTTGTTGAAATACATTATTACAAATAATCCAAAGTGGTAATATTTTTTAAGGCTCAAGAGTGAGTCCTAGTACATTTTGGTCTATTATATTATTGATGTAGGTAAGATGATGGATTCAAGTCTCATCGCATGAAGAGGGCCAGATATGGGGTGTAAAGTCTTAATGCACCATGATGATAAAGAAATTGGGTTCAAGTCCTATTGATTTATGGCTTAAGATGCCTTTTATATGGGTAAGACATTGTATTTAAGTCCTAATGCATCACAGTGATGATATGATGACTGGGAAAATTGATATGCTCTTGATGAAAAATCATGAAACTCGTCCCACTAAATTTGCTCCATTCTCTTAAATGAATGTGGTAGCTATACATGATAAGTCTGAAAGATGATAAAATAATTATTGTGATTGTACAAATGAATATGGGCATGGTAAAAAATAAAATAATAATAGTCATCATTGTGGTAAATATTATGGAGCCCATCCAATTAATTTGCTCCATTCACTTATGTAAATATGGTAGCAGTGTATAATATGTGTGAAAGAAGACAAGTGGTTAAATGAATGGATTTGAGAATGACAAAGAAAATCATTCTAATAATTATAAAAGGAAGAACATTATGTGTTCCCAAAATGATCCTTCGAAGGTGAAAGATATTTTTACCATCAATTTGATATGAAAGGAATTGGCAACATGATTGTCGTGCTACCTAAATTTATAAGTTTCATAAATCCTCCATCAAAATAAAGAAATATAAAATGGTGGTGCACTTGAACATTCAAAGTGATGTTGAGGTGTGTCATGTAAATGTAATAAATGCCAAGTCAATACAAGGAGCTTGTAATGCAAATTTATGAAGAACATAATATTGTTATAGTACATTACTTGAAGAGAATGAAATTTGTGATAAGCATTGTGGATGCTCGACCATTCTTGAAAGTGAATGTGTCAAGATGTGATAAAAATTATGGATTAAATCATGCTCATGTATAGTTGGATAAATATCATATCTCGCTTCTACAGAAGGTTTAAGAGAAAGAAATTTTTTATCTTGGCACAAAAATCATTGATCACTTACTTTTAGTACATCATAAATATTGTAGCATGTCTTATCATAAATTATCGAGAGGTAAAAGCAAAAATAATTCTTACTTAAAAAGGTTTTGTCCATGACCATAATGACAATAATTTTCTCCTTGAAGAAGATGCTCACCATATGGATAGTGTTATGGAATATGTGATAGTACACAAAATTTAATTGGGAGCTCCAATGTAACAACTTTTGTGGTGATTTTTGGATTTTTATACGTTTGACAATTTTTCCCTTCTCATAGTTGTATTATGGTATTTGTAATCTGCGGGAGTGGGTAACATAGTTTTTGAGGTGTTCGATTGGTTTTTATATGAGTTTTTTATTTTAAAAGGTTTTGAAGTTGATATGGTTGACTTTGGTCAACATTTGAAGTTTTGAGTGTCATATGAGAATGTTATCAGTTTCATTAGCTTCGAAAGGCTATTTTTGGACTAGCAACATTGTTGGCACAGTTTATGAGAGGTTGAGATGCGTTTTGGGTAGTTAGTTGAAAAGTTGAAAGTTTTGACTTAGGGCTGACTTTGGTCAATATCATTGATACAACCTATGTTGGTGAATTCGAAGATTCTATTTAGTTTGGAATATAAATTTTAGTCTATTAGCATAGTTGATTTGTATTCACAGGATTCCGAGCAAATTTCGAGGGCCATTCAGGAATTTTTTATCGCGACCCGATTTCTCAGATCATGATAGCACCTACAACCTCCCAGTAGGTGAACTAATCCCCGTAGCCCAAAACAGTTAGTAATAGGCTACTACCCAAGCTAACAATCATAATAAGAAGAAATAAGCAGAAGCAGATATAAAATAGAATAACGCAAAATCAACAACCTGAATATACAAACATAAGAAAACTACACCATCCCAAAGACATGGTATCGAAAGTACATGAGCCTCTAATAGTGTACAAGAGCTAGAGATAAAAAAAAATAGTAAATACAACTGTCTCTGAATATACAAAGAGTAACAGTGCCAAAAGATGAGATGTGGTCAAGGCTCGGCCGGCAGGAGCTCACCCTAGTCTCGAACATCCAAAAGTTGTACGAGAATCCACAGATTCAATAGTGAAGACTCACACTAGAATCTGCACCAGAAAGATGCAGAAGTGTAGTATGAGCACCAATTGCAAAGCAACGGGTACCCAATAGGCATCTAGGCCGATTGAGTGCATATAAAATATAAATAACAGTAAATAGCGGATAGCAAAAAAGTAGTCACAGAAGCAACAGAGAAAGTACACGGAAATTAGCACGGATAGAAATCAATGGGAAAACAAGCATGCTATGCTAGCCACAGAAGAGATATATATACCACAGAACACAGGTGAAGGGAAGAAAATGCACCTGGGATCCTTGCAACAACAATATATACAAAGAGAGGGTTTAAGAAGAAGGACGGTATACCGGTAACCTCAATAAGAAGGGAAGGAAGAAAAGTAAGTAAACATTATCATGCTATAAGCAATATAACAGATGGAATCATGCTGAAAACAGATACAACTCTCCAGATCAGAAAATTCAGAAAACAACCTCACAAATACAACCCTAGGATAGAATAATCTACACCACAAGAAAATAAAAAGCCACTAACCAACAACACAATAAAATGGAACCCACTAACTCACCAGTGCTAAGAAGGCCACAAACCAGTACCTCAACAAGATAGGAACCACTAATCCACCAATAAATTAAAGCCCATACGATCAGTACTATGCCCATATAACATCTGCTAAACCACCAATAACCGAAGGCCATAACAAGCTCTACAAAAGGGTAGAAGTAAATATAATCTACCTACAGTCCCTATAGGCACCCACACACCCGAGGAACACAATTAAGTAAAAGAAAATCCTCTAGCATCCCATACTGCCAGAGCCTACACTGAACAAATAGCAAACAAGGTTGGAATCCGAATACAATATGCATGATAATGAGATATGATGGAACCAGTGTGATAGTAACTCTGTATTTACCTCCTCTGGAGCCTATAGGCCCAGTAGGTAGGATCCATGGAAGGACTTTCCCATATACCTCAACTCCATCATATACCCCTCCTCTGGCATACTCAGCACGTAGCCTCTGGTCCGGATCGGCAAGGTCCATGGAGGTCTGAGACCATATACTAAAATGCGAAATCTCAAATATATAACTATCCACCCAACGTGTATCTGGGTCAAAAGCAGTGATCGATATCCCAAAATAAATGCCCGAAGTCTATCCGAGTGTAAATCAATAAAAGTAATCTCAAAACTCCTATAAAGGGTGCCCTGCATGTATCCGGATCTAAATCCATAGTAAAAATATGTCTAGCACTATGGCACAGCTGAGTCTAGTGTCAGTATGAAAATTAGTGGTAAAATCATCATGTAATCTCATTTATAACCAGAAAATCCATAAAACCAATTTCAAGTTCTTTTATAGCCATTTATGCTATAAATGGACCCCTCGGGCCCTGCAGGTTTAGAAAACCAGTTATAGTAGGCCCTCAACCTAAGTAGTAGTAAAACATGAAGAAAAATCCTTTGTGTGAATGATATACCCGCAACAATCAATTAGTCCAACAACTCACAAACTACCTATCGGCCCTGCACAGACTCAAATAGCTCTACAACATAGATATCCAGCCTAGAGTCAAAGTTCAATATCCGGGGACTCGCGGACATTCCCAAATATTCCACCATCTATGGTCCAGAGGCATATGCAAAGGTCACACGGGGCCATAGGAGTAATATTACAATACTATAACAAATACTACAAACAGCATAAGAAAGAAATGGACATAAGAGACGGACAAGGTCTAGGGTTCCAACCTAGAATAACCAACCCAAAGATACTAATTAATACAATTATAGCCTATATACACAAATTTTATGGTAGGGAAGACCGTAACCTACCTTTCATCGGATGACTAGCTGCTGAAACAGCATCGTCCAAACTCGAACTGTTCTGAGCAGCCCCGAATCGCGAACAAACTATCAAAATAAGATACTACTCGTCAAGATAAAGCCAACGGTACCTATCATGCTAAAAATATATTCGGGTCGAAATCCAGGTCATAAGCGAGCCAGTGGTCTCTGTAACCTGAAGCTAAAAATAAAAAAAGCGCATAATGATCGGCACACTCCCATGAGTGCATTCTCAGAATTTAAGAGGAAAAGAATAAGAGAAAGGGCTCAAAAATAGACCTTGAACTACAAGAATCAACAAGAGCAATCAAAGGAGAATTAAAGGAAATAACAAGGGAACTTACCGAATTAGAGACAAGAAAACAATCACGAAACCTAGAATTATAACCCTAACGCCTAGAATTGAAGCTATATGGAGTTTTGGTGCCTTTGGAGCTGATAACAATGGAGAAAGTCGGGTTTGGAGTGTTGAAAACGAAGAAGGGAGCTATATATACTGCCAAGGGTTCTTCTTTGCGATTGCGAAGGGACCTCACAAGGTCGTGAAGACAACACTCGCTAGACCATCAGGATTGCAAGGACTAGCCATGCAGTCATGAAGAACACGGAGGGAGGGACAACATCACAATCGCGAGGTGGGAAATCATGATCGCATAGAGCAAAGGGAGCTGCGTCTACTGACCCTACATCGCGATTGCGTAAAGGTACCCTCGTAGTCGCGATGACCAATGAGGCAGACCATCACGATCGTGATGGCTTCCCTTGCAGTCGCGGTTAAGGCCTGAGGCCTGCACCTGTAACAATAACCATCAGAAAACTTAAGGGGAAAGTCTTTGAATGGGCCCATAGGACTCATCTAGGATGTCACGCGCACAAATAAACTATGCTACCACACTAGAAATAACATTCCTTACTCAACAAAATTTATGAAAATATTAACGGACGTTAATTTAATGAAAAGTGGGCCATACACCCAAAACCAACTTTAGGCCAACCTTTCTAAAATGGAACACCATGGCCCAAAACAAGTCTGAAAGCCTCGAGACCCAAACCAATGGTCCCTCAAGTCTAAAATCAACATTCCAGAGCTAACAACAATAATGGAATTTCCATCCGAGGCTGGCTTATCCGAATGTTGACCAAATTCAACCTTACAAGCCCAACTGGTCTAAAAATATAGAAAGAGAGAGAATTTCAAACTAAAAGCTCCTGGATCCCAACCAAAGGTCCATCTAGACCAAAGTCCATGATCCGAAGCTAAGGAACTTTCAAAATTCGATTTCAAGCATGATTACCAAGAATATTGATTGAAGTCAATGATTTTCTAAGTTAAAGCTCTAAAATAGGGAAATGGCCATAAAGACCAAACAAATGGCCCGGGCACTAAACTACCAGTCCTAGCAAGCCATAAATAACTTGGAGTCGTTATATGCAAGCTCTAACAGTGCAAAGAAGGAAAAAATGCGTGAATAACCGGAAAGGTCATTACATTTTTAGGCTTAGCTTATTGTTGGTGCCATCAAATTTCCTTCTTTGCATTCGTGGGAGAGGCACTATGTTTGCAAAGAAGGAAGAGGATTATTCATCTTAAACGCAAGGAAGGCACCAGATTTGCAAAGGGTAATTGGGTCCGGGTCAGGATGTTGCGTTCTTTGTGTTCATGACTGTACAATTGTGTTCACAATGGGTTTGGTCTGGGTCAGGTTCATTTGTGATGGACCCTTCGCATTCGCAAAGAAGGCTTTTCACCCGGTAGTTTAAAATTCTATTTTTAGTCATAGATTTCATATCTCAATTTTTGGAGCTTGAGAACTCGATTTTGGGAGATTCAAGAGGTAGTTTTTGAGATTTATTTGTTAGGTAAGTTTCTAAACCAATATTTTTTCAATTTCCAATGATTATTTCATGACTTACCTTCAAATTAGGGTTTTCAACTTTGAAATTTAGGGGGTTACTTGGTAAAGTTAAAGAATGGTATTTCAATGATTTTAAGCTCAATTTTAACTCTATTTTTAATAAAATTTCATATGTGGACTCCTTAAGTTATGGCTAAAGTGCTTTTCTAATATTTTTTTTGGTTTTTCCCTATTGGCCTTGGGGATTGAATTTTTGTAATAACTCTCATTGTCACTTTCTTATCATCGTGCATTTTTACCCTTTTGACTCTTCTTGTAGCTTCAATACTGCTTATATGACTTGATAGGATAGTGGCATGCTTCTCGAGCTATTTTGTCAGGTTTTAGAAGAATTTTCCTATTTTGGAACTATTAAAGTTGAAATATTTAACTTTAGTCAACATTTGGAGTAAGCGGATTTGGATGAAAATTTTGCTAGCGCTGTTAGCTTCAGAATATAGATTTTAGGCTAGTGAGACCTTTGGTTTGGATTCCGAGGCTTCTAAACTTGTTTTGGGTACGTAGGTTGCTTTTATGCTAAATCGAAAAAGTGTTAACTTCAGTCAATATTTTATCAAGATAACCTCCACTGGTAATTTTGATGATTCCGTTTAGTCTAGAATATCATTTCTAGTTGGGTAGTGTGTATGATTTGTGTTTATGGGATTCCGAATGAATCTCGAGGGTCCATCCAGAGAGTTTTCAGACTTGTGTTATTGCGGGTTTTTCCAACTGCTAGTGCATCTACAGGTCCTTCATCTCATTTCCAATGAGGACCTTGTGCTCGTGAAGGTTAATATTTTTGATCATTACGTTTGTGAGTTAGCCTCTGCATTTGCTATGAAGAACCCGCTAGGACACAGACTGGGGTCCTTCTCCATTTTCGCGAGGAGACCATTGCGATCATGATGGATCTACTGGGTGCTTCACCGTATTCACGATGCGGTCCCTATGTTCATGATGAAAGGACCCCTGGAGTATAAATACTCCCTCCTTCATTTTGGGACTTAGTTTTCACTAAATTTGATCACAATTGAGCTTGGAGATATACTTCTTGAGACTTTTTCACCCAAATTTGGTTCGGGTAAGTTCCTCACATTTCTCAGCTACTTTCCATTAGTTTTACGCATTATTCCGTTGTTAATTCCATAGATTTAATGTTTAAATACTTGAAATGATTCATTTGATCACGTGAGATTTGGGGCTGTTTTGAGCCCCGAAATGTGTCTCATTTATGCCCAAATTTCGGGCATGGGTTTATGACTCTATAGGAAACGTAATTGCAATTTTATTTTCTGATTTTGTTGATGGGCCTCGAGGGTCAATTTTTTACCCAATTTCCGGCCTGAAATTCTAAAATATCGATATAGATGTCATTGTCTCATCTTGACTCATAGAGTACATTTGTGATAGCGTGGAAACTATCCAAGGTAAGTACTTCAGAAGGGAGAGGCTCCTGAGTGACAGTTCGTGTTTGCAGTTCAGTGTAGAGGTAGGTTATGATTTACTTTCTTTCAACTTAGCTCAGTTAGATAGTATATTTTTAGAAGTTTCATAAATGTTAGGGGTAAGTTATAGGTTAGAATTAGGCATTAACTCTTTTTCTGAATATCTGGCCATTTCTGGGATCGTATAATAGTGATTTCATGTTTATCCTTATCTTAGGTTTCTTGTAGCCTTGATAGGGTTAGATTAGAATACCCAGTATAGAATTAGAGGAGGATTTCATGGTAGAGTAGGTTTTTACTTGTTGATTTTACTTTTATCACTTTGTTTTTGTGTTTTATTTTGTATATTGTGTAATTTTAGGACCGAGGCTGTAGCTTTAGATTGGATCGAGTTCCAGGTTAGTTGGTGGCACGGCCCAAAATTGTTCCATGATGGCACCCACTAAAATCCCCCAGTAGGCAAGCCAAAATCCCAGTAATGATACTACAGATAAGCTAAAATAGGATAAGTGAAAGGAAGATACTAAATAAGAAAGGGTGACCATCATAGATATATACAATACAGCATAGCATATACAATCGGGCCCTAAAGAGACCAAGAAAGACAAATATATATATACAAGAACTAGAACCCAGACCTAGTGTCACCGGTATAAGAGCATCTAAGTATAGATATAGCGCTATACAAGGTACTACTGTCAGCAAAAACACAAACTAAAGAAGCAGTAAATCTCCACAAGCCAGAAGCTCACCATGATCCAAACAACAGCTGGCCTTGAACGAGTAGATGATCAATGAGGCTAGCTCGTACTAGGTATTGCATCAGAAAAAGATATAAAAATATAGTATGAGTACCAAAATATAAGGTACTTAGTAGGTATCATAGGCCCATCGAACTCAGAATATAATATATAATATCAGAGGCATAAAAGTGAAATAACTATCGGAATCTACCTAAGTCTAGTCATAATAGGAGTATCTACCAGCAGGTACAAACCAATGAAAGATGAAGATAATAATAATAAAAATGATAAAACACCCAAATGTGCAAACAGGAGGATGTTATGCTTTATGGGATGACATGATGCAATATCAGGATAATGCAAGAAAGTAAAAACCCCGTAATATAATTCGTGGGCTGCCCTGTAGGCTCCCCGAACCATCTCGCATGCCGATCTTAGGCTCATCAACATATGCAATCAAAGTAAAACTCGGATATGTACTCCTCAAGCTGCCTTTGGGATCATCAACAGAAAATAAATGGAGAAGGGGTCCGGGAATATCCCCAGACCGAGTATTAAAGTGTACAATCCTTTTTTTCCAAAACAATGAAAAAACCATAAAATTTCCTTTTCGAAATTTGAAAACCACATTAAAAATGGAACATCCCATCTTTAAAACTGAAAATCTCATATTTTTCCTCAAGTCGTACCACTATCCATGTAAATGCATCGATGAGCATATGCATTCTATCTATGAGGATACATGTATACATATATAGCAAATATGGCAAAGGT
Organism: Jaltomata sinuosa; assembly: GCA_003996215.1. Lineage (NCBI taxonomy): Eukaryota > Viridiplantae > Streptophyta > Magnoliopsida > Solanales > Solanaceae > Jaltomata > Jaltomata sinuosa. The sequence goes on along the minus strand of QJPP01002088.1, from coordinate 105,380 downwards.
ACCCTCCAAACAATAAAACTAACCTGGAACTCTGTCCAATCCAAAGTTATGATCTCGGATCCACAGTTACATAGTGAATGAAATAAAACATGGATTCTAATCTAACAAGATGAGGCCACGGCACCCTAAACTAAGGATAAATAGAATATTCTATTTTACAATCCCAGTAATTTCCAAATATTCAAAAATAGTATTAAAGCCTAATTCTAACCTCCAACTTATTCTAACGTTCATGCAACTTATAGAATATAAAATCTAACCAAGCTAAGTCTGAAAGAGGTAAACTGTAACCTACCTCAGGGATAAACTGTAAATTGTGAACTTTCACTCGAGAGCCTTCCCCTTTCAGAGTGCCTCAAAATGCTGCCAAGCTATCATAAACATACTCTAAACATCAAGATGTAAAAAATGAAACCCATATTGATATTTAAAATTTCAAGTTGGAAATGGAGTCCAAGAACGACCCTCGGGACCCGCTAACAAAACATAAAACAATTTCCCATAATTATGCTTCCACATTGTCTTTTGTTATATTCTGCTTTCGCTTACTTTCTGCTTATTGTGCGTATTGGTTAGGTGGTAGCCCATTTTTGATCATTTTAGGTTACGGGGATTGGTTCACCTACTGAGGGTTGTAGGCTCCATCATGACCTGAGGAATCAGGTCGTGACATTATGTTTGTTCGAGATATGAACATCTCCAGACTTATTACTTACGCTTAGCAAATGAAAGAAGAGAAACTGAAAGAGAAGGCAAGGGAAAATAAGAGGGTCAGGATAGAGGATCATGGTTCACTCATTAGAGGTTCAGAGGTGGAAACCAATCGTCATTGTTGAAGTGGTCATTAGGACCAGTGCCATCATTAGCTAGTGCTCCTACTCAGGCACCCAGACCTAGGCATGATCAGGTAGGTACAATATCAGGCTCTCATTCACAGGAAAGTGTTGCAAAAGGGACTCCCTACCCTATTTGCAATAAGTGTGGTAAGAGTCACCATGGAGAGTGCCTTTATGGCACAAGTGGATACTTTGGGTGTTGATAGATTGGTCATAGGATCAAGGATTTCCTTTCAGACAAGAAGAATAATGGAGGTGACAGCACTCAGTGTACTACAACAGCTCCAGCAGGTCATTTCGTTCAGCAGGGTACCACTTCTGGTGTAGGCGGTGGTCAACTCCAGAACTGCCTCTATGCTATTTCATCCCACCAGGATCAAGAGAGTTCCCCAAATATAGTCACTGGTATGTTGCAAGTTTTCTCTCTTGATGTTTATGCTTTGCTAGACCCCAGAGCTTCTTTCACATTTGTGACCCTTTATGTTGCTTGTAAGTTTGGAGTCATCACTAAACACTCTTAGAACCTTTTCATGTCTCCATTCCAGTTTGTGAGTCAATCCTAGCAAAGAGAGTATACAGAAATTGTCTAGTCACAGTCCTCCAAAGAGTGACCTCAATCGATCTAGTAGAGTTAGAGATGACTGATTTTGATGTTATTCTTGATATGGACTAGTTACATACATGTTATGCCACCGTTGATTTCCTAACTAGAGTGGTCAAGTTCCAGTTTCCAAATTAGGTTGTCTTGGAATGGCAAGGTAGTCCTGCTATGTCACAAGATCATTTCATATCTTATCCTAAGGCTAGGAAAATAATTTCTAAAGGGTGCATCTACTATATAGTTTGGGTCAAGGATTCTAAGTCCAAGACCCCATTCATCTAGTCAGTTCCCATAGTGAATGAGTTTCCAGATGTGTTTCTTGAGGATCTGCCCAGAGTTTCTCCTGAGAGGGAGATTGACTTTGGGATAAACCTTCTCCTAGATATGCAGCCCATATCCATTCCTCCTTATAGAATGGCTCCAGTGGAACTTCATAAACTGAAGGATTAGCTGAAAGATCTCCTAGATGAAGGCTTCATCAGACCCAATATCTCTCCATGGAGTACTCGAGTCCTCTTCGTGTGTAAGAAAGATGGTTCCCTCAGAATGTGAATAGACTACCATTAGTTGAACAAGGTCACCATTAAGAATAAGTATCCCATCCACAGAATTGATGACTTATTTGATCAGTTTCAAGGTGCCACTTATTTCTCAAAAATTAACCTCAGACCCGGCTATCATCAGCTTAGAGGTAAAGAGTGTGACATTCCAAAGACATCCTTCAGAACTCAGTATGGTCACTATGAATTTATGATTATGTCTTTTGGACTAACGAATGCTTCTGAAGCTTTTATGAACTTAATGAACAGGGTGTTCAAGCAGTAATTGGATATGTTCATAATTATCTTCATAGATGACATTCTTGTCTACTCGCGAAGTAAGAAGGAGCATGCAAACCATTTAAGGGTAGTATTGCAAACTCTCAAAGATCGTTAATTATTTGCTAAGTTCAGTAAGTGTGAATTTTTGATGCAGTCTATTGATTTTCTGGGTCATGTGGTGTCTAAGAAGGGCATTTGAGTAAATTTGCAGAAAAATAAATACAGTGAAGAACTAGCCTAGACCCACCTCTTTAACAGACATTAAAATCTTTTTAGGCTTGGCTAGTTACTATAGGATATTTTTAGAGAGGTTTTCATCCATAGTTGCCATGTTAACCAGGTTCACTCAGAAAAAGGTGAAATTCTAGTGGTCTGATGAGTGTGAAAGGAACTTCTAGGAATTGAAGACTAGGTTGACCACAATGCTAGTTTTGACTCTACCTAAGGGTTCAAATGATTTTGTTGTGTATTTTGATGCTTCTAAAGTTTGATTGGGATGTGTTTGATGTATCATGGTAAGGTCATTGCATATGCTTCCAGACAGCTTAAGGTCCATGAGAAGAACTATCCGACTCATGATTTTGATCTTGCCGCAGTTGTATATGCTTTAAAGATTTGGAGACACTACTTATATGGTGTCCATATAGATGTGTTTACTGACCATAAGAGCCTACAGTATGTGTTCACTCAGAAAGAGTTGAATCTTCCTCAAAAGAGGTGGCTTGAGCTCCTTAAGGACTATGACATGAGTGTGTTTTACCATCTGGATAAGGAAAATATGGTAGCTTACCTTCCTTAGCAGGTTGTCCATGAGTAGTGTATCACATGTTGAGGAAGAAAAGAAACAATTGGCTAAGGATATTCATAGGCTCGCTCGATTAGGGGTTTGCCTAACAGATTCACTTGGTGGTGTTATTATTATTCTAAATGGGTTAGAATCTTCCTTAGTAGTTGAGGTGAAGGAGAAAAAATACAATGATCCTATCTTATAGAACTTGAAGGGTGCAGTCCATCAGCAGAGAGTAGAGGTTTTGTCCCAAAAGGGATATGTTATTCTTCGATATCAGGGTCGATTATGTGTTCCTAATGTAGATGGGTTGAGACAACAAATTTTAATGGACGATCATAGCTCCAGGTATTCTATTCATCCCGGTGCCACCAAGATGTACTGTGACCTATGAGAAGTTTATTGGTGGAATAGCATAAAGAGAGATATTGAATATTTTGTGGCTAAGTGTCCCAACTGTCAGCAAGTGAAGGTAGAACATCAGCGACTGAGTGGTATGACTCGGGATATTAAAATTTCTTCTTGGAAGTGGAAAGTGATCAATATGGACTTCATTACAGTTTTACCGCGTACTCGCTGACGGCATGACTCCATTTGGGTTATTGTAGACAGGATGACTAAGTCAACCCACTTCTTGTTTGTCAAGACTACTGATGATTATGCCAGACTCTACATTCGTGAGTTAGTCAGATTGCATGGGGTTCCCTTGTCCATCATCTAAGTAGGGGTACTCAGTTTACATCTCAGTTTTGAAAATATTTTTCGAAAGGTCTTGGTACTCGGTGAATCTCAGCATGGCATTCAATTCTCAGACAGACAGCCAGGTAGAATGTACCATTCAGACCCTAGAGGATATACTGAGAGCTTGCATGATCAATTTCAAAGGTAATTAGGATGAGCACTTGCCTCTTATAGAGTTTGCCTACAATAACAGTTTCCATTCTCGCATCCAGATTGATCCATATGAGGCACTTTATGGGCGGATGTGTAGATCACCTATTGGTTGGTTTGAGGTAGGTGAGACAGCCTTGATTGGTCGGGATTTGGTTCATGAGACTATGGAGAAAGTTCAACTTATTAGGGAGAGGCTGAAGGCAGCCTAGAGTCGTCAGAAATCTTATGCAGATGTGAGGAGAAGGGACCTAGAATTTGAAGTTGATGAATGGGTATTTCTTAAAGTTTCACCTACGAAGGGAGTGATGAGATTTGGAAAGAAGGGGAAGTTTATTCCCCAATATATAGGTCCCTATAGGATTTTAAGGAGAGTTGGTAAGGTGTCTTATGAGTTAGAGTTTCCAGTTGAGTTAGCAGTAGTGTATCCGGTCTTTCATGTTTCTTTGTTGAAGAAATGCACTGGTGATCTAACCTTGGTTGCGCCTTTACAGAATGTAGGTCTGGAGGATAGTCTTTCTTATGAAGAAGTCTTAGTTGAGATCCTTGATCATCACTTTCGTATGTTGAGAAATAAGGAAGTTGCTTCGGTGATAGTTCTTCGAAGGAACCAATTAATTGAGAGAGATACTTGGGAAGCAGAAGCAGCCATAATGAACAAGTACCTACACCTCTTTCCTTCTGATTCAATTTCGTCTTGAGGTGCTAGTTCCTCTTTAGCATCTCCCGTTTCCTCCTTAGATTATCCCTTAAGTTTCATGTTCTACCATCTGTTTGTATATGCATGTCTCATGAATCCATCTCAGCTTCCATAATCTTAATTCGAGGACGAATGATCCCAAGGGGGAGATATTGTAGTACCCCAAAAAATTCTAATCTAAAAAGTAGACCATAAAATCCTAAGTATGAAATGTTTAAGCTTCAGATAGGATCCATGGGCATAATTCACGAGCCATGGATGGGACCACAAGCCATGGATGGTCCTCATGGAATGAGTTCTGCAGACCCATCCTCTGATCTGAAACCATGATAGGGATTCACGAGTCGTGGATCAGACTATGGTTTGTGGTTTTCCCTCGTGGAATCAGACCTGAGAGGCATCAAATTCCCAGGAACCACAGAAAGATTCCGCGATCCGTGAACCTCACCCATGGAAATCATAACCGTAGTTGGTAAATCTTCCTAGTAAACCACGATTATAAATCATGAACCGTGGTTCATTCCACGAGTCATGGTTAGTGCTCGTGGAAGCCTGGGCTGAGATTTTTAATAGTTTTCCAGATTTAATTCCCATGGGTATTTATGTAATTCCCCACTTCTTAAACTCTTATGTTGAGTCATTTTAGACCAAATTAAAGGGGTTTTATTTCCACTTTGTCAAGTTCTCTTTCATTCTCTCAATATAGTTCTAAAAGTAGAAAAAAAATCAATTCTCTCAAGCTCCAAGGCCTAGGGTTTCTTCTCCAAGTCTCCATCTTCAAGTTCTAAGCTAAGAAAGTTTTAAGTTTAGGTACGTGGGTATTCAATAAGGGATTCCTTTCCGCCTTATGCCAAAAACTCCAAGTTTTACTTTGATTTCATGAATTTCTCATGTTAGGGTTCTTACCCCAATTACATGATTTTCCTATAAATGCATTTTCTCATGTTATTATATAATTTCTAATCCTAATTACACTATTTTTGCATGGAGTTTTACAAGTATTTATTAACCTCATGATTTGAAAGGTAACCCTAGCCTAATTTTACTTGTATGGCTTAGTTTAAGTAAATTAGCATGTTTAGATAACATGACCTCAAGTATTCAAGAAATTGTATGCCTAATTCTTCAAGTTATGAATTTTTCTAAGATTATATATTTGAACTAGAGCCATGCAAACCTTTAAGATATATTCTTTTATAAATGATATGACATCCTGACATACCATCAATACTTATGAACCATTTTTCAAAAATAAGGTCCGTGAGTAGTATGACATCCAGTTTTACCATCTATGACTATGAGTAAGCTTTGACATCCGGATATGTCACATGTTATGTGAGCACTATGATATGTTTTAGGAGTAGTATTTAGCATCGAACTGATGAGGGTTCTAGATAACCCAAGTCCAGAACTACGTTGCAACTATAGGTTTGCCTTTTTAAGCTCACTTCAGGATCCTTATGTTTATAGTTCTAACTTTGAGCGGTTAGGACAACCTTTTTTTAGTGTGGGTGTATGATACTGGACTCCATGGTGCTCAACATGGTTTATGTTGGTTAAGAGAAACTCCCGCAAGAATGATTTTAAGTTACTAAATTATATGATATTCTATTTTAAAGCTTGACTCTTTGTTTTATGACTTATGCTCAAACTATGATATTTACTTATGATTTCTACCTTGAGTCTTTGCACTGTGATTTCTTCTACTAATGCATGAATTCAGTTTTAAGTATGTTTATCCAAGTATGTTCTTACTATGATATTGCATAATCTTGCATACTCAGTACATCATATAGTGCTGATGCATACTTCTTGTGTTGCATCCTATCATGATGCAGATTCAGGCGCTCATTCCCAGACTCGTGGCTAGGGAACACAGGATTTCTAGTCGCAGTTGGTGAGTCCTCATCCTCTGAGGACTAGTTATAAGTAGCTATCTTTATGACTTTCATTCAGAACTTAGAGTTAGCTAGTGTCTTGTCCCAGCAACTCACTCTTTCAGTTTTTAGAGGTTTTTCAGACATGGTTAGACTGTCGGTGTTTTATGTTTCAGATTGTTGATCCTAGACTTATGTTGCTATCTTATATGAAGTTTCCCATTTCTTCTCTTAAAGCTTCCGCTATATTTATATGTTTTTGGGTAATGTTTAATTCATGCTAAGACCAAGGGTTAGCTTGGGATCACTCGTGGTCTCATGTTGTGTGTCTCATCTTGGGGGTAGGCTCGGGGCGTGACAATCATACATCCCAACAAGTCAAACTCACTATGTAGAAGCTACGAGAAGGGTCAAAATGCTAAAAATGCATGAATATAACAAAATGAACATGGGGGTCATTACAACATCTACTACTAAAAGAATTTTCAGCCTTGAAAATTAGAGAAAAGAAGGTACCTGAAGTCTCGAAAAGGTGAAGATAATGGGTCTATATATCGGTCTTGGTCTCCCAAGTAGCCTCCTCGACAGGATTATGCCGCCACTGAACCTTAACTGACAAAATCTCCTTGGACCTCAATTTTCTAACTTTCTTGTCCAAAATAATAACAGGCTCCTCCTCAAAAGCTAAAGACTCATCCAACTGAACTAAATCCCATTGAAGCACGCGTGACTCATCTGGAATATACCATCTCAGCATAGAAACATGGAAAACAGGTGAACACCTGAAAGATCAAGAGGCAAGGAACTCATATGCTACCTCCCTAATGCGATGAAGGATCTCAAATAGCCCAATGAACCTAGGTCTAAGCATGCCCTTCCTCCCAAATATCATCATGCCCTTCATGGCGACACCAGAAAGAAGACAGTCACCAACTATAAACTCCAAATCTCAAACTCTCTGATCAGTATAGCTCTTCTGCCTACTCTGGGTAGTATGAAGTCTCTCCTAAATAACTCTAACCCAATCTAAAAAATCATGCAATAAGTTGGTACCTTACGGCCTAACCTCGAAAGTATCAAACTAACACACAGGAGACTTGCACCGCCTATCATACAATGCCTTAAATGGAGCCATATGAATACTGGAGTGGTAGCTAAATATGCAAACTCTTCCAAGGCTAAGAACTCATCCCACTAACCTCTAAAATCAATAACACAAGCCCGCAACATATCCTCCAAAACCTAAATAGTATGCTCCGACTGACCATCATTTATGGGTGAAAATTTGTGCTAAGCTCAACTTGGGTACCCAACTCTCTCTGAATAGACCTCCAAAAACACAAAGTAAACTGAGTACCACGGTCAAAAATGATGGAAATAGGAACCCTATGCAACCGGAAAATCTTATGGATGTAGATCTAAGCCAAGCTCTCTGAATTGTACGAAGTTTGAATTGATAGAAAGTTAGCGGACTTCGTCAACCTATACACGATAACACAAATAGTGTCAAATCTCCACAAAGTATGTGGCAATCCTACCACAAAGTCCACAGCTATATCCTCCTATTTCCACTCAAGAATGTGTAGCCTCTAGGTCAAAACACCTGGTCTCTGGTGCTTGTACTTCACCTGCTGACAGTTCAAGCACCCAGAATAAAAATATGCAATATCCCACTTTATACCACATCACCAGTAGTGATGCCTCAAGTAAAGATACATCTTATTTGCCCCTGATGAATGGAATGTCTGGAATAGTGAGCCTCTTCCAATATCAATCTAACAAAGTCTCTAACTCTAGGAACACAAATACGACCCTCAATCCTCTGGACACCCTCCGGATCCAAGGTCTCCTTCCTAGCCTCGCCACTTAATACCTTATCACAAATGATCCTCAACCTCACATTATCAAACTAATATGCTCGAATCTGCTCCATCAATAAAGATCTAGCCTCAACATAAGCAAGAATGAGTTCCGACTCAGAAATGTCAAGTCTAACCAACATTTAGCTAAGGACTGGACGTCCAAAGCTAAAGATCACTCTTTCGCAGCTAAGAATTCCAAACTATCCATACTTACCACCTTCTAGCTCAAGGCATTCGCTACTATATTTTCCTTGCTCGGGTGATAGAAAATATAAATATCATAGTACTTTAGTACCTCTAACCACCTGCCATGTTTCACATTTAGGTCCTTTTGGCTGAAAATGTACTGAAGACTATGATGGTCAGTGAAGATCTCATGATGTACCCCATACAGATAGTGCCTCTAAATTTTCAATGCTAAGACCACCCTTGCTAACTCCAAGTCATGAGTGGTGTAGTTCCTCTCGTGAACCTTCAGTTGTTTGGAAGCATAAGTAATAACTCGGCCTGCTACATCAATACACAACCCAAACCAACTCCAAAAGCATCACAGTAGACATTAAACCACTGGCTCTCAACCGAAAGAGTAAGAACTAAAGCTAAAGTCAATAAGGCCTTGAGCTTCAGAAAGATCTCCTCACACTCTTTAGACCACTGGAAAGGGACATTCTTCTGAGTCGATCTAGCCAAAGGCACTGCTATAGAAGAAAACCCCTCCATAAACCTCCTGTAATAACCTGCTAACTCGACAAAATTGCGAAACTCAATAGGAGAAGTAGGCTTAATCCAGTCACGAACTGCCACAACCTTTGCCAGATCCACTAAAATCCCATCCTTGGACACTACGTGACCCAAGAATGCCACAGACTCAAGCTAAAACTTAGTGAATTTTTCATGCAATTGCTGATCTCGCAAGATCTGAATCACAACTCTCAAATTCTTCTTATGCTCCTCCCTAATCCTTGAATAAACTATAATGTCATCGATGAACACTATAATAAAGGAATCTAGGTAGGTTCTGAACACAAAGTTATCAACTCCATAAAAGCTTGTAAGGCATTAGTCAATCTAAAAGACATGACTAGGAACTCATAAAGGATGTATCGAGTCCTAAATGCAGTCTTTGGGATGTTCGCAACCCTGATCCTCAATTGATGATAACCCGATCTCAAATCTCTCTTAAAGAACATTGTTGCACCTTGAAGCTAGTCAAACAGATCATCAATGTGTGACATTGGATACCTGTTCTTAATAGTGACCTTATTCCGTTGTCTTTATACAATACACATACACATGGAATCATCCTTTTTCTTCACAAACAAAATTGAAGCACCCCACAAAGACATACTAGGCCTAATGAATCCCCTACTCAAAAGATACTGAAGTTGCTGCTTAAGCTCCCTCAGCTTGGTAGGTGCCATTCGATATGGGGGAATATAAATGGGCTGAGTTCTCTGCTCAACATCAATACCAAAGTCGATATCACAATCAGGAGGAAGACCCAGTAGATCAGAAGAAAATATATCCAAATACTCGCAAACCATGGGAACAGACTCAGGTGAAGGTATGATGGCCCTAGTATCACGAACACAAGAAAGATAAGCTAAACACCCCTTCCCAAACAACCGCTGGGCTCTTAGAAAAGATATAACTCCCCTTGACATATGGCTACCGGTACCCTTACATACAATAGGAGGGATACCATGCATACATAGAGTAACAGTCTTGGTGAAGCAATCCAAGAGCACATGATATGGAAATATCTAATACATGCCTAGAATCACATCAAAGTCAACCATAGCTAACACAACTAGGTCTACCCATGTATCCTACCCCAGGATAGTCACCACACAAGCCCGATGCACATAATCCACTACTCAAAAATCTCTTACTGGGGTAGCTACATGCATAGGCACAGACAATAACTCATAAGCATACTCCAGATGAGTAGCATAATAAAAAGATACATACAAAAATATAAATCTCTAAATCAAACAATACAGAAGCCGACTGATGACAAATGGAGATTGTACTTGTGATAAAATCATTTGAAGCCTCAGCCTCTGTCCAGCTCTGAAATACATACATGTTGCTCCATCTTCCATGACCACCCCAAATCCCCTAGGGACCACCCCAAATCCCCTAGGGACCACCCCTACTACCATGCCTACTTTCTCTGATTGGTGGCATTGGAGCCCAGGGACCTAAACATGCTGACCCGACTAACTTGGCTAACTTTGTTACCCAAAATGATAAATCGAGGGACAATCCCTAGCATAGTGACCCAACACACCACACTCATAGTAAGCCTAACTAGTTGCACCTTGCTGAGATGATCTGGTTGAACCAGACTAACCACCACAGCATGTATACCCAAAAAAGGCACCTCATAAAGTCTGAACCATACTCTGTCTTCTCTGACCCGACTGACTACCTTCTGTAATTTGAAGTTTCACTAGAACAGTCCTGCTAGGCTAGAAATGTTGGGGATGACCCCTACCAATGTAACCTCAGCCTCTTGACTGTGAACCACTGTAACTACCCTGATGGTGGGGACTCTTGTTGCTGCCTTTGTAGGCCTCATAATGAATATCCTTGATGGTGTGGGCATGATCAACAATTATAAAAAAAGTAGCTCGTGCAACCATGAACTGCTTTGTAGCCAAATAAAGTGGTAGGATCAACCCCTTAACAAATTGGTAAATTTGCTCATGCTCTATGGGTAGAATCATCATAGCATGCCTGTCCAACTCATGGAAATGAACCTCATACTCAGAAATAGTCATAGATTCCTGCTCTAACTTGGAAAACTCATCTCTCAGTCTCTCCTTTATAATGGAAGGCACATACTTCTCTAAGAAAGCCTTAAAGAACTGAGGCCAAGTCATAAGGGATGACTGAATAGTCTTCAAGAGATATAAGAGCTATACCACTATTTTTCTAGACCATTCAACTGAAATGCAATGTAATTTGCTCTGTGTGACTCTACCAACCTGAGTTTATATAGCCTCTCCGGGCAACTGATTAAGAACTCGTGAACATCCTCCTCCAAGAGCACCAGAAAACCTTGGAAGATCCATTTGACGGAACCTACCAATCATCTTCTGCTCCTCAAAATACATAACTAGCCTAGCAAGAATAAGCTGAGCAACCAACGGAATAGGAAACACCTCTAATAAGGGAGCCACAGTAGCAAGTTGCGCTCTTGAACCTCAGACTGGCTGAAGTCTGAGCTTCATCCCTAACTTGTGAGCCTCTCAGAGGACCTAGTAAAGTCCTGGGCTATGGTATACCTTCCAAGAAACCAAGGATCCAAACCAATATGTCTTATGGAACTAGTGTAGCCATAAAACCTGCCAGAGGTTGGGCTGGCCCCATGCCCTTTGACTGACACTGAACCTTTTTTACCTCTATCTCTGGCTTTGATGATGATACCTTAGCATGGGCCTGAGCTGATGCCACTGCCCATGCCCTACCTTAACCTTCAGCCCAACCTTCACCCCGTCCTGTAGCTGGGGCTCCAACTGTAGGCATAATGGCCTCATCCTTAACTGTTGTCGATCTCGTCCAAACCATCTGAGAAAAAGCGAAACAAATGACATCTAGAAGTTGATATAATTAAGAACGCATGATAAAGGATCAATCAAGATGGAAATTTTCTTAAGAATTTCCTATAGCCTCTCGTAGATAGGATACATACGTCATCATACTGATATGTGAGGCTCTCCTTGATACTTGCTCTTGTATTGGTAAGACTTGTGAACCTAAAGCTCTAATACCATGCTTTAATGACCCAAAATTGGGTCATGCTGGCGCCTACTAAATGTACCACCACGCCCATTCGAACATTGAATTAACTCGTACTTTTGGGGTAAGACTAAGAGTTCATAATATATTAGAGTGGATGTTTTAGGAGGTATTTTAATTGCAAAAAGGTTGTATGTTAAGTTTTGAAGTCAAGAAAATTGCAAAATAAAAGTAGGGGAAAGTTATTGTAAATTCCATTAAGAAAATCTCTGAAAATTTGGTGCAAATGTATCAAAGCTTTACTCCCAATATATAAAGCGTTAGAAGGCCCCCCAACCTACCATATTGAAGGTCTACTAGTCTAGTTTCCAACGCACAAAACTGTTTGTTCATATGACTTCACAATAGAGAGATATTCGCATTTTCGTAAGACTGCACAAGCAGACATGGAAAATGATCCCACCAAGTTCCTAAGTGATGATGCTTTCCCTCCTTTATCTGAAGAAATAAAGACTGAAAACACCTTTGAGGCTCTAGCTGATGAAGATAATGAGGAAAATGAACAGAGGGCAGATAATACAAGTCCTAACAAGGCTAGCACTAAAGAAAATAACAAAGCAATAGTTATTACAGGAGAAGAGGGAAGGGAGGCAATTAGACAAGAAGATAGATCACAAAATAGTAGGAATGTGATAGAAGGAGACATGCAAGGTGTGCACAACCAAGGAGATCTAGGTACCAGCAGCAATAACACAGACAACCACAATAATACACCACACAGCCTTAGCACAGATTCAATAATCATAGAAGGAACTCCTTCTGGAGATCAAGGGGGTCACAATTACAGGGAAAACATCAAAGGCAACTAGATAACATGCACATGCAAGATACAAGGGGAGGGACAGATTAGACAGGTACAATAAAAACTAATACAAGTCCTTCAGCAAGCCATAATCTAAAGCTACAACCAGTTATCACAGATGATATAAAAGTTGTGACCCTGTAAAGCAAGATTAATTCTACCCAAGTACCACAGGGCATAAATGAGCAAGGGCAGCTATCCACAATAGCTCCAATTCAGGTAGACAGCTCAGAATTAGTGGATGAAGATTCACCATCCTTATGTTAGAAAAAATCCCCCACAAAGATACCAATGAAGAAGCTTTAACCATCACAACCTGCAAGAAAGTTTCACCAGTTAGGACTCTTCATGAATTAGTCTCACACCAAAGGGAAGCAGCAAATGACAAATCCACAAATAGTAAGAAATCAGAAGGAGTGGAGGATAAGCAAGAAGATGACAGCTACATAAATGAGAGTCAAATAATGAAGGAGGCAGGATTATCAGTATCCAAGACTCACAAAGGCAAAGGGAAGATAGATAATAAGCCAGTTAGGGTCAATCCTAAAGGTCTGCCAAATTAAGTGGACTATGAAGATAAAGGCCTTATTCTAGAATGTGAGGTCAGTTAGGACCCAAAGTTCATTCCATAGGATTCAGATGTTGCATAGGTTTCAAAAAAATTCCATTATTTCACTAATGGAACCTTTCCAAAATGCAAGATACATTCATAAGTACAAAAGAAGGCTAGGGTTGCAGTATGCAAATTATAACCAAAATGGGAAGATATGGGTGTTTATTGAATACCATGTTCATGTTGGAGTGATCTCAGACTCTGACCAATAATTAACATTACAACTGAATTTTCAAGAAACAGGTGAATCAGTACTAGTTACCATGGTGTATGCCAAATATGATGCACATGAAAGACTCAGTCTTTGGGGGACATCTACAGCATAATCATGAATTGTAGTGTACCATGGATAGTGGAGGGTGACTTTAATGTCATTCTAAATGATGAAGAGAAGATTGGCGGACTCCCTGTATACCCCTAGGATTTTGAAGACTTTGCCTTTTGTGTAAACTCTTGTGAACTTATTGATGTTAATCTTAAAGAAAGTCCTTTTACATGGTTGACTGGCAGAGTAGATAGTCAATACATATTCAAAATATTAGATAGGTTGTTGTTTAATCAGAGTTTCTTGGGGATGATAGCAAGATAGAAGTGGAGCATTTGGCAAGAACTGGGTGTGACCATGCTCCTATACTGCTATCATGTGGTGACCTGACTAATATCATAAGAAGGCCTTTCAAGTTTTCGAGATTTTGGACTGATAAGGATGACTTTCAGAAGGTAGTAAGAACAAGTTGGGTATCCAGTGAACCCGACCTATTTATCAACCTAAAATAGAAGATGAAGAGGGCCAAAATTTCTATATCTAACTGGTGTAAGGAAACTTTTAGGGACATTTTTAAGCAACTGCTTATAAGAAAAGAAATTATGAGGCTGGAGGAATAATTATTTGAAGAAGATCCAACAACTGATAACAGGGTGGTTCTGCAAAGAGCATAGCCTGAGTTGAAGCAACACATTCACTATAAGGAAGAGTTTTAGAGACAAAAAGTTGGCATGCAATGGTTTGCTGAAGGGGAAAGAAACACTAGGTTCTTTCATGGCACTGTGAATAGAAGAAGGAAGAGACTAGCAATTAACAAAATCTAGAGGGCTAATGATCAATGGGCAGAACGCAAAGAAGTGACTAATGAAGGTGTAACATTTTTCCAGGATCAGTTCACTGATAACAGAAGTGAAGTGGAATTAAGCCTCCTACATCATATTCCTCCTGTCATATCTGTTGAATATAATGAAAGCATTAATGTTTTTACCACTATGGAGGAAGTCCAGAAGGTAGTTTTTGAACTTAATGGGGACAGTGCTAGTGGCCCTAATGGGTTTACTGGCCATTTTTACTAAAAGTGCTGGAACATAGTGGGCACAGATATCTATAATGTTGTGACTGCCGTTTTTGCAGGGAACACTCTCCCCAAATCCATCACTCATACTAACATGGTCTTACTACCAAAAAAGGAGAATATTCAATCCTTTTCTGATATGAGACCAATAAGCTTGAGCAATTTTCTGAATAAGGTGATTTCAAGGGTTTTTCATAATAGACTAGAGCTATTTCTACCTTCCCTCATATCAAATAATCAATCAGGCTTTATAAAAGGCAAAAACATTACTGAGAATGTCCTACTGGCATAGGAATTTATCTCAGACATTAGAATGAGAAGCAAGCAGGCAAATGTAGTGATCAAGCTGGACATGGCAAAGGCCTATGACAGGGTGAATTGGAAATTCCTGATTAATGTACTGGAAAAGATGGAATTTGACTCAAAGGTGGTAGATAAAGTCTGGAGGCTAATTTCAAATAATTGGTACTCAGTTCTTATAAATGGCCAGGCTCATAGCTTTTTCATTCCTCTAGTGGTATAAAATAAGGGGATCTCTTATCCCCAGCTTTGTTCATCCTATCTGCTGAGGTACTGTCTAGAGCCTTACACTCCTTGTTTGATAATCCAGAGTTTAAAGGTTTTGGCATGCCCAAATAGAGTGATAATATCAACCACCTAGCCTATGCAAATGACACTATCATTTTTGTCTCTACTGAGAAGACATCTTTAAATTTGGTCATGGGGGTCCTCAAGAAGTATGAAGAACAATCTGGCCAGTTAATAAGTAAGGACAGAAGTGCATTTCTGGTGTATCATAAGGCTCATCATGCTCAGGTTAGAGAGGTAGAGGAAGGAACAGGTTTCATAAGAGGGAAATTTGCTCTGATTTACCCGGGATTCCCTATAGGTCATTCAAAGAAGAAAAAACTGCATTTTTCACCTAATAAAGAAAGTTCAAAATAAATTTCAAGCTTGGAAAGGGAAGTTGCTATCCTTTGGGGGCAAAGAAGTGTTGATTCAAAATGTGCTTAACAGCATCCCCATCTACATGTTGTCTGCTATTAATCACCCCAAATGTGTTTTACATGATTTACACAGAATATTTGCCAGATTCCTATGGAATTTCAAGGAGAATGATAGAAACAAGCATTGGGTGGCTTGGTCTTAAATCTGCTTGCCTACTGAAGAAGGTGGATTAGGTTTCAGATCCTTGTTTGATATGCCAAAGGCTTTATTTGCAAAGTTATGGTGGATATTCAGAACCCAAAAGTCTCTATGGACTAACTACATGTGGAACAAATATTGTAAAAAAAAGGGACCACAAATGGTGGAATGGAAAGGAGGGTCTATGACCTGGAAACACATGCTAGGGGCTAGAGATATGTTTGATCAGAGTATTTGGTGGGAACCTAACTGTGGGCACTCTTGTGTTTGGTATGATAATTGGTCCCAACTGGGATCCTTGTACTATTACATGCCTGTAAATTTTGACAGGAACTTACAGCTGGAAGAAGTTAGCCAACTCTATCATAATGGAGGATAGAATGTGGAATTGCTACAACAATCTTTCACAGAGGAGGTCTGCAACCACATCCTTGAGAATGTAAATTGTAGGGAGTTCCCAGGTGAATAGGATAAACCTTGGTGGCTGCTGAACTAATCAGGGAAATTTTCTGTTGGATCAGCCTGGGAAGAGGTAAGGAACAGAGGCCAAACTCATCACATGTTCAAGATAATCTGGATGAAGGGAGTTCCTTTTAAGGTATCTTTTTTTCTATGGAGATTATAGAAGAAGAGAATACCTATAGGAGAGGTTCTGGTCAGGAATAGAATCAGTGATGGGGTCACATGTTTCTACTGCAGTGAAGGTGTGGAAGAGACTATTGAGCATTTATTTATGAATTATGGGGTCTCTAACAACACATGGCTATACTTTGCAGCTACTGCAGTAATTAATGGTCCACTCTCAAGTTAAAGACAGTGTGATGAGGTGGAGGGATACTGATTGTGCTTCAAAGCTTAAGCCCCTCTTTAAAGTTGTTCCTCTATTTATACTATGGCAAGTTTGGAAAAGGAAAAATGTCATTTATCATGGAGGGAAAATATCCCAAACTACCATGAGAATGGAGATTAACAGGAACCTAGTATATATGGCTAAAAGCATCTACCCCGATTACAAAATATCCCTCCATTCTGGCCTAACTTGGTAAAATTCCTAGAAGAATACACTCCTAGGATTGGCAGCAAGGTGGTGTATTAGAAAGTGCCTATCCAGGGTTTCTTTAAATGCAACTCTGATGGTGCATCTAAAGGAAACCCAAGACCTAGTTCAGGAGATTTCTGCATAAGATATGACACAGGGGAATTTATATATGCTGAAGTGAGAAGGATTGGTGAATGCTCAAACTTGATAGGTGAAGTCTTAGCTCTAAAAATGGGTCTAGAACATTGCAATCAACACAACAATCTTTTTGTAATTCTTGAGACAGACTCTTTTTGACTGTCAAGAAGATTTTGGATGGAATTTAGGAGGTGCCTTGGATAATTGCTATAGAGATCATCAAGATCAAGGAGTTGATAAGGGGAGTGGAAGACAGGGTTGAACATGTATACAGAGAAGGGAATAGAATGGCAGATTTTATTACTAACCAGATTTTCTATTTTGCAGGTACAAACAGAATCCCCTATCATTCAACACAAGATTTGCCAAGAGAAGCAAAGACAATACTTCACATAGATAGACAATATATTTTAACCCTTAGAATCAAAATTGTCAGACAGTTAAGATCAAATTGTCACTGGGGTCCAGGTAAGGGGGTCAGTATGGGTATTTAGCGACTGTTTGCGCCTACTAGGACTTATGACAATTGTATGTTGTTTGTACCTGCCGGGCTTATGGGCGCCAGGTAAAGTTATTGTTTGCTATGTGTTTTAGATAGTATCTTATTGCATGAAGGTAAATTATTGTACTTCTATTTTTCCTGACCTTTTGTTCAGTCCCTACACTTCAGTTTCAGTTTTTAGTTTGCCTTACATGCTCAGTACATTATTTTGTACTGACGCCCCATTATTTGGGGGTGCTGCATTCATGCATGTAGGATCTGAGCAATGACCAAATAGACCTGTCGGGTAGCATATCCAAGCTTTCAGCGAGTTAGTTAACTCCTTTCTTCCCAGGGGCCGCTAGAGTATCAGAGATTTGCCCTTTTTGTTGTTTATAGTTTTTAGGTAGGTGAGACCCTGTCCCACTAAGTATTTTATTCATATAGGTTTGCAGACTAGTCAGTTGGGTTGCATAGCTACGATGGTGGCCATTTTGTCCTTGTATGTTCACTAGATATAACTTGTTAGCCAATTGAGCCTTGTTGTGGTTTTTGTTGGCAGTTTAGCGACTCATTGGCCTAGTTTACATTGTATATACATGTTTTCAGTTTTTATATAGAGATCATAGTGGCCTTTACAGCCCGCATAGTGTTTATTATTTCCTAGATAACCTGGCAGCCTTGACGACCCTAACAGGACTTATGTGCTACCTGCTAATTGCCTTATATGAACTATTGGGAGTAGCTGTTTTCTTTCTAGAGCTATTGACAGGGGCCTTACCGGTTGAGGGCTGATATTTAAGCTGAGATATACTTGTTTGTTTTCTTGATTGTGTGTGGATGCTATGCTCTATTGGTAAATAGTTCAGTAAGGTCAGCTTTGGCCTACATTTTAGCATTAGGTGCCAGTTGCGCCCCCCCAAGTTTAGGGCGTGACAAACTTGGTATTAGAGCAACATCATATCCTAGGGAGTCTGTAAGTCATGTCTAGTAGTTTCTTGTTTATAAGTGTGTTATGCACCACATTTTATAAGCAGGAAGCTACAGACATTGTTTAGGAAAGTTATCCTTTTTCTTGCTCAAAATCGTGCAATAGAGCCGAGTCATAAGGATTGAGTTCTCTGACTTACGATTGTTATTAGACTTTTACTCAAACAACACATAATGACAGTATGTATATCTTGTGGATTCATGTTGCTGCACAGAATGTAGAGGTTCTTTGACATCAGCAGTATACGATTGAGAGAGCCGAGAGAAGGCAATAGAAGAGGGCTAGGACCATGGGTTTTAGACAAAGGCCTAGGATTTCTCCAGACCTTGGGATTTAAGGAGACCACATATACCCCCCACAGTAGATGTCCTAGGGTATCAGGTTTGATCATTGGGGATGGTCAGATTTAGGTGAGAGCTCAGGAGCATCAGGCTCGCAGTAACAAAGGGTCCTAGAGCAGTTTTGATCAGTTGTGCCACATTGTGATACATGCAATAAACATATGTCGGGAGATGCCATAAGGGCTCCACATCTTGCTATTTTTGTGGCCAAGAGGGTCATATACAAGATATTGTCCATTTAGGGACCAACAAGGTTCAGCAAAGACAGACAAATTAGCAACAGGATCATCTTTCTCAGTATATTCTATAGAGCGTGGTTTCCCAGATTTTATCAGGTAGAGGTTGATGCTAAAAGGGAGAATCTAGTTCCGGTAGTGTCCAGAATTGCACATATGCACTACATGTCGTCAGGATTCATAAACTTTGCCAGATGTTGTGATAGGTATGTTGGGTGGTTGTTCCCATTATGTTTATGTTTTGATAGATCCAGGATCAACATTATCATATGTTACCCCATTTATTGCTGTGAAGTTGTGTATAGTACCAGAGCCATTGTAGCGACCCTTTTGTTGTATCTACCCTTGTTGGAGACTCTATAATTGCTATGAGAGATTATCGAGGTTGTACGATAGAGATAGTTGGCTGCCAAACCTTTGCAGACCTGATAGAGTTAGAAATGCTTGACATTGATATTATTATGGGCATGGATGGACTGTCATCTTGCTATGCCAATGTTGACTGCCAAGCGACGATTGTTAGATTCCACATTCTAGGGGAAGTAGCTCAGGAGTTGAAGGGTAATGCGGCGATGCCAAAAGGCAAGTTTATTTCCTATCAGTAGGCAAGGAAAATGATCACTAAAGGCTGAATTTACCATACTGTCTAAGTTTAAGATATTAATGCTATCCCATAAACAATTTAGTTTATTCCAGTAGTTAATGAGTTTCCAGATTTGTTTCAAGACAAGCTTTCTAGTATTCCCCTAGAATGGGAGATTGATTTTTCTACTGATACATTACTAGATGACCAGCCGATATCAACTTCTCCATATAGAAATGTACCAGCAGAATTGAAGGAATTGAAAAAAAACTGAAAGATTTATCAGATAAGGGCTTCATTAGGCCTAGTGTGTCACTGTGGGGTGCACCAGTGTTATTTGTGTGTAAGAAAGTTGACTCATTGAAGAAGTGTATAGACTATCAAAAACTTAATAAGGTGACTATAAAGAACAAATATCCACTGCCAAGGATTGATGGGTGTTTTTTTTACCAAACAGGATGTCCGATTCTTCTCAAAGATTGATTTACATTTAGCGTACCACCATGTACTTGTTCGAGAGAGTAATATTCCAAAAACAGCCTTCAGGCTCAGATATGGCCATTTTGAGTTTCTTGTGATGTCTTTTGGGTTGACGAGTGCCTTAGTTGTATTTATGGACCCGATGAATAGTATCTTCAGGACATTATTAGACTTATTATCATTGTATTTATTGATGATATTCTGGTATATCTCATTCAGAAAATGAGCATAGACACCATGTACGAGCACCACTTCAGATGTTGGTATTCAAGTTGACTTACAAAATATTAAGTCTGTGAAGACTTGGCCTAGACCCACAATTATGACATAAGTTTGTAGTTATCTAGGGTTAGCAAGGTATTACAGAAGATATATAGAAGGATTTTCTTCACTTTTAGCACCCTTGACAAAGCTGACTCAAAGGCAGCTAAGTTTTAGTAGACCACAGCCTGTGAGCGCAGTTTTCAAGATATGAAAGATAGATTGACTTCAGCATCAGTTTTGACCTCACCATAGAGTCCAGAGGGCTATGCAATGTATTATGATGCTTCAAGCAATAGGCTGGTTTGTGTTCTGATGGAACACGAAAAGGTAATGGGTTATGCTTCTAGACAGTTAAAGAAGAATGAGAAGAACTACCCGATCCACGATTTAGAGTTGGCTATATTTATTCATGACCTAGAGATTTGAAGGCATTACTTCTGTGTCATTAATATAGATATTTATACAGATCATGAGAGCCCCCAATATATTTTTACACTAAAAGAGTTGATTCTGCGACAGCGCTGATGGCTTGAATTATTTAAAGACTATGATGTGGATATCTTATACCATCCAGGGAATGCCAAATGGCCCAGGAGATCCATCATCTAGATAATTTAGGAGTTAGATTATTATACTCTGATGATATTGGGGTCCAAGTTTAGGACACATCCATATCATCTCTAGGTATGGAGGTGAAGGCACGACAATATAAGGATCCTGACTTAGAGTAGCTCAGAGGTAAGGCTTAGTAGCGAGAGTCATTAACCTTTGATATAGAAAGAGATAATTTCATCTGATTCGGTGATCAGTTATATGTTTCAGATATTGCAGGGCTTCGACAGAACATTATGGAAGGGGCACACCATTCTTGTTACTTTATTCACCCAGGATCCACGAAAATGTATTATGATATTAAGGAGATTTATTGGTGGTCGAGAATGAAGAGGGATATAGTTGAGTTCGTGGCACAATGCCCAAATTATCAGTAGTTAAAGATAGATATTAGAAGCTTAGTGGGCTAATTTAGGAGAAAGCAATTCCATTAGGGAAGTGAGGGTCCATAAACATGGATTTTGTCACAGGTTTTCCTTGTTCATAATAGAAATTCTATTCTATTTGGATGATGATTAATAGGTTGATAAAATTGTCCCATTTTATGCAAGTCAGGGCCACATTCTAAGCTGAAGAATATGCCAGACTGTACATTAGAGAAGAGTCAAACTTCATGGTGTCCAGTATCAGTTATTTTAGATAGAGGGGCATGGTTTACAGCACAATTCTGGAGATCTTTCTAAAAAGTTTTGAGGACTCATGTTAATCTTAGTTCAACTTTTCATTCTTAGATCGATGCCCAAGCCAAATATACACTCTAAATGTTGGAACATATGTTACGGGCATGTGTGCTAGATTTCAGAGGGAACTGGGATGATCGCTTGTAACTTATTGAGTTTGCTTATAATAACAACTATTATTCCAGCATTGGTATAGCACCATACGAGGTTTTATATGGATATAAATGTCGATCCCCTCTTGGTTAGTTCAAGGTTGGGGAGTAAGGGTTGCTTGGACCTGATGTAGTACAGTAGGACGTGAAAAATATTAAGTTGATCACAAAGAAATTCATGATAATTGAGGGATTCTAGAAATCATATTTAGATGTTAGACGACAGTACTTATAGTTCAATTTTGATGATTGGATCTTTTTAAAGGTTTCACCGATGAAACGCGTTATGTGATTTGGTAGGAAAGACAAGTTAAGCTCTTGATATATTGGGCCTTATCATATAATGCGACAGATATGTAGAGTTACTTACCATCTAGAGTGGCCTCCAGAATTAGAGGCATTGCATTCAGTCTTTTATGTTTCTATGTTAGAAAGTGTACCAGAGATCCAACATATTTAGTACCGACAACAAATGTACAGATTTCAGAGGAACTATCTTATAAAGAAGTCCCTATTGTCATAGTAGTCCGCTTGATTACGGAATAATTATATAGCTTTAGTGAAAGTTTTGTGGTAAAACCATAATATCGAGGAGATGATGTGGGAAGCTGAAGAGGATAGGAAGTCCAGATATCCCCACTTGTTCACTCCTTCATGTAATGTTCAGAACAGACAGATAGTAGACCCGTATTGAGTACATGAGGTATGTTACTAGTGTACTATATGTATTCTTCTGGTTTTTTCCTATGATTCCATGTACATTATCTTCATTCGAGGACAAATGTCCCTAAGGGGGAGGATGTAACACCCCTCCCGTTCAAACATTGGATTAACTCATATTGTTGGGGTAAGACTAAGAGTTCATAATTTGTTAGAGAGGATATTTTAGGAGGTATTTTAATTTCACAATAGTTGTATGTTAAGTTTTCAAGTCAAGCAAGTTGCAAAATAAAAGTCGGGGAAAGTTATTGTAAATTCCGTTAAGAAAATCTTTGAAAGTTTGGGTCAAATGTCATGAAGCTTTTCTCCCAATATATAAAGAGTTAGAAGGCCCCTGACCTACCATATCCAAGGTGTATGAGTCTAGTTTCCAACTCACTAAAATGTTCATTCATACGACTTTAGAATAGAGAGATATTCACGTTTTCATAAGACTGCACAAGCAGGCACGTCAAGGTGGGCCCCTAGCCCCTATGTCGGTTTAGCTTTATAAGAGGTGATTTCCTTTCATTTTAACTTATTAAATTCACCAAAAAATAACTGAAAATCATCGGGAAAACTTCTAAATACTCCATGGACCTTGATGCTTTCAATTCGGAAGTTTAACGGAAATTGCTATACGTTGCGAGCTCGTCATTTTGGTGTAGTTTGTCCCATCAATTTCATGGTGTATCACCATGGGTGTTGTGGCAGCGAGGTAGCAGGTGTTTATTAAGTGTTTATAAGTATCTATGGAGATATATTGGCAAGGTAAGGATCCCATACACTTATCTATTTATTGAATCGAGATTCTAAGCTTCTAGTTATGAAAAGTTATAGTTGTCGATGAGCTGTAGTAGTTTCTTATTGATTTTGGCTTTGACTATTGTTACTTCAAAGAGTAAGGTTTCTTAGCTTTGTATATCAAAGGTTTTGGTCAATTAAATCATCCACCTACCATCCTCCTTCGTAATTACATTTTCTAGTATCATTTTTACAACTTTTTGAGCCACAAATAGTGTTTTGGATATCGTGGTTTTGGACAGTCCCTTTATCTTATTACGTTTAGTTATTATTGTTGTCTACTGATGGTGTTAAGGTGCTGGAGGGACTGGGGAGTTTTTGTAATTCTTATTGGAGTCACATACGATTGTTATTGGATTAAACAATGTGAAGTACGCCTTGAAATAGTGCCTCGGGAGCTTGTCTCTCCTTTAAGATGTGGTTAGCATATTGTTGTTGGATTTAGCTGCTGTTTTTTATTGTTAGTAGCCTCATTTTATGACCTAGACTTGGATGGTCGCAAGTGTGACATTGATGCTTTATTGATTGGTTATGGATCATCTTGCAGCCTTGTTGATTCTCATATTTATTGCATTACATTTGATTGGCCAAGATTCATACCAACACCTTTAGGGCTTCGGTTAAAAGGTATGTTAAAGCTTCCTTTTCACTTTTTAGCATGACCTTTAAGGCCAAAGCTTTTATAGACTTTATAACATCATTATTCGACTTGTGGCCTTATAGTATTAAGTTTTGCTCCACAACATGATATAGCGACTAACAGCAGCACTATATTCCTTACCTAGCAGCATAGAAAAACATGTTATGAATGTATCGAGGTCACATATGATTACATGATATTATTGTGTTATTTTTATCATCTTACTGTCACCTATGAGCTAGTTTTGGCCTCAGCAAATACTGACACTGCAGGGTTTTGGAGCCTATATTCTGGCTACTATTACCATACCTTTGGGTCGGGCAAACCCTACCTACGGGATGGGAAGGTTGTACTACAGGGCAGCAGTTACATTATATTACCATGTCTTTGGGTTGGGCAGACTTTACCTACGGGATGGGCAGGCTGTACCTTCGGGGCAGCAGTCACATTACATTACCACGCCTTCGGGTGAGACAAATCGTACCTACGATATGGTCAGGCTGTACCTACGGGGCAGCACATATATGGTACCACATAGCCTCAGAGTTGCACTGATTCACGGCGCATGTACAATCAGACAATTCAGATCAGATTATCACTGGGGTCCAGGTAAGGGGTCAGTATGGGTATTTAGTGACTGTTTGCGCTGGTAGGAATTATGGCAATTGTATGTTGTTTGTACCTGTCGGGCTTATGAGGTCCAGGTAAGGTTATTATTTGATATGTGTTTTAGATGGTATCTTATTGCAGGAAGGTAAGTTATTGTACTTCTGTTTTACTCCTGACCTTTTGTTCAGTCACTACACTTCAGCTTCAGTTTTTTAGTTTTCCTTACATGCTCGGTACATTATTTTGTACTGACGCCTCATTGCTTAGGGGCTCTACATTTATGCCTGCAGGATCTGAGAGACGACCAGATAGACCTTCCGGGTAGCATATCGAAGCTTTCAGCAAGTTGGTTGACTCTTTTCCTCCCAAGGGTCGCTAAAGTATCAGAGATTTGCCTTTTTTGCTATTTTTAGTTTTTGGGTAGGTTGGGTCCCTGTCCACTAAGTATTGTATTCATTGAGGTTTGCAGACTAGTTAGTTGGGTTGCATAGATACGATGGTGGCCATTTTGGCCTTGTATGTTCACTAGCTATAACGTGTAAGCCAAATTGGTCCTTGTTGTGGTTTTTGTTGGCAGTTTAGTGGCTCATTGGCCTAGTTTACATTGTATATACATGTTTTTACTTTTTATGTAAAGATGATGGTAGCCTTGATAGACCGTATAGCATTTATGCTTTCCTTGATATCATGGAGGCCTTGACAACCCAAACAGGACTTATGTGCTACCTACTTATTGTTTTACATGAACTGTTGAGAGTAGTTGTTTTCTTTCTAGAGCTGTTGACAAGGGCCTTGCCGGCCGAGGGCTGATTCTTAAGCCGAGATGTACTTATTTGTTTTCTTGATTGTGTGTGGCTGCTATGCGCCATTGGCAAATAGTTCAGCAAGGTCGGCTTTGGCCTAAGTTTTGGCATTAGGTGTCATGTGTGCCCCCCGAGTTTGGGGAGTGACACTAAAAACCCCTAGTAGAAAAGCCAAAAACCCCTAGTAGGCAAGCCAAAAACCCAGTAACAATACTATAAATAAGCTAAAACAGGATAAGAAAAAGTAAGATACTAAATAAGAAAGGTCCACCAGCATAGATATATACAATACGGTATAAAATATACAACTGGACCCTAAACAGACCAAGAAAGATAAAAAGATATATACAAGAACCAGACCTCGGACCTAGTTTCACCGGTACAAGAGTGTCTAAGTACAGAGGTAGCGTTATACAAGGTACTACTATCTTCCAAAACACAAAATAAAGACAGTAAGAGTAAAGGAAAAATAGTAAATCATCGGATGCTAGGAGCTCACCACTATCCGAACAGCATCTAACCTCGAATGAGTAGATGATCAACGAGTATGGCTTGTACTAGGCGCTGCATCAGAAAAAGATACAGAAATGTAGTATGAGTACTAAAACATGGGGTACTCAGTAAGCATCATAGGTCAACCAAGCTCAGAAGACAATATATAATATAAGAGGCATAAAAGTGAACTAACTACCAGAATCCACCTAAGTCTAGTTATAACAAGAGTAGCTACCAGCAGGTACAAACCAACGAAAGGTGAAGACAATAATAATAGAAATGATAAAACACACAAATGTGTAAACAAGAGGATGCAATGCTTTATGGGATGACATGGTGCAATATGTGGCCAATGCAGGAAAGTAAAAACTCTAAAATGCAGTTGCGGGCTGCCTCATAGGCTCCCTGAACCATCTCACAGGCTTTCCTTCGGCTCATCAACATATGCATTAAATTAAAAATCAGATATGTGCTCCTCGATCCGCTCTTGGGCTCATCAACAGAAAATAAATGGAGAAAAGGTCTGAGAATATCCCTTCGATGGAGTATAAAAGTGGTACAATCCTTTTCATTCAAAAACAATGACAAAACCATGAAATTTCATTTCCAAAATCTGAAAATCACAGTAAAAGAGGAACATCCCATCTTTAAAATCAAAAATCTCATATATTTCCTTCAAGCCATACCAATATCCATGTAAATTCATGTAAGAGCATATGTGTGCAATCATATGGGGATACATGTATACATATAAAGAAAATAGGTCAAAGGAACCCTCCAAACAATACAACTAACCTGAAACTCCATCCAATCCAAAGTTATGGCCTCGGACTCATAGTTACACAGTAAATAGAATAAAACATGGAAATAGGGTAAATAAGCAAAAATAACCATAAAAGCCTACTCTACCATAAAATATTTCTATGAATCTATACTAAGGATTATAATCTAACAAGATGAGGCTACGATACTTTAAACTAAGGCTAAATAGGATATTCTACTCTATTGTTCTGATAATGGCCAAATATGTAAAAAAAGGATTAAAGACTAATTCTAACCTAAAACTTATTCTAAAATTCATGCAACTTATAGAATGTAAAATCTAATTGATCTAAGTTTGAAGGAGGTAAACCAAAACTGACCTCAGGGCTGAACTGCAAATTGCAAACCATCGCTTGGAAGCCTTCCCCTTTTTAGAGTGCCTCAGAATGCTGTCACACTATCATAAACATAATCTATATGTTTAAAAATGGCACCCATATTGTTATTTACAATTTTAGACCAAAAATTGGGTCAAAAAATGACCCTCAGGGTCCACTAACAAAACAAAAAAAAATTGCAATTATGCTCCCTGCACATTAAGGGATGCATGCCCCAAAGCTGGGCAAAAATAGTAGTGGATTCGGACCTTAAATTGTCTAAAATTGTTGTCACCTTAAAGTGATGATAAAATTATGAAAAACAAGACCCGAACGCAGAACAAAAGATGGAATTAAAGCTTGTACATGTACTAGGATGAGAGGGGGAAGAAAAATACCTTAATTGCTCAAGAAATTGGCTGGAAATAGAGAAATGCTCACTTAGCCGAGCTCTTAATCAATGGAGTAAATGTTCTCAACACTTAGCCAATGAGGAAAAAAGTACATTTAAAATGTATAGCGATTATCGCTCCTACGGAAAAAAGTCCCAGGAGCAGCATCACCACGGCAGATAAAGCACCGCAGGAGCGAAGGTCAACAATAACCTCTAACTTTGCCAATGTGGCTCAGGCTCTGCAGGAGCGAAGGCTGTGACATCAGCCCCCATTGTAGCTGAAGCTGCACTTCACAAGAGCGGCTACACCAGCACCAGCTGCACCAGCCAACTTCAACAACACAACAAGTCACCAAATGGACCCTCAGGATTCATTCAGAATCCCGTGAATACAAGATAAATATGCTACCCAAATAGAAATGGCATTTTAGACTCAACAGAATCATCTAAATAAGCAACGGAAGTCATCTTGATGAAATATTGACCAAAGTCAATACTTTGCGGATTTTACCTAAAAATCACACAAGTGCCCAAAATGAGTTTGAAAGATTCATGACCCAAACCAAAGATTCCACTAGCCCAAAGTTCACATTCTAGGACTAACAGCTCTGACAAAATTTTCTTCCAAGTTTGTTTATTCAAAAAGTTGGCCAAAGTCAAATATTTCACTTTTAAGAGGTCCAAGACAAGGAAACTCTTCTAAACCTTGACTAAACGCCTCAAGAAGCATGTCACCCATCTCAAAAAGTCTAACTAACTATGTAGAAGCTACAGAAAGGGTCAAAATAGTAAAAATACATAAATATAAGAAAATGACCATGAGGATTATTATAGTTATCTTGTTCGGAAAGTATTTTTACTTTATTTGTTATATATATATATATACATATACATATACATATACATGCATTTCCTTGTGATGGCACGCATGCACTCATACATGCACATACATAGATTATTACACTGTCTTGGAGGAATAACACTGGCTTTTGGTTTTAAATAGAATTCTTCATTTTTTACCATGATTTTAAGGTTTTAGAGAGTATTGCACTATTTTATCTCTATTTTTAGAATGAAAAGAATGTATCACTTTTATACTCAATCCGAGGGATGTTTCTGGACCTTTTCTTTATTTACTTTCTGTTAATGGGTCCAAGGTACAATTTCAGGTGGCTTGGGGAGCACATATCTGGGTTCCTACTTTATTGCATATGTTAATGAGCTCGAGGTTAAATTATGTGTGGCCCAAGGGATCATTTTGGATTTTACTTTTCTACTATTGGCCACATCATGCACTGCATCATCCCATATTGCACCACATTCTCTTGTATTCATATTTGAGTGTAATATTATCATTATTATTTTTATCTTTACCATTATCCCTGTGTATATGAGATTCTAGGTTAGCTTTTGACTTACTTTTACCTTCATGCTCCTTATAGTGTATATTATCTTCTGAGCTCAATTGGCCTATGATGCCTAATGAGTACCCCATATTTTAGTACTCATACTATATTTTTGCATACTTTTCTAATGCAATGCCTAGTATTAGCCATAGTGCATATCTTGTACTCATTCATGGCTTACTGCTATTCGGATCATGGTGAGCTCCCAGCATCTGAAGATTTACTACTTTCCTCCT
The DNA here is from genome assembly GCA_003996215.1 of Jaltomata sinuosa. Lineage (NCBI taxonomy): Eukaryota > Viridiplantae > Streptophyta > Magnoliopsida > Solanales > Solanaceae > Jaltomata > Jaltomata sinuosa. The sequence continues at coordinate 76,075 of QJPP01002088.1, read as the reverse complement.
TGCACTTACTGTTTTTACTTTGTAATTTGATAGACAGTAGCATTTTGTGTAGCATTATTCTCATGTTTTAGACGCTCTTGTACTAATGACACTAGGTCCAGGGAATGGTTCTTTATGTATATGTCTTGTCTCTCTTGGTCACTTTTGGGCCTGTTTGCATATCTTACAACATTTTGTATATATCTGTACTGGTGGACCATTCTTATCATTATTTTCTTCTACTTTATCTATTTTTAGCTTTATTTGTATCTTAGGTTTTGGCTTTCCTACTAAGAGGTTTTAGTAGGTTCCATCATGACCCGACTTCAAATCATGACAGCATGGTATCAAAGCTTTAGGTTCATCGATCATACCAGTACAAGAACAAGTATCTAGTAGAGTCTCACATATTGGTACAACGATGTATGTATCCTATCTACAGGAGGCTATAGGTCATTCTTAGGAAAAACTACATCTTGTTGATTCCTTATCATGCATCCTTGATTCTATCAACTTCTAAATGTCATTTGTTCCACTCTTTCCAATATGGTTCGGACAAGATTAATAGCAAGTGAGGATGAGGCTCATGCGCCTGTAGTTAGAGACCCATTTAGGAGATGGGCCAAAGGTAGAACCAAAGGTCGAGGTAGGACACAAGTTGTGATGCCAGCTCAGGCCTAGACTAGGGTACCATCACCAGAGCTAAAGACAGAGGTGGAGGATGTTCAGTATCACCTGGAGGGAGCGAGGCAAGCCCAGCATCCGGCAGGTTTCTTGGCTACACCAGTTCTGCAGGATACATTGGTTAGGATTTTTGGCTTTTTGAAGGGTATGTCATAAGTTGGGAACTTGACTGGCACGCTTAGTGTCTTACAGGTTAGGGATGAGGCGCAGACTTCAGCACGGGTAATGGAGCAGGGTTCAAGAGCAGAGCTTGCTATTGTGGCTCCCCATTTAGAAGTATTGTCGATTTCATTGGTTGCTTAGCCTATTGCATCTAGGCTAGTTATGTCTTCTGAGGAGCAGAAGATGCTTGGTAGGTTCATCAGATTGGATCCTCAAAGGTTTTTCTAGTGCTCTGTGGGAGGATTCTCCTATGGTATGTGAATTTCACAAGTTATTTCCTGTTGATTTACCTGGTAAGCCATCAGATTGAGATATTGACTTTTGTATCAAATTAGAGCTGAATTAGTCCTCTTTCTATTTCCCCTTATAAGATTGCACTAGCTGAGTTAAGGTATCTAAAGACTCAGTTACAGGAGTTGTTAAGTAAGGGATTCATTCATCTAAGTGCCTTCTTGTGGAGTGTTCCAGTGTTTTCTATTAAAAAAAAGAATGGTAGTCTACGTATGTGTATAGACTAGCGGTAGTTAAATAAAGTTATGATCCATAACAAGTATCCTCTTCCTCGTATTGATGACTTGTTCAACCAGTTGCAAAGTGCATCATTCTTTTCTAAGATTGATCTAAGGTCAAAATACCATCAATTAAAAATTTGGCCTGCGGATATTCCTAAGACTGCATTCTGGACCAGGTACAAATACTACAAATTTCTTGTGATGTTTTTTGGGTTGACTAATTCCCCGAGTGCTTTTATGAGTTTGATAAATGGGATATTTAAACCCTATCTTGACTCCTTTTTAATCGTGTTCATTGATGATATCTTAGTTTATTCTAAGAGTGAGGAGAAGCATGGGAACCATCTTAGGATTATGTTGGGTTCATTAAAGGAGAAAGAATTGTATGCAAAATTCTTTGTGTGAATTCTGGTTGCTTTCGATGTCCTTTTCAGGATATGTAGTTTTAAAAAAAGGAGTGATGGTAGATCCATAAAAGATTTAGGTAGTAAAGAATTGGACCGGGCTCACTTCGGTGACCAAGAATTACATTTTGTGAAATTAGCCAGCTACTACCATAGATTGGTATAGGGGTTTGCATCCATTGCTACCCACTTGACCTGCTTGACTCAGAAAAAGGTACCCTTTCTTTGGTCAGATGATTCTGAAGAGAGCTTTCAAAAGATTAAGACTTGGTTGACTACCGCTCCTATTCTTGCCTTGCCAGTGGAAGGTAAGGACTTCATTGAGTATTGTGATGCCTCACAATTGGGTTTATGTGTTGTGTTGATGCTAGAAAAGAATGTTATTGCTTATGATTTGAGGCAACTAAAGGTGCATGAGAAGAATCATCTGACTTAAGACTTAGAGTTGGCTTCTATGGTTTTTCCTCTCAAGATTTGGAGACAATATTTATATGGGGTGTGTTGTGAAATGCTCAATGCACCTCATGCAAATGGACAATTTCTCAAATCTAGATCTGTGCCAACCTCTCAAAACTATACGGAGTCTGAACCAGCAGAAAGTGAGCAGACTTTGTCAACCTATCCACGATGACCCAAATAGAATCAAACATCCGCAAGGTGTTTGGAAAGCCTACCAGGAAGTCCATAACTATCCACTCCCATTTCCACTCTGAAATGGGTAGTCTCTTAGTCAAACCACATGGCCTCTGGTGCTCAAACTTCACCTGCTGATAGTTCAAGCACCTAGACACGAAATCTGAGATATCCCTCTTTATCTCACACCATCATAAGTGCTACCTCAAGTCACGATACATCTTATCTTCCCGGGATAAATCGAATACCTAGAACAGTGAGCCTCCTCTAAGATCAACTTGATCATATCACCAACTCTACGAATGCAGATATGACCCACAATGCTCAGAACACCCTATAAATCTAAGGTCACCTTCCTAGCCTCGCTGCTCAATACCTTATCACAAATGATCCTCAACCTCACATCATCAAATTGTTTTTCTAGAATTTTCTCCAACAAGGAAGATCTAGCCTCAACACAACAAGAATATGGCCCGACTCAGAAATATCAACTCTAACAAACCTCTTAGCCAAGGATTGGATGTCCAAAGCTGAAGGTCACTCTTCCGCTGCTAAGAATGCCAAGCTACCCATACTTACTGCCTTCTGGCTCAAGGCATCTACTACCATATTTGCCTTGCTCGAGTGATAAAGAATGGAGATGTCATAGTCCTTCAGTAACGTTAACCACCTACGCTACCTCAAATTTAGATCCTTCTTGCTGAAAATATACTGAAGAGTACGATGGTCCGTAAAGATCTCACAATGCACACCATACAGATAATGCCTCCAAATCTTTAACACAAAGACTACTGCTACTAACTCAAAGTCATGAGTGGGGTAGTTCCTCTTGTGAACATTCAACTGTCTGGAAACATAAGAAATAACTCGACCCTGATGCATCAGTACACAACCCAAAATAACACCAAAAGCATCATAATACAATATAAACCCCTGGCCCTCAATTGAAAGAGTAAGAATCAGAGCTGAAGTTAATAAGTCCTTGAGCTTCAGAAAGCTCGTGTCACACTCACTAGACCACTAAAAGGGATATTCTTCTGAGTCAATCTAGTCAATGGAGCTTCTATAGAAGAAAACCTCTCCACAAATTATCTATAGAAACCTGCCAACCCAATAAAACTACAAACCTCGGTGAGAGAAGTAGGCCTAGCTCCATCACAAACTGCCACAATCTTCGCTAGATCTATCATAATGCCATCCTTAGACAATACATTCCCGAAGAATGCGACAGACTCAAGCCAAAACTCACACTTAGTGAATTTGCATATAACTGATGGTCTCGCAAGGTCTGAAGTATAACTCTTAGATGCAGCTCATGCTCCTCTCTACTCCTTATATATAACAAGATATCATTGATAAACACAATAATGAAGGAATCCAGGTAAGCTCTAAACACTTGGTTTATTAACTCCATAAATGCTGCTGGGACATTGGTCAATCCAAAAGACATGACTAAGAACTTATAATGGCCGTATCAAGTCCTAAAGGTAATATTTGGGATATCCGCAACCCTAATCCTCAACTGGTGATAACCAAACCTTAAGTCTATCTTAGAAAATACCACTGCAACCTGTAGCTGGTTAAACAAATCATCAATACACGACATTGAATACCTTTTCTTAACAGTCACCTTATTCAACTGCTTGTAGTCGATACACATACACATGGACCTATCCTACTTTTTCACAAATAGAACTGGAGCACCTTACGAAGACACACTAGGCTTGATGAACCCTCTACTCAATAAATCCTGGAGTTGATCCTTAAGATCTCTCAACTCAGTTGGTGCCATCTGATACGACGGAATAGAAATAAGTTGAGTGCCCAGCTCGACATTAATACCAAAGTCAATGTCACGATCAGGAGAAAGACCTGGTAGATCAAAGGGAAACAAATCCAAATACTTGCAAACCACAGAACTGACTCAAGAGAAGATGTGGTGGCACTAGTATCACAGAGGTAAGCAAGATAGGCTAAGCACCTTTCCCAACAAACCGTTAGGCATGTAGAAAAGATATAACTCCTCTTGTTATGTGGCTATGAGCACCCTTCCATACTATATGAGGGATAACAAACATCCATAAAGTAACGGTCTTGGCAAAGCAATCCAAGAATGCATGGTAGGGAAACAGTCAATCCATGCCTAAAATTATGTCAAAATCAACCATATCAAGCACAATCAGGTCTACCACGTTCGATATCCTTGAATAGTTACCACATAAGCTCGATAAACATGATATACTACTAAGAAATCTTCTACTGGGGTAGCTACACATAAAGGCATAAGCAATATTTCAAGCAGACTCAAGACGGGTAGCATAATAAGAAGACACATACAAAAATGTAGACCTTGGATCAAACAATGCAGAAGCTGACTGATGGCAAATGGAGATCGTACCTGTGATAACAATATCTGAAGCCTCAGCCTCTGGATGACCCAGAAAAGCATACATATGGCTCTGACCACCACGACCACCTGATCTACCAGACTGAAGATTGTCTCAAGTACCTTAGGGACCACCCCTACTACCGTATGCACTGCCTCTAGCTGGTGGGGCTGGAGCCCTCGGGGCCTGAACTGGATGATCATGTCACCTATGGTGATGCACTGATGGACACTCCCTAGCAAACTGTCCTAACTTGCCACACTCATAAAAACCCCGGCCAACCATACCCTGTTGTGAAGACCCGACTGAATCATAATGACTACCACAACCTGCGGACCTAGAATGAGCATCTCATGAAGCCTGAACTATAATCTAGCTACCCTAACCCTCAGTAATCCGCAATGCCAAGTGAACAGGCTGGCTCAGCTGGAAATGCTACTGATGCTGACCCCTACCAAAAAAGCCTCTACCTTAGGATAGTGGACTGCTGTAACTACTCTTATAGCAGGGCCTCTTATCGCTACCCCCTTGGGCATCATGAAGCATGCCCTCAATAAGGCAGGCATGATACAACACCTCTAGGAAGGATTGGTCTGACTACACCATACCTTTTATAGCCAAACAGAGTTGTAAAGTCAAACCTCGGAGAGAGCGATGCACCCTCTCATGCTCGGTAGGTAAAATCATAGTGGCATGCCTAGCCAACTCACAGATATGGACCCCATACTCTAATACAGACATGGAGCTCTGCTCTAAACTAGAGAACTCATCCATCAACCACTCCCTTAAGCTGCACGATACATGCTTCTCCAAAAAGGTTGTGGAGAATTGTGCCCAAGTAAGTAGAGGTGACCAACTGGTCTGCAAGATATATAAGACCTCCACAACTATTTCACTAGACCATCCAGCTAAAATGTGGTGTAATCTTCCCTGTGTGACTCAACCAACCCAAGGTTATGCAACCTCTCCTAGCAACTAGTCAGAAACTCATGCGCAACCTCCCTAGGAGCACCTGAAAACCTCGGGGGATCCAACCGCAGGAACCTACCAAGCATCTTCTGCTCCTTGGAAGACATAACATGCCTAGCTAGAATGGGTGGGATAATAGTAGGAACTGGCAATATCTCTAATCGGGGAGCTGCAGTAGCAGGCTGCGCTCTTGAACCCTATGTCACTGCCTGGGCTGATTTTTGAGCCTCGTCCCTAATCAAAGAACCAACCAGAGTACCAGGTGAAGCTACTGGCTGTGACATACCCTCAAGAAACCCAAGCAAGCAAACCAATGTGTCCTGTAGTACCAGAGTAGCCATGAAACCTATCGGATGCTAGACTAGCCCTACACTCTCTCGCTTATAATGCACCTGCTCATCCCTAATATCAGGCTCTGGCGATGGTTATCTAGTCTGGGCCTGAGATGGAACCACAACCTATCCCTTACCTCGACCTTTGGGTCGAACTCTACCCGTACCCTAGCTGGGGCTCTAATTATAGGCATAGAGGCCTCGTACTCTCCTGCTGCAGATCTCATTCAAACAATCTGAAAAGAGGGAAACAAAAGATGCATAGAAATTGGTAAGGTCAAGGACGCATGATAAGGAATCAAACAAGATGGAGTCTTTCGTAGGAATGCTCTGTAGCCTCCCATAGATAGGATACGAACATCATCACCGATCCATGAGACTCTACTAGACACTTTACTCTTTTACTGGTAAGACTGGTAAATCTAAAGCTCTGATATTAGGAATGTCATGAACCAAAACTGGGTGGTAATGGCACCTACATAAACCCCTAGTGGGTAAGCCAACCAAAAGATGCGGAAGTATAATAAAACATATAATATAACAAAAATCAGAAGGAAACATATAGGAAGAGGGCCAACAATATAGGTACGTAACAACCATAATAAATATACAAAAATGGCCCAAAGTGATCAAGAAGACAAAATATATACAAGATCCAATACCACACTTGGTGTCACCAGTACAAGAGCATCTAAAGTATGGAATAGCTCTACAACAAGTACTGTCTATGCAAAATAAAAAAATATAGATAGAAAGGTAGATGGAAAGCAGTAAAAGTCTCCAAAACATCAGGAGCTCACCATGATCCAAGCAGAAGTTGGCCACAAATGATAGGAGGATCAACGAGGGTGGCTCGTACTAGGTGTTGCATTAGAAAAAGATGCATACTGTAGTATGAGTATCAATACAATGGGTACTCAACATGCATCATAGGCCGACCAAGGTCAGAAAGAATATATAAAATAAACTACAAGAAAGTAAGCTAGCTACAGGGATCCATCTAAATCTAGATATCAATAGAAAATAGAACTAACTAAGTTGATGGTGAAGATAATAATAATAATCAAGGCAACAAACAATCCCGGTACACTCAAGCCAATGTAATGTAGCGAGAGATGATGTGATGACAAAATATAAAAACCAGTATCTGGTACCTCGGGCACCCCAAATTTAACCTTGGAGTCATCAACATATGCATAAAAAGTAAAACCTAGATATGTACTCATCGGGTCACCTGAAACTGAACATCAGACTTATCAACATAAAGTAAATGGAGAAAAGGTCCGGAAACATCTCTCGAACGGGCATAAAACTGTTACTTTTCTTTCCTTTCCAAAACCAGTGACAAAATATAAGATATTTCCTTTGAAAGTCACAATATCATGATAAAAGTGGCAAATCTCAAGTTAAATAAAAAATCCCATATTTTCTTTCTTTTTCGTACCACTAGCCATGTAAATGCAATATGAACATGTAAGTTTCAAAAATCAGAGAATATATCACATGAACAAGGCAAATAGGGCAAAACACCCTCCAAAAAATCAGAGAATATATCACACGAACAAGGCAAATAGGGCAAAACACCCTCCAAACAAGAGAACTGACCTAGAACTCCATCCCATTCGTGCTATGGCCTCGGTTCCACAGTTATACATCAACGATAAATAATAGCGGAAGGAATGAAAAATAACAACGAAAATAAATAAAAGCATCTACTCTACCTCTAAAATCTCTTTAAAGTATTCTAAGGATTCTAGGCTAGCCACAACAATTCTACAAGTTCCTAAACTAAGGATAAACAATATAATTCTAGTCTACGATCCCGAAATGGCAAATTTATACGAAAATAGGATTCAAGACTATTTCTACTCTAAGACTTAACCTAACATTCTAGTAATTTATAAAATATAAAATGTAACTAAGCCAAGTCTATGGAAAATAAACCGTAACCTGCCTTGAGGCCCAACTGCAAGCACGAACAGTCAATCGTGTGCCTTCCCCTTTTGAATAGCCTCATAATGCTACCACGCTATCACAAACATAATCTAGTTGTCAAGACAACAAAAATGACACCCATATTGCTATATGGAATTTTAGGCCAGAAATCAGGTCAAAAAATGACCTCAGCCCACGAAACAAAATGAAAAACAAATTTTACAATTATGTTTGCAATGGGTTTATAAACTTAAGGGGGAGCTTTCTTTAAAATCACCCCCTGCACCCACCCTCTGAGTATATGGTTTAACAGAAATCACACAAGGGTAAATTAGAAATCAAAAATAATTCATTGCAATTTCTCTTAGACTTCCTAGGTAAATTCATTTTATTATTTAACAATGAGTCACTAGACACTATGTATCTACTTCACATACTTAATGCATATATACTTATGTTTATAATATATGTATATATGGATATTTTACCCACATAGTGAATAATTTCATAATTAAATAATAAAGACCCTTTTAACTCAGTGGTAGAGTAACACCATGGTAATGTGTAAGTCATGTCCAATCTGATAAAGAGCTTTGCAAAATAAATTTTACAATTGTGTTTGCCTGTAATGAAGTCTATATTGATCGCTTCCCACTTCTAAGTAGGAAGATCAATATCCTGAGTCATACCACTCGGTCACTGATGTTCTACCTTCACTTGTTGACAACTAGGACACTTAGCTACAAAATCTGCATGTCCCTCTTTATGCCATCCACCAATAGACTTCTCGCAGGTCATGGTACATCTTGGTTGAATCGAGGTGGATAGAATACCTAGAGCTATGAGCCTATGTCAAAATCCGTTATCGTAACCCATTTATGGCACGCATAATTGGCCCTGATATCAAAGCATACCATCTACCCCTTGGGAGAAAACCTCTACCCTCTGTTGATGGACTGCACCCTTCAACTAATGCAAAATAGGATCACTGTCTTATTTCTCCTTCACCTCAACTACCAAAGATGATTCAGAACCATTCTGAACAATAACACCACCATCCGCTAAATCTGCAAGTCAAAGTCCCAATCGAGCAAGTCTATGAACATCCTTGGATGACTCCTTCTTTCCATCCTCAACTGAAGACACACTACCCATAGACAACCTACTAAGTGCATCAGCCACTATATTGACTTTACCCGGATGGTAAAGCACACTAATATCATAATCCTTAAGGAGCTCAAGCCATCTCCTTTGAGAAAGGATTAATTCCTTCTGAGCGAACATGTACTAGAGGCTCTTATGGTCGGTAAACATATCCACAAGGACATCATACAAGTAGTGTATCCAAATCTTCATAGAAAAAACCACGGTTGCCAACTCAAGATCATGAGTAGGGTAGTTCTTCTCATGAATCTTAAGCTGTCCGGAAGCATAAGCTATAACCTTACCCTGGTGCATCAAAATACAACCCAAACTAATCCTAGAAGCATCACAATATACAACAAAGCCATCTAAGCCCTCGGGTAGAGCCAAAACTGGGGTTGTGGTCAACATAGTCTTTAATTCCTGAAAATTCTTCTCACACAGATCAGACCACTGAAACATAGCCTTCTTCTGAGTGAACTTGGTTAATGGGGTAGCTATGGAAGAAAACCCTTCCATAAATCTCCTATAGTAACCAGCCAAACCCAAAAAACTCCTAATATCAGACAAGGAAATGGGTCTAGGCCAGTTCTTCACCGCCTCTATTTTCTGTGAATCAACTCGAATACTATCTCTAGTCACAATATGACCCAGAAAAGCAACAGACTGCATCCAGAATTCACACTTATTGAAATTAGAAAATAACTATCGGTCCTTGAGAGTTTGCAACACAACTCTCAAATGTTCTACATGCTCATTCACATTCCGAGAGTAGATAAGAATATCATCAATGAACACAATCACAAACATATCCAAATACTATTTAAACAGACGGTTCATCAAATCCATAAAGGCTGTAGGAGCATTCGTTAATCCAAAAGACATAACCACAAATTCATAATGACCATACCAAGTCCTGAAGGCTGTCTTTGAAATGTCACACTCTCGAACACATAGTTGATAATAAACGAATCTAAGGTCGATCTGGAAAAATAGTTGGCACCCTAAAGTTGATCGAACAAGTCATCAATCCTAGGAATGGGATACTTATTCTTGATTGTGACCTTGTTCAACTAATGATAGTCAATACACATTCTGAGAGAACCATCCTTCTTACTCACGAATAGGATGGGAGCACCCCATAAAGAAATATTGGGTAAAATAAAACTCTTATCAAAAAGGTAATTCTACTGATCTTTCAATTCCTTAAGCTCCGCTGAAGCCATTCTGTAAGGAGGAATATATATAGGATGCGTATCTGGGAGAAGGTGTATCCCAAAATCGATCTCCTGCTCGGGAGGGACCCCGAGTAGATCCTCGAGAAACACTTCTGGAAATTCATTTACTCTAAGAACTGACTGGAGAGTTGGGGTTTTGGTCTCCGAATCCGTAACCTGAACTATATGATAGATATAACCCTTAGAGGATTATCTTCCTAGCCTTAAGGTAAGATATGAAATGACCCTTTGAGAATAGAGGACTACCTTGCCACTCTAAGATAGGTTTGTTTGGAAACTAGAAACAAACAACACGGGTGCGACAATAAACCAAGGCATAACATACATGCAACTAATCCATACCAATAATAACATCAAAATTGGTCATCTCCAACTCTACTAGATCGGCTTAAGTGACTCTATGAAGGACTGAGATAGGACAATTTTTGTAAATTCTCTTAGTTAGGAATAACTCACCAACAGGAGTAGAAACACAAAAGGGTTCAAAGAGTTGTTCAGGACTGACTTAGAATTTACAAGCAACATAAGGGGACACAAAATATAGGGAAGCTCCGGGGTCCAACAAAGCATAAACATCAAGAGAGAAGACTCGAAACATACCAGTAACAATATCTGGGGAACTCTTTTGATCCTGTCAAGATGACATAGCATAGAGACAGTTTTGACGCTGACCACCACCCAAACCAAAAGCAGCACCCTGCTGGGATGGATGACCTGCGGAGGCTATTGAAGTAGATTGAGTCTTGCCACCTCCCTATCCCTTTTTTAAATAAGGGAAATCCTTAATCATCTGTTCAACCTGTCCACACCCAAATCATCTACCTATGCCATAATAATACTCTCTCCGGTGATTCTTTCCACACTTGTTGCAAACAAGGTAGGAAGGCCCTTTTGAAATACTTCCATGAGACTGTAAACCCGATCCCCTACCTGACTAATCATGTCTAGGCCTGGGGTCCTGAGTAGGAGCACTAGATGATAAAGGCACGGGTCCTGATAACCTCTTTTGAAATGAAGAACAATATCCATCTCCGGCCCTCTGATGGCTAAAACCCGAACCCTCTGATCTAGCCCTCTTGTTCTCCCTTGTCATTTCCATCAACTTATCTCCCCCAATCTATTGCGCATGAGTCATAAGCCTAGAGATATCCATATCCCACAATGGCATAGTAGACCTACACTCCTTTTTCACAGAGTCGGATACCCCATAAATGAATAGGCTCATCTGATCCCTCAGATCATCCACCATAGAAGGAGCATATAGAGAAAGCTAGGTGAACCTTAACCCGTATTCCTGAACCGACATAGATCCTTGCCTCAAATTCATGAACTTTTTGGCCTTAGCCTCCCTCAACTCCCTAGGGAAGAACTGATCAACAAATTCTCCATCAAAGCACTCCCAAGTCGGAGGGACCATATCCCTAGCCCTAGCATCTTTCATTGAGTATACCAAATGTAAGCCACATCCCTGAGCTGATAAGAAGCTAGCTCAACACCATCCACACCAACAACTTGCATCACCTCCAAAATCTTTTTCATTTCATACATGAAATTTTGTGGGTCCTTACCAACCTTAGAACCCAAGGACTCAGGCGAGTTTATGCGAATGAAGTCTTGAACTCTGGCAACAACTGCCCCACCATGAGGGTTAGCAGGAACATGTGCTTGCTGATTTGTCTGATTGGCCATGGCATGTGCTAACATCTGAATTGTGTTCCTGAATTCCACATTAGTAACCTCATGGTATAGAATCCGAGGATTAACATTTCGGGCATTAGCTTGGCAAAGCATAGTATGGCGAGGAGGCATAATCTGAAATGCATAAAAATTGGATTAGAGAAGTAATAGAATTAAACTCTATCTCATGATATTGATCATGAAATAAGTGAAGTTTTTCCTAAAACATCTCGTAGCTTCTCTCTTATAAGTGTGGCGCACTTCACACCCATGAAGGAGGATCTACTTGATGCGACTTTCAGACACTCTTGGACTCTTCAAGCTGATGCTCTGATACCAAGTTTATCACACCTTGGGGCTACCCCTAGACATAACACGGGACCCAGGACAACAAGTGGTTCCAAGTTAACCCTTGGCATTTGCATAACTTAGGTAAAACATACTTAATCATAGCGGAAACAAAATCAAGAGAAGTAGGCAAGTCAACTATATATAAGATAAAGGTCTAAGAGTATCAAATCCGGAACATGAAACATGAATATCCAAATATTTCCAAAAAGCCCTTACATAAGACATAAAGAGTTGCTGGGACAAGACCCCAGCTAACTCGAAATACCAAAGAAAAGGCCATACAATAACTAGACTCATACTAGTCCTCGAAAGATGAGGACTCACCAATAAATATTGGATAGCTGGCAGTCTCTAGCAACGAGCCTTAGAATGAAAACCTGAATCTGCATCATAATAAGATACGACACAAGAATATGCGTCAGTACTATAGAATATATTGAGTATGCTAGTTTATACAACAACATGGTAAAAATATACCTAAAACATGCTTAAAACAGGGTTCATACATACTAAGATAAAACATGAGTAAACATCATAGTTTAAGCGTAAGACATGAAATAGAAGTCAAACTTCAAGTTTAAGCGTAAGACATGAAATAGAAGTCAAACTTCAAAATAGAATATCATATAACTTCATACCTTAAAAAACATTCATACGGGAGTATTTGTTAACCGACATTAAACCATGATGAGCTATATGAATTCCAGTGTCATGCACCTACACTGAAAAAGGTTATCCTAATCGTCCAAGGTTAGAAGCATGTCATAAGGATCCTGCCATAAGCCACAGAGGGCAACGTACGATGGCAATGTAGTTTTAGACTTGGATTATCTAGAAACCTCATCGCTCGGTGCTAAATACTACTCCCAAAACATAATATGAGGCTCGCATACATGTGATATATCTAGATGTCGAAATATGTTGATTATCATATTCATAACCCGGATCTTCATAATAATCACAAACCTTGTTTTAGAAAATAATTCATGAGTATTGATTGCACATCGGGTGTCTTGTCTTTCATAATAATTCATATCTTAAAAACTTGCATGGCACTAGTTCAATTTCATAATCACATACAATTTCATAATACATAGGAACTAGGCATGCAATTGCTTGTAATTCATGAGATCATGCTATCAAATACATCAATTTGCCTAAATCACCCCATGCATGCAAAATAGGCTAAGTTTAGCCTCCAATTCATGAAATGGGAGTTCACTTGTAAAAACTCATACAAATCATGCAATTTAGAATTAGATTTCATAGTAGAATCATGAGAAAATAATTTTTAAAAAAGCCCATGAGAATTGGGTAAGAACCCTAATTTGAAAGTTTATAAAATCAATATAGAATTTAGGAGTTTTGGGCATAAGGGTAATAAAATTCCTTATTGAATACCCACATATCTGAATTGAAGATTTTTTAATCTAGGATGAGAGGGAAGGAGACTTGAAGGTGGAATCCTTAGCTTGGAGCTTGGAGCTTGGGAGTATGGAGATCCTTTCTTCTTTTAGGATTGAATGAGAGTTTTGGGAGGAGACTTAGGCTTAGTAGGGATGAAAATCTACTAAAAATGTCCAAAATGACCTCACTTAGGAGTTAAAAAGGGTGAGAAATTACCAAAATAACCCTGGAATTTAATTCAGAAAACTATTTAAAAACTGCGGCTTTAGGTTCCAAGAGTGTAGTCTACGACTCGTAGACACAACCATGACTCGTGGTTCCTTCTCGTGGTTTCTGTCCTAGATGACCAGCTACGGGTCTGATTTCATGAGTTAGTAGCATATTCCGTAGAACCTGTATGTGGTTCCTGGGGAAAATGGCAACCCTCAGGTCTAATTCCACGAGTTGGTTCCATGACCTATGAAATCATCCATGACTTATGGACTTCGGTCATGGTTCTCAGACCAGAGGATAGATCTACAGAACAAATTCCATGGCTCGTAGTTCAGTCCACGGCTAGTAGTTTAATCTCGTGATTCCTGGAAAGTTCAATTTTTTTAGAGTTTCTAATAAAGGCTGGTTTGAATTCTGGAGTGTTACAACTTTATTTCAAGAACTAATAAAACTATAAACTTGGATGACAAGAACTACTATGCTAAAACCTAAGGAAAAGTTGTTGACTTCTGACAATAGAAGTGTACATGTCTATTTATAATGGTCCAAGAAAGTAGAATTCTTAAATAATAAGGTAAGTTCAACCGACAATCTTTACTATCCTCTCCACAATCATCAATTACTTTACGGGTCATGGAATTGACTTTGCACCTCTAACGATTGCCCATTGGATTTTCAAGAGTAACATTGTTTATAACTATATGATTATGCTTTTCTTTCATGGGAACTTTATTGTCTTAAAAATTCCTTGGCTACTCAAGTCCTTCATCATCAAATTCAAGTTGCTAAATGAGTTCACGACTATCTTCTACTTTGTGTTCTAACCTTTGTCTTTAGGTTCCTGAGTGACATTCTCTCTAAATATTTCCATGATTGAAGATGTGCTCCTCCAAATGATTTGTGGTCCATAATACAACCTTAAATCACCTAACTATGGCAATTTGTTGTGTTATCTTACTTTGGCCCATTTAGACATTAAAATCCTACAAAACAAGAACTAATATAAAAATATAAGAAAACATATTGAAACAAGTCTAAGAACATGCAAAACACTATGAAAATGATAAAGAATATGTGCTAATTTCTATGCACATCAACAACCCCCAACTTAAGGTCTTTGTTTGTCCTCAAGAAAGTGTCACTGGACTCAATTCTAATGCAACTATGTTCAAGTAACAAAGTAATCTGCCTACAATGGTTTCACAAAGTTGCTACTGGCATTCACTTTCAAAACAAGTACTGTCCCCTTTTGTATTTACAACCTTTTAAAACCAATCGCTTCACCTCAAATTAACATGAAAAATAATACATCCTCAATTTGTGACAATTTACTTAATATCTATTATAATGCATACAAGAGCCACAATTTAGGGAGTTTGAATTTATTCAACCATTTTCATCCAAGTGTCGTTACAATATACCAAAGAAGTTTCCCAAAATAAAACACACATATATACAAAAATAGTGGAACAAAGAGACTAAAGAGAAGAGAAATACTCACACTAAAAAAGAATACATATGCTACACATGAATATACCATAGACTCACCTTTATTTTTTTTATTATCTTCAGACGATTCTACTGAGATCACATAAGGACTATTCTAAACTTATAATGTAGGCTTGGGGATGAATATAATACATATTTGGGTTGTAATGACCCTCGTGGTCATTTTCTTATATTCATTCCTTTTTATCATTTTGACTCTTCCCATAGCTTATTCATAGTTAGTTAGACTTGTTGAGATGGGTGGCACACTTTCCAAGGCATTAGGTTGAGTTCTAGATGATCTTCCCTATTTTTGAACTCTTAAAGTTGATAGGCTTGACTTGGGTTAAATTTTAGATAAGAAGGGCTTAGATGGAAATTCTATCAGTGCTATTAGCTTTAGAACATGGACTTTGGGCTAGTGGGACCTTTGATTTGAGTCTCGAGGCTTTCGTGCTCGTTTTGGGCATTTGGGTAACTTTTAAGAAAAAATGGCAAAGTGTTGACTTTTGTCAATGTTTCTTCAGACAACCTTTATTTTTCATCTTAATGATTCTTTTGAGTCCAAAATGCCATTTTTAATTGGGTGGCATATTTGGTTTGTGTTCACAGGGTTAAGAATGAATCTCGAGGGTCAATCGAATACTTTGAGATTGATTGGAAATTGCTGGTGTAGCTGGTGCTGGTGCAACCACCCTTGTGCTGCCTGGCTTGCACCAGTGGTGCCGTGCCTTCAGAAGACAATCGCTTCTACAGAGCCTGGTGATGTCAACAAAGCTTCATCCTTGTGGAACTTGTCTGCTCTTGTGGAGCTGCCTCTGTAGAGTTGGAGGTTTCTATTAACCATCGCTCCCATAGTGATTTCTCGATGTGGCATCACCGCTCATATGCCTCTTTTTCAACTGAAGCATCGATCGCTGAGTCTTTTTAAAAGGGATCATCTCCTTCATTTATCCTTAAGTGTAAAACATTTCCTCCATTAGTGATAGCTTGGTAAAGGGTAATAAGCATCAATTCTAGATATTTCTGTGAGCGTGTGAGGTAATTCTCTTTTCCTTTATGCTCTAGTACTTATTCTAGTATCAATTATGTGCTTTATTCTGTGAATTGGGTTCCTGATTCTTATTTTCCCTGCCTTCAAAGTGAGCTTTTCAGAACATTTAAGGTCCGAGTTCACTCCCAATTCTTCTCAAATTTGGGGTATGCACCCCACATCTCGTTGGGAACTATATTTTGAAATTTGTTTTTTATTTTGTTAAGCGAGCCTTAAGGGTCATTTTTGGACGTGATATCTCACCTTAATTTGTAAATAGAAATATGGGTTTCATTTTCACGTCTTGACATATAGATTCTATTTATGATAGCGTGGCAACATTTTGAGAAACTTCAAAAGCGAAAGGCTCCTGAGTGATTGATCGTGATTGCAGTTTGGCATTGACGTATGTTATGGTTTACCTTTTTAGACTTAGCTTGGCTAGATTTTATATTTTCTAAGTTACTTGAACGTTAGGGTAAGTTTTAGATTAAAATTAGGCTTCAATCCTATTTTTGTATATTTGGCCATTTTCGGGACCGTAGGATAGAATTATCATATTTATTCTTAGTTTAGGGTGTTATAGCCTCGTTATGTTAGACTAGAATCCTTATAGTCTTTAGGAGGTATTCGTAGTAGAGTAGTCATTTTATGGTTATTTTCACTTTATAGTTCCATTTTTTGTACTTATTGTAGTACTGTGTAACTGTAGGCTCGAGGCCATAGCTCGAATTTGGATGGAGTTCTAGGTTAGTCATCTTGCTTGAGGGAGCTTTTAACCTGTTTGTTATATGTGTATACATGTATTCTATTGGAGTGGCACGCATATGCTCATACATGCATTTATATGGCTAGTGGTAGGGTTCCGAAGAAAATATGATATTTTTGGTCTAAGCATGGGATTTTCTACCTTTACAATGGTTTTTAGATTTCAGAGAAATACTTTATGTTTTATTACTATTTAGGAAAATGAAGGAAAGTACCACTTTTTATACTCGGTCCGAGAGACATTTTCAGACCATTTCTTTATTTACTTTTTATTGATGAGTCCGAGGTACGATTTTGAGCAACCCGAGGAGAACATATATGGGTTTTAATTTTATTGCATATGTTGATGAGCCCTATGGTGGACTATAAGGCAATTTGGGGAGCCTCAGGGTGGCCTGCAAATCGTCTTTCGAGGTTTTTACTTTACAACATTGGCCACATTCTGCACCATATCATCCCATGATACATGACATTCTCTTATATGCACCTTTGAGTGGTTTATTTACTTTTATTACTATTATCTTCACTGTTAGTCTGGATTTTACTTGCTTTCAGTGTTCCTGTGATAACTAGATTTAGGTGGATCCCGATAGCTAATTTACTTTCTTGTCTCTTATAATATATATTATTTTTTGAGCTCGGTCCTATAATGCCTATTGAGTATCCTATATTTCGGTACTCATACTACATTTCTGCATCTTTTTCTGATGCAACACCTAGTATGGGCTACCCTCATTAACTATCCACTCATTCGAAGCTAGCTGTTGTTAAGATTGTGGTGAGCTTCTGTCGTCCAGCGATTTTACTGCTTTCCCTCTTTTTATACTTTCTGTATTTTGTATTTTGGTAGACAGTAGCATCTTGTATAGCGGTATTATATACTTAGATGCTCTTCTACATGTGACACCAGGTCCGAGGTTTAGTTCTATATGTATATATTTTGTCTTCCTTGTGCTCTTTAGGGCCTGTTCAGTATTTTTGTACCGTATTATATATATCTATGTTGATGTCCCTTATCTTATTACTATTTTTCTTCCGTTTAACTATTTTAATATTTAATTGTAGTAGCGTTCTCTTGGGTTTAGCTTGCCTACTGTGGGTTTTAGTAGGCGCCATCATATCCCATTTTTTGGTCATGACAGAGTGGTATCAGAGCTTTAGGTTTATCGGTCTTACCAGTTCTAGAGAAAGTGTCTTGTAGAGTCTCGCAAATTGGTATGATCATATCCGTATCCTATTTTCGGGAGATTAGGGAATTCGTCGGAGATTTTCTATCTTTATTGATTCCTTATTTTTCTTCCTTGATCCTATCAACTTCTAAATATCTTTTGTTTCACTCTTTCTCAGATGGTTCATACCAAATCAACAGTAGGTGAGGATGAGGCCCCCGTACCTACAAATAGAGCCCCACCTAGGGGATGCGGCAGAGGTCAACCCAGAGGTAGAGGTAGAGGTAGAGTAAGGGTTGTGGTGCCAGTTTGGGCCCAAGCTAAGGTACCCTCACCAAACCCGAATATAGAGGTAGATGAGGTTCAGTATCAGCTGAAGGGCATGGGGCCATCTAAGAATCTAGCACGTTTTATGGTACACCAATCTTACAGGATACTTAGGTTCATCTTCTTTGGTTTCTAGAGGGAATGTCACAGCTCGAGGCTTCACCAGGTACTCTGATTGGCTCACAGGTTAGGGACAAGGGTTAAACTTTAGCCCAGGCAGTGGTATAGGATTCGGGAGCACAGCCTGCTATTATAGCTCCTCATTGGAGGTGTTGCATAATCCACTAGCTGATTCACCTATTCTAGCTAGGCTTTTTATGTCTTCTGAGAAGTAGATGATACTGGGTAGGTTCATTCGACTGGGACCTCTGAGGTTTTCTGGTGCTCCGGGGGAAGATTCTCATGCATTTCTAGTCAGTTGCCAGGAGAGGTTACATAACCTCGACTTGGTGGAGTCACATGGAGTAGATTACACCATGTTCCATCTTGATGGTGTAGTGAAGTAGTGGTGGAGGTCCTATATTGCTTGCAGAATAGCCGGGTAACCTCCTATGACTTAGGCTTAGCTCTCTGAGGCTTTCTTAGAGAAGTATGTGCCATGCAGTATGAGAGAGTGACTGAGAGATAAGTTTTCCATGTTATATTAGGGTTCTATGTCTGTTTCTGAGTACGAGGTTCACTTCCACAAGTTGTCTAGGCATGCCATGATGATTCTACCATAGAGCACGAGCAGGTTTGCTGGTTTGTTAAGGGGTTGATTCTACCGCTTCAGTTGGCTTCAAAGAACTTCATTGTTTTAGGGGTGAGTATTCACACTATTATTGATCATGCTCGTACCATTGAGGATATTCGTCACGAGTCTTATAGAGGTGCAATAAGAGGCCCCACCACTAGGGTGGATTCACTGGTTTGCAACATAGAGATAGAGGGTTCTCTGGTAGGGGTTATCCGCAGCATTTCTAGCCTAGCCAACCTATTCCGGTAGCATTACAGAATACAGAGAGTTAGAGTGGTCAGGGTTGCCAGAGTTTGGTTCAGACTTCACGAGGTGCTCGCTCTAAGTATTCAGGTCGTGATGTCCATTTTGGTTTAGCCAAGTTATTGCAATAGGGTGCAGTTGGTCGAGGTTGTTATGAGTATGGTGTGTTGGGTCACTAATGCTAGTGATTGTTCCTTGGTTCAGCATTTTAGGCGATAGGGTCAGTAGAATAAACCCGATAAGTAGGTTCAAGCTCTAAGGGCTCTAGCGCCACCAGCCAGAGGTGGTTCAAAGGGTAGTAGGGGTGGTCCCCAGGGATGCTTAAGGTGTTCATGGCAGTCAGAGCCATATGTATGCATTTCTAGGCCAGCCAAAGGTGAAGGCTTCAGATGATGTCATCACATGTACGATCTATGTTTGTCATCAGTTATCTTCTGCATTGTTTGATCTAGGGTCTACATTCTCTTATGTGTACTTATTTTTCTACTCGTCAGGAGTATACTTATGCATTACTGCCTGTGCGTTGTGATAAATACTCAAATCGTGCTCTCCAAGTAGGAGGTCACGATGATCGCGTAGTCAAACCTAAATTTATAACCCAACGGATGTCGGGGTCAAACCCAAGGGACCTGATTTAGCTCATTAGAGATTGTGTGAAGCGATTTCAGAATGAGAGTAGTTGTTCAACAAAACCAAAGCAATAAAATGGGGGAACTGGGAAAGTTGTCACTACTAACTCAATTCTAGTAAAAGCTATAAAATAAAGATGGATGTACCAAATAGAACTAGATGACTAGGGGTGCATTTCCTATGGGGCATTTGCTATAGGATATGGTGATCACTAATTAACTCAAATTCTCACCTAGTGACACGGGTAGCGTTGGTCATAAGTGTGGAATGCTATCTCTCGATCAACATCCACATATCCAATGATTTCGATTAGAACATCATTCGGTGTCCTAAATAACCAACCAACATTTACTTGGGGAGGTCGTCTTATTTCTAGCTCGGACCCTTAAATGGGAGATTCCGCGATTGGAGCTATGTCTAGCCTCCAATCTAAGTGGATTCCCAAGTACCCACTAGCAATTTCACATCCATAACTACAAAATTCTCTCTCGAGCAACTAAGTAGCCAAGTAAGGTAAATTCATGTTTGCAACCACAAATTATTAGATCAAAACATGGTGAAATCCCTAGACCCACATCAGATAAGCAATTATACGAGTGATTTAGTAACACCCACACCCATTAGCTACACACCCATCATCAATACACCCCTATACAAGAGAAATTATCCACTCATAGAAGGGGGAGAAGATATACCAGTTAGGTAAATCAAATTTCCATCCATTGTAGTTGATTCTCAAGTTCTAGAGTCAAATTAGCACACAATTTGTTAACCAAAAGATTGGATTGAAAACCTTCTTCAAATGGAGATGGAGAAAAGTGTTTACAAGCCAAAAATATCTCCAAGTTCTCTACTAAAATTCTCTACTCTGAATTGTATATATAAAATATGCCTAAAATTTCCTTTTATATGTTCACAAAATCGTCACACAAATTTAGGACAAAATTTCCCTCCAAGTGGTGTGCGACACAGCGTGTGATTCGCACATCGCAGTGTGCGTGTGGCACACCTGCTTCAGGTTGACCAGTGACTTCAGCCGCTTAAGTGGTCTTTGTGCAAAGGGTGATGCATTTCGCACCACGAGATGTGCACGTCGCATGGCGACCGCACTCTTTAGCAGAATCTTCAGTCATCTTTGCAGCTTCATGCGGAGGATGTGCGAACCGCACCTCGGCTTTTGCGTGTTGCACAGCCACCGCATCTCTCGGCAGATTCTCCAGCTTTCCTCAACTCTTCACACTTAGCTCTTTTTTGGCTCTTTTTGGGTTCATATCCTTGTTTCTCCTCTTCTATCCAAAGTACCTGCATAGAAATTAATAAAGGCCATAAGAACCTCTAAATAAATTCAAAATGTAGCAATAATTCATTGATATAGGCTATTTAAAGTTGGTAGATTACCGACTTATCAAACTCCCAAACTTGAACTATTGCTTGTCCTCAAGCAAGATACTCACATGGCAAGGAATGAATTATGCGAATGCTAAATTAAGGCACAAAAACTATTCTACACTAAAAATTTAAGAAAAATTAACAGACAAAAGACTCAAACAAAAGACTCAACTACTATGCTTATCTCAATTTGGACCCCCACATGCTCAAGGAAATAGCTCATTTCAAAACATTTTTCAAAAAGGACACCATATCTCTTTTAAATCTCAAGGGAATTTGTCATTCAAAACAAGACATTTTAGCGTCTCAAGTCATTGTCATGGACCTTTAAGGTTTTCCTCGAGACTCGCCATACAACTTGTCTCATTCATTCCCCTCAATTGAAATAGATACTCTATGCTTCAATCGAGTGCATGATGCCACTCACCACAAGAGAGAATCCCACTTACAATCATATCACAAAACACGAGATTATAAGAGAACCAAGAGGACTCTCACTCTCTCACGGAAGTTCAAGTGCATATGCGTCAAACCATAGGCTTGCCCTTCATGTAAATCGCCACTAATATAGGGTAGCTAATCTCGAAATCACCAAGGACTTGCGGGTTATAATGTTTGTTAGGGCTAAGGTGAGGGTATCATTTGGTTCAAGTGACTACACCTCCCTAATGCTCTTTGTTTTGTCATTTCAAACTCTGCTCACATTTTTAAATTTCCAACTTCACCTTATTTCTCCCTCACACAATCCAAGATTTCTCTTTATTACCTCATGATTATTCACACCTTATATCACCTTCACTTGGTAGCACCTATTTTTGCTTTTCAATTTGCTCATTTGAATTGATCCTTTGGAGCAATTTTCAATTCTCGAATCAAGTTGCTACCTTGCACTTGAAGTGCATTCCTTTTCTTCTCCTCATTTGAGCACATGCACCCTCATACTTAGGCATTTGCCTATGTTACTTTTGTTTCCCCCCTCCCCCCAAACTTAGGTTTTTAGCCGATATTTCATTTTCAAGCAATTAGGGAGGACGGGTGCCAAGCTAGAGGTTTCAAAAAGGTCAAGGTGTTACAAAGGTGTCAAAGAATGGTCATAAGCTCAAAGGGGTTCACTAGGATTTGATGTCATTGGGAGGTCATTTGAGTGAAGTGGCTATCAAAAAGGGCCTAAGGTCATTTTCCAAGCTTGGTTACACCTAGATTTTTGCCTTGAATCACATTCGGGGCAAGTTCTAGACGACACTTATGCACAAGAATCAAAGTAAAGCCTCACCGCCCAAAGCATCATGCCACAAGACTTCATCCATTAGTCCCAAAATCAATTGGGGCAATGACTTTTGACAAGCTATTTCGAGTTCATTACACACTCGTTTGTGAGTCAATCAAGCTAAAGCGAGAGTGTGCAAGTCATGACAAGAGGACGCTTTTCCTCAAAACTTCATTTCCTTTCCTCTTTTCCTTTTTTCAAAAACAATTTACCAAGAAATGTTTTTGGTGGGCCCATTTCAAGACAAGCATTTACGGACTCAACTCTAAACTAAACTTGGCATTTTCCCTTAAGAAAGTTGCCTCTCAAACTATCATAGGGAAGCACCAACCGGTTCGACCCACAAAAACAAAAGAAAAGAAAATGAAAATAATCAAAACTTTTGCTCCTTGGGAAAGAACCATGGTATTAAGAAAACCTTCAGAGTTTATTTCTACACTACTATCAATAAGGCGATAAAAGTACCCCCCAAACCGAAGCTGAACATTGTCCCAAATGAAGCACGAAAGAAGAGATGGTAAACTACCTGAACTGAAGTGCGAAATGCACTTCAGGTGATGCGGCCGCACGTCCATCGCATCGGTTAAGGTTGGTAAGTCTATTTGCTGCTTGTGGGACCAATGTGTGACACACACCCAAGATTGTGTAGTCCACACTGAGAATGCATTATTGGAAAAATTCTGGGGGATGCTGCCAGTGTTTTGGAACACTATGCAAAATGAGTGTGCGACGCGCACTTCAGGTCATGCGATTGCACACCAATCGCACATGAATTGGCCTGAACTGCCAGGTATTCATTTAAGCTCATGCGTTCTGATAGGTGACGCATACCTTCTGTGGTGCGATCGTACAGAGCCTCGCATCATCTAACTATTGCTTCCATTCCAACTACAATGCTAACATAAACAACATACAAGATAAAACCAGAAAATAAGGAGAAAATACGTAAGGAAAAACAACTTGGGTTTCCTTCTAAGAAGCACTTGATTTAACGTCACGGCTCGATGGAGGTACCTCCAAATCAAGGTTCATCCAAGAAAATGTCTTCTACACAAGAAACCTCCCCTGTTATTCCCAAATACTTCTTCACTCGTTGAACGTTAACCTTGAAAGACAATCCTTCCTCATTCTCCAATTCTATCACTCAATTTACGAAAACTTGAAGCACTTTGAAAGGACCCGACCATTTGGATCTTAGTTTGCCCAGAAAGAGTCGAAGCCTCAAATTGAACAAGAGGACCCAATCTCCCAGGTGGAACTCTCATTTTAGGATCTGTTGGTCATGATAGTGTTTCATCTGGGCCTTGTTGATAGAGGCACTTTCATATGCCCGCATCTGAAACTCATTGATTTCATTTATATCCTCTACCCTAACATAAGCGGCTCTCTCCTAATTTAGGTTCAGCTTCTTCAAGGCCCACATAACTTTGTGTTCCAATTCGATCAAGAGATGGCAAGATTTTCCAAAAACTAGTTGATAGGGGGACATTCCAATCAGGGTCTTATATGCTGTACTTTATGCCCATAGCGCATCATCTAGCTTGTGTGACCAATCCATTTGGTGAACATTTACTGACTTTGAAAGGATGGATTTAATCTTCTGGTTGGACACTTCAACTTGCCTGCTTGTTTGTGGATGATAAGGAGTGGCCACTTTGTGTTTGACACCATATTTTTCAAGTAATGCGCCGAACAATTTATTGCAAAAGTGCAATCCACCATCGCTAATGATGGCATGGGGTGTGCCAAATCTAACAAAGATGTGTTTCTTAAGAAAGGCAGTCACACTTCTCCCCTCATTATTTAGTAAGGCCACTGTTTTGACCCATTTGGACACGTAGTCTACAGCTACTAAGATGTAGGTATTCCCATGTGAGCTCGTGAAAGGTCCTATAAAATCGATACCACATACATCAAATAATTCTATCTCCATAATGGGGGTTAGTGGTAATTCATGGCGGCGAGAGATGCTTCCTCCGCGCTGACACTTGTCACACTCTTTCACCATATCATGAGCATCATGGAATAACGTAGGCCAATAGAACCCGCCATGCAATACCTTAGAAGCCGTGCGCATGCCACCATGGTGTCCTCCAAAGGGGGATGAATGACATGCTCTAAGAATAGGTAACATTTCAATTTCAGGGACACATCTCCTTATCATCCCATTGGCGCAAATACGGAATAAGTAGGGCTCGTCCCAATAGTATTTTCGCACATCATGGAGAAATTTTTTTTGCTGATTAGAGTTCAATCCCTCCAGGAGTAGATCACTTGCTAAATAATTAGCAAAATCAGCAAACCAAGGTATCAAGTCATGAGATGCAGCCAAAATTCACTCATCCGGGAATGAGTTATTAATTTCAAGTTCTCCCACCGGTCTTCCTTCTTCTTCCAAACTGGATAGTGGTCAGCCACCTGATTTTCACACCCTCTTTGATACTTCACTTCAAAATTAAACTCTTGAAGAAGTAGTACCCACCGGATTAATATTGGTTTGGCATCCTTTTTAGCAATCAAATATCTTATAGCAGCGTGATCATTGCGCACCACCACCTTAGTGCCTAAGAGATATTCCCAAAATTTCTCAAAAGCAAACACTACAACCAGTAATTCCTATTCTGTAACTGTGTAATTTGTTTGTGCGATATTTAAAGTTTTGCTTGTATACTATATCGGGTGAAAAAGCTTCTCTCTTCTCTGACCAAGCACTGCCCCTAAGGCTACGCCACTGGCATCATATATAAGCTCAAAAGGCTTTGACCAATCCGGGGCAATG
The DNA here is from genome assembly GCA_003996215.1 of Jaltomata sinuosa. Classification (NCBI taxonomy): domain Eukaryota; kingdom Viridiplantae; phylum Streptophyta; class Magnoliopsida; order Solanales; family Solanaceae; genus Jaltomata; species Jaltomata sinuosa. Next base: position 50,220 of record QJPP01002088.1, on the reverse strand, counting down.
ATAACTGGGGTGGATGTGAGTTTTTCTTTCAAGGTGAGGAAAGCCATCATGCATTTATCATCAAAGTTTAATATTGCCTCCTTTTATAAAAGCTTACACAAAGGATGAGGCACCTTTGAGAAGTCCTTGATGAATCGCCGATAAAATCCAGCGTGCCCCAGGAAGCTCTGAATGCCCTTTACGGTTCTTGGAGGGGGTAGTTCCGATATAACCTCAATCTTTTCTTTATCAACCTCCAGCCCTTTTTTGGAGATCTTGTGTCCCAAAACTATTCCTTCTTTAACCATGAAGTGACTTTTTTCCCAATTCAACACCAAATTTGTTTCCTCACACCTTTTAAGTGCCTCCTCTAGGTTCTCCAAACAATCATTGAACTCATCCCCAACCATCGAGAAGTCATCCATGAAAATCTCCATTGTGTCTTTCACCATGTCTGAGAATATAGACGTCATACACCTTTGGAAGGTGGCTGGGGCATTACAAAGTCCAAAGGTATTCTTTTGAAGTCGAAGATGCCATACGGGCATGTGAAAGTGGTCTTTTCCTGGTCCCTAGGGGCAATTAAAATTTGATTGTACCCGAAATATCCATCTAAAAAATAATAGAAGCCACGACCCAACAATCGATCTAACATTTGATCCATTAACGGAAGAGGGAAATGGTCCTTTTCCGTCCATGAATTCAACTTTCTGTAGTCCATGCACACTCTCCAGCCGGTCACGGGTCAAAGGGCGATCATCTCATCTTTCTCATTTGGCACCACTGTAATTCCTCCCTTTTTTGGAACACATTGCACCGGGCTAACCCACGTGCTGCGCGAGATGGGAAAAACTACTCCTGCATCTAACCACTTGATGATTTCTTTCTTCACCACTTCTTGCATAGGCGGGTTTAGTCTTCGTTGGTGCTCAATTGAAGGGAAACTTTCCTCTTGGAGGTTTATTTTATGAGTGCATATTCCTGGAGGTATGCCTTTTATATCCGCAATGGTCAACCCTATAGCTCTGATATATTTCTTCAACACTCGAAGCAAGGCTTCCACTTGCGTGTCACTTAACTTGTTTGATATAATGATCGGTAAGGTCTCTTTAGCACCCAAGTATGCATACCTTAAATAGGAGGGCAATGGTTTGAGCTCCAAGCTAGGGGGTTCAACAATGGACGGTTTTGATGGTGGGGTTTCCCTGTTCTTCAGATCTAGGTCAAGTTTCTTTGGGGTATAAGTGTAGGATCCCATGCCCACCAATGCACAACAAACTTCATCGAATTCCTCAATACCCTCACCATCATGATTCAAAAGCACTGCTTCTAAGGCTTCATCAACGAATCCCTCTCTCATGTACAAATTGACACTCTCCTTGATTTTTTCAATTGCGAAGGCCACTTGGATATAACTTGGTTGCCTCATAGATCTACTCACATTGAATGTGATTTCCTCATTATTCTCCCGAGTTTATTTTACTCAAGGTGTGCCCTATTTTTAGAAGAGGATGCCCCAAGATGATAGGTATCTCAAAGCTCCCCTTACAATCAAGTATCACGAAATTTTCTGGATACACCACTCGCCCCACCTTAATTAAAATGTCGCAACTGATTCTCGTGAGTTGCCATATTGATCGGTCTGTCATGCCAAGCTCCAAGCATGTTCTAGTGGGATTCCCCAACTCCATTCGCTTGAAAGTGGCTAACGACATCAAGTTGACACTTAAGTTTTCATTGCACACTATTCTAGCAAACTTATGGACTCCTTTCGAATCACACACCGTGTATAGACCCGACATTAACGCTTTATTGGAGAAATTTCCTGCAAGAGTAGCACTACTAAAGGAGGATAGTTGGACTACCCCTATATCTTCTAAATTGCATGTGGTGCATAACTCTATCACTAATTTAGCACATTCAGACATTTTGTCGAAGTTGGGGCTTGCGGTCGCATTTATGGTAATTCTCTTCAACGAAGACTCAAAATCATTTGTCTTCTCCTTCACATTTTCATGCAAGAATCATTGAGGGAATGGAGGTGAACAAGTAAGGAGTGGTTTAAGAATTTTAGCCTCCTTGCTCTCATTTTGACAAACCTTGGTCACCCCATACCCTTGAGTTTGCCTTTTCTGAGGTATGCTTATTGTTTGCATCTCATCATCCTCATTCTTAGTTTGCCTAGATTGGAGTTGTGAATTCAGCCAACACATTCTATCTTCAAGACGTTCAATGGCCATTGAATGCGCTTGAACGGTTTAGGAAAGACCCCCAATCTTATGACTCAATTCCTCGACGATTCCATGGGTTGCCCCAACTTTCTCTAGCACTTCCATAACCATATTCTCCATTTCAGAGTCTTTAGGTTGCTCGTTATGACCTTGATTCCCATGATCGCGCCTACCTGAGCTTTGAGGGCTATCATGGAACCCCACCTCATGGTCTGCAATAGAAGCCTTATCACTACCTTCACTCGAATTCACACCATCCTCTACAGTCCTCATACCCCTGATAGCACCAATGGCATGAATTATTTTAACCACTCGCTCGAAATGCTCTTTACCATGAATTCAAGAAGTTTGGATGTGATTGATAGCTCTCTACTCCTTCGAGCTTCAGTTTCTAACCAATCCACAATCTCGTTAGCAGAGGTAGATTATTGCCTATGCGTTGTGATTAGTGCTCAAATCGTTCTCTCCAAGTAGGAGGTCACGATGATCGCGTAGTCAAACCTATATTTATAACCCAACGGATGTCGGGGTCGAACCCAAGGGACCTGATTTAGCTCATTAGAGATTGTGCGAAGCGATTTCAAAATGAGAGTAGTTGTTCAACAAAACCAAAGCAATAAAATGAGGGAATTAGGAAAGTTGTCACTACTAACTCAATTCTAGTAAAATCTATAAAATGAAGATGGGCGTACCAAATAGAACTAGATGACTAGGGGTGCATTTCCAATGTGGCGTTTGCTATAGGATAGGGTGATCACTAATTCACTCAAACTCTCACCTAGTGACACGGGTAGCATTAGTCATAAGTGTGGAATGCTATCTCTCGATCAATATCCACATATCCAATGATTTCGATTAGAACATAATTCGGTGTGCTAAATAACCAACCAACATTTGCTTGGGGAGGTCATTCTATTTCTAGCTCGGACCCTTAAATAGGAGATTCCGTGATTGGAGCTATGTCTAGCCTCCAATCTAAGTGGATTCCCAAGTACCCAGTAGCAATTTTACATCCACAACTACAAATTCTCTCTCGAGCAACTAAGTAGCCAAGTAAGGTAAATTCTTGTTTGCAACCATAAATTATTAGATCAAAACATAGTGAAATCACTAGACCCATATCAGATAAGCAATTATAAGAGTTATTTAGCAACACCCACACCTATTAGCTACACACCCATCATTAATACACCCTTAAACAAGAGAAATTAGCCACTCATAAAAGGGGGAGAAGATATACCAGCTGGGTAAATCAAATTCCCATCCATTGTTGTTGATTCTCAAGTTCTAGAGTCAAATTAGCACATAATTTGTTAACCAAAAGATTGCATTGAAAACCCTCTCTAAATAGAGATAGAGAAAAGTGTTTACAAGCCAAAAATATCTCCAAGTTCTCTACTGAAATTCTCTACTCTAAATTGTATATACAAAATAAGCCTAAAATTGCCTTTTGTATGTTCCCAAGTTTGCACGTCACAGTGTGCGCGTCGCACACCTACTTCAGGTTAACCAGTGACTTCAGCCGCTTAAGTGGTCTTTGTGCGAAAGGTGATGAATTTTGCACCACGAGATGTGCGTGTCGCATGGTGACTGCACTCCTTAACAGAATCTTCAGTCATCTTTGGAGCTTCATGCAACAGAGGAGTGAACCACACCTCATCTTGTTCGTATCGCACAACCACCATATCTCTCGGCAGATTCTCTAGCTTTTCTCAACTCTTCACACTTAGCTCCTTTTTGTCTCTTTTTGGGTTCATATCCTTGTTTCTCCTATTCTATCTAAAGTACCTGCATAGACATCAATAAAGGCCATAAGAACCTCTAAATAAATTCAAAATGTAGCAATAATTCATTGATAGAGGCTAAATAAGTTGATAGATTAGTGACTTATCACCTTGCATATAGCTACCCTAGTAGGTGATTCCTTAGTAGTGGATCATGTATATCAGGTTTGTGTGGTGACTATTCCAAGGTATAATATGTGGGTAGACCTAGTGGTGTTTGATATGGTTGATTTTGATGTGCTTTTAGGCATGGATTGGTTGTATCCTTATTATGCGGTCTTGGACTACTTCACCAAGACTGTCACTCTACAAATGCCTGGTATCCCTCTTATTGTATGGTAGGGTGCCAATAGCCACATATCGAGGGAAGTTATATCTTTCCTAAGCACCGATTGGTGGGTTGGTAAAGGGTGATTGTCTTATCTTGCTTACGTCCGTGATACTAGTACCACCACACCTTTTATTAAGTCAGTTCCAGTGGTTTGTGAGTATTCAAATGTATTTCCTGCTGATCTACCAGATTTTTATCTTGAATGTGATATTGACTTTGGTATTGATATTGAGCCTGACACTCCGCCCATTTCTATTCTGCCATATTGGATGGCACCAACTGAGTTGAGGGATCTTAAGGAACAACTCTAGGATCTTCTAGTAAGGGGCCAGGATCTTCTACGTAAGGGGTTTATTAGGCCTAGTGTGTCTCCATGGGGTGATCCTATTATTTTTATGAAGAAGAAGGATGGTTCCTTGCGTATGTATATTGACTACAAATAACTGAATAAGGTAACCACTAAGAATAGGTATCCAATGTCGTATATTAATGATCTGTTTGACCAGCTACAGTGTGCCATAGTGTTCTCTAAGATTGATTTGAGATTGGGTTATCATCAGTTGAGGATCAGGGCTGTAGACATTACAAAGACTATATTCAGGACTCGATACAGCTATTATGAGTTCCTAGTCATGTCTTTTGTGTTGACCAATGCCCTAGAAACATTTATGGAGTTGATGAACTGTGTGTTCAGAGCCTACCTGGATTCCTTTGTTATTGTGTTCATCGATGACATTCTGCTTTATTCAAGGAGCAGAGAGGAGCATGAGCAATATTTCAGAGATGTGCTTCAAACCTTGCGAGATTAGCAGTTGTATGCCAAATTCACTAAATGTGAGTGTTAGCTTGAGTTAGTGGCATTTTTAGGCACGTGGTGTCCAAGGATGGGATTATAGTGGATCTGGTGAAGATTTCGATAGTTTGTGATTAGGCTAGGCCTATTTCTCATATTAAGATTTGCAGTTTTATCATGTCGGCAGGTTACTACAGACAGTTTATGGAGGGATTTTCTTCTATATCAGCTCCATTAACTAGATTGACTCAAAATAATGTCCCTTTCCAGTGGTCAGACGAGTGTGAGGCAAGCTTTCTGAAGCTCAAGGCCTTATTGACTTCAGCTCCAATTCTTAATCTTTCGATTGAAGGCCAGGGGATTACAATTTATTATAATGCTTCTTGAGTTTGTTTGGGTTATGTATTGATGCAGCATGACCAAGTGATTGCTTGTGCTTCTAGACAACTAAAGGTTCATGAGATAAACTACCCCACCCATGACCTAGAGTTAGCGGCAGTAGTCTTCACATTGAAGATTCTTAGGAACTATCTGTATAGTGTGCATTGTAAGATATTTACTTATTGTAATAGTCATCATTACATCTTTAGCTATAAAGATCTAAATTTGAGGTAGCGCAGGTGGTTAGAGTTACTGAAGGACTATGATATCTCTATTCTCTATCACTCGGGCAAGGCAAATATGGCAGTAGATGCCTTGAGCTAAAAGGCAGTGAGTATGGGTAGCTTGGAATTCTTGATAGTGGAGAAGCAACCTTTAGCTTTGGACATCCAGTCCTTGGCTAACAAGTTTGTTAGACTTGAATTTTTTGAGTAAGCTGCATTCTTGCTTGTGTTGATGCTAGATCTTTATTGTTAGAGTAGATGAGGGCATAATATTTTGATGATGCAAGGTTGAGGATCATTCATGATAAGGTATTGAGTGGCGAGGCTAGAAAGGCGACCTTAGATTTAGAGGGTGTTTTGAGGATTAATGGTCGTATCTGTGTTCGTAGAGTTCGTGATTTGGTTAAGTTGATCTTGGAAGAGGCTAATTGTTCTAGGTATTCCATTTATCTCAGGGAAGCTACGATATATCATAACTTGAGGCAGTACTATTGGTGCTGAGGGATTAAGCGCGATATCTCAAATTTTGTGTGTAGGTGCTTGAACTGTCAGTAGGTGAAGTATGAGCACTAAAGACTAGGTGGTTTGACTTAGTGGCTACCCATTCCTGAGTGGTAATGGGAGCAAATAGCTGTTGACTTTGTGGTAGGCTTGCCACGAACTTTGTGAAGGTTCAATGTTATTCGGGTTATCATGGACTGGTTGACAAAGTATGCTCACTTTCTATCGGCTTAGACTTCCTACAATTCTAAGAGGTTGGCTCAGATTTATATTTGTAAGATTTTTTGTGTGCATTGGGTGCCTGTTTCTATCATTTCTGACCATGGTACTCGGTTTACTTCATGTTTTTTGGAGGTCTATTCAGATAGAGTTGGGTACCTGAGTTGAGCTTAGCACTTCTATTCACCCATAGGTTGATGGTCAGTCGGAGCATACTATTCAGGTTCTGGAGGATATGTTGTGAGCCTGTGTTATTGATTTTGGAGGTCAATGGGACCAATTCTTAGGCTTGGCAGAGTTCTCATATAATAATAGCTACTACTAAAGTATTCAGATGGCTCCATTTGAGGCATTATATGGTAGGCGATGCAGGTCTCTAGTGGGTTGGTCTAATGCATTTGAGGTTAGATCGTGAGGTGTTGACTTGCTATGTGATTTTATGGATAGAGATTGGGTTATTTAGGAGAGACTTTATACTGCCCAGAGTAGGCTGAGGAGCTATGCGAACCGGAGGTTTTGAGACTTTGAGTTTATGGTTGGTGTAGGGTTTTCCTTCATGTGTGTCCCATGAAGGGCATGATGAGGTTTGGGAGGAAAGGAAAGCTTAGCCCTATGTTCATTGGTCAATTTGAGATCCTTCATCACATTTGGGAGGTAGCATATGAGTTAGCTTGGCCTCCTGCTCTTTCAGGTGTTCACCCCATTATCTATGTTTTTATGCTGAGATATGTTTCGGATGAGTTGCACGTGCTTCAGGTGGATTGAGTTCAGTTGGATGTGTCATTAGCCTTTGAGGAGGAGCCTGTTGCTATTGTGGATAGGCAGGTTAGACAGTTGAGGTCCAAGGAGATTCCATCAGTTAAGGTTCCATGGAGACATCATCATGTCGAGGAGGCTACTTGGGAGATTGAGGCTGACATGTGGACTCATTATCCTCACCTTTTCAAGCCTTCATGTACCTTCTTTTCTCTAACTTTCAAGGACGAAAGTCCTTTTAGTAGTGGATATTGTAATGACCCTCGTGGTAATTTTCTTAAATTCATGCCTTTTACTATTTTGACCCTTTCCCTAGCTTCATCATAGTTAGTTTGACTTGCTAGGTTTGGTGGTACACTTCTCAAGGAATTCGGTAAAGTTCTAGATGAGTTTCCCTATTTTGGAACTCTGAAAGTTGATAGGCTTGACTTGAGTAAACTTTCAGAGAAGATAGGCTCATATGTATATTATGTCAGCATTGTTAGCTCCAAAATATGGGCTTTGGGCTAGTGGGACCATTGGTTTGGGTCCCGAGGCTTCCGTACTCATTTTGGGCACATGGGTAACTTTTAGTAAGATCATCAAAGTTTTAACTTCGGTCAACATTTCATCAAGACGACCTTAGTTGGTCATTTAGAATATTCTATTGAGTTCGGAATACCCTTTCCAGTTGGGGTAGCATGTCTAGTTTGTGTTCATGGGGTTTGAAATGAATCCCTAGGGTCCAATAAAAGACTTTAAGGTTGTTTAGAAATTGCTGGTGCAACTGGTGCTGGTGCTGGTGCAGCCGCCCTTGCGGTGCCTGGCTCGCACTAGCGGTGCCACACCTGCGGAAGCCAGGCGCTCCTATGGAGTCTGTGACATCAGCGGGGCTTCACTTCTACGGAGCTATTTTGCTCATATGGAGCCACCCCTGCGGAGGTAGAGGGTTCTGTTGACCTCTACTCCCACACTAATTTTGGCTTCACCGGTCTTGCGCCTCTTTTTCCGCAGAAGCATCGATCGTTGATTCCTTTTAAAAAGGATCATCTCCTTCATGTCTCCTTAAGTGTAAAACATTTCCTCCATTAGTGGTAGCTCGGTAAAGGGTGATAAGCATCAATTATGGAAGATTTTGTGAGCGTGTGAGGCAATTCTCTTCTCCTTTACATTCTAGTACTCATTCTAGTACTAATTTCATGCTTTATTCCATGAATTAGGTCTTAGATTCTTATTTTCTCTGCCTTCAAAGTGAGATTTTGGACCATTTGAGGTTCGGGTTTACTCTAATTCCGCTCAAATTTTAGGCATGCCCCTTGCATTTTGTTGGGAGCGTAATTATGAAATTTGTTTTATGTTTTGTTAAGTAGGCCCTGAGGGTCATTTTTGGACCCAATATCTGGCCCAAATTAGTAAATAGCAATATTGATGTTGTTTTTCATGTCTTGATGTGTAGATTCTATTTATGATCGCATGGCAGTGTTTCAAGGCACTTCAAAAGAGAAAGGCTCCTGAGTGACAAATCGCGACTGTTGTTCAGTGTTGAAGTAGGTTATGATTTATCTCTTTTAGACTTAGCTTGGCTAGATTTATATTTTATAAGTTACTTGAACTGTAGGTTAAGTTTAGGTTAGAATTAGGCTTCAATCTTGTTTCCGTATATTTGGCAAGTTTTGAGACCGTAGGATAGAATTATCATAATTATCCTTAGTTTAGGGTGTTGTAACCTCGTTATGTTTGACTAGAATCCTTAGTATAGGCTTTAAGAGGTATTTGTAGTAGAGTAGTCATTTTATGGTTATTTTCACTTTATAGTTCCATTTTCTATATTTATTCTGGTTATTATGTAACTTTGGGCCCGAGGCCATAGCTCAAATTTGGATGGAGTTCCAGGTTAGTTATCTTATTTGTAGTTAGATTTTAACCTGTTTATTATATGCATATACATGTATTCTCTTGGAGTGGCACACATATGCTCATACATGTATTTACATGGCTAGTGGTATAGTTCCGAAAAAAATATGAGATTTTCAGTCTAAGCATGGGATTTTCTACTTTTATTATGGTTTTAAGATTTCAGAGAAATGATTCATGTTTTATCACTATTTTGGGAAAGGAAAGGAAAGTACTATTTTTATACTCGATACGAGGGACATTTTTGAACCTTTTCTCCATTTACTTTATGTTAATGAGTCTGAGGTATGACTTTGGGTGGCTCGAGAAGCACATATTTGGGTTTTACTTTTATTGCATATGTTGATGAGCCTTAGGGCTACAAGATGATTCGAGGAGCCTACGAGGCAGCTCGTGAATCATGTTTTGGGGTTCTTATTTTACTTCATTGGCCATATTTTGCACCAGATCATCCAATGATGCATTGCACTCTCTTGTATGCACTTTTGAGTTGTTTATTTATTTTTATTATTATTATCTTCACTTTTAGTTCGGATTGTACTTTCTTTCAGTGTTTCTGCAATAACTAGATTTAGGTGGATCTTGATAGCTAGTTTACTTTCCTATATCCTATAATATATATTATTCTCTGAGCTCGATCGGCCTATGATGCCTATTGAGTACCCCATGTTTTGATACTCCTACTAAATTTTTGCATCTTTTTCTTATGCAACACCTAGTATGAGCCACCCTCATTGCCTATCCATTCGTTCTAGGCCAGCTACTATTCGGATCATGGTGAGCTCTCAACTTCCGGAGATTTTACTGCCTTCCTTCTTCTCATACTGTCTGTATTTTGTATTTTGGTAGACAATAGCATCTTGTATAGCACTATTCTGTACTTAGAGGCTCTTGTACCGGTGACACCAGGTAAAGGATTTGGTTCTATATGTATATATTTGTCTTCCTTGGTCACTTTAAGGCATGATGTGTATTTTTCTATCGTTTTGTATATATCAACGCTGATGGCCCTTATCTTATTACTATTTTGCTTCCATTTATCTATTTTAGTATTTAATTGTAGTTGTTCTCCTGGGTTTGGCTTGCCTACTGGGGGGTTTTAGTAGGCGCTATTATAGCCCAATTTCGGATCGTGACATGGGTAAATTTTGACTACTCCTTTCTTGAATACTACAATTTCACTTTTCATTCCTTGTCACTTTCAACCTTTACTCTTCCTTTTTTTAGTTTCTCCCCTTTTCTTTTGCTTTTTCTTTTTACTTGGTGCATCTTTCTAGCTCACATAGATGGAAGCATGTAAGGAAATTTTGTTTTTTAGCATTTGCTGTTCTATTTTTCTTTTTGTTTTCTTTTCAAACCAAAACTAAGCTCTTGGATATAACTTTCTACTCCACCCCCGACTTAGGCTTTAAGCCTCTTATCACTTTTCTTTTCACCTTTCGCCCACTAACTTAGGCCTTTTAAAGCCTCATATTTCACTGTAGTCTCAAGGAGGGACACGTTTTAAGATAAGGTACAAATTAAACAATGTATATGAGTTTTAGTACAACTAGCAAACAAAAAGGTTTAAAAGCTCAAAATAAAAGACGAATGATGTTACATTTTAATTAGAAGGTTAATATAGGCTAATAGTGACTTTTATTCTAGAAAGATGACTTATAGTTCATCTCTCAATTTAGTTATCCTTGTACATGTGACTTGAATAACCAAGCAAGTTCTATGTTTCATGTGTAAACACAGAAATAACAAAAATAACTAACACACAATAACACTAGACTACATTCAGCTACTTAATTTAACTCTCAAACCTGTACTCTAAGCATTTAGATATTTATTAATCTCACAAAAAGATATATATATATATATATATATGTCAATGTATGAAATACAAGTTCTTGCAAGTTTTTGAGGGGTCCATTTGTCTACACAAAACAAGTTTCATGCCTTAAGAAGACAACTATCACCATGTAGGTCAAAAATTGGCCTTCTTGCCTTGACACCTTAATATCAAGGAACTCCCCCTATTCCACAAGTAGGTGGAGACCTGGAGGGTTGGAAACCCCAATGGGAAACCTTTCACCGCACCACACGATTCTTTCGCGAAGTGCTCTTTCCACTCCTGCCCCCGCAAGCAAAGAGGTTTCAAGATAGACTTACCTTTTATTTTATTTAAACAACTCATGGGACTTATTCCCTTAAGAAAGTCCCTACCAATCTATCATTGGGAAAAGCCTAACTCTTGACTCAAAAGAATAATTTTTTTCCTAGGTTCAACATTAAAATAAATTCCTAGAAAAGAACCATGGCTAAGAAAAGTCAAGAGGTGACTCGATTACGACTGACTCCTATGTTTGGCATGAATAGTTTTATGTTTGACTCAGAAGGCTTGTCATGAGTAGATCCGACAACTACTATCCCACCCTCAGCTAAAGGGTTTTCATTGTCCTAAATGCAAGAGTAAAATATAATAAGAAGAATGAGAGAATACCCCATGCGACGCAATAGTGCACTAGCTTTATGTCTTTGATAGGCTGGCTTGTAGACTTGTAGCTCGCATCACAATTTTGACATTATTAGCTTGATAGGTGCTAAAACCTTTTCTCAAGATATCTTCCAAACTGTTGGGGTCGTTGCTCCGGATCTTCTTCTCCCGGTGTGAAACCAGTTAGTTTGTTGGCATTATTGACATGGAATACTTATCTTTTGGAAGTCTTGCTAAATCACCTGCTATAGGGTCCTATCAGTTCATTAGGACTTTCAACCATTCTAGATTTGTGTCTTCTTTCTTCTTATAGAATGTCAAGGCCTGGAATGTAGCAGTGATGACAATGAAATTTGCGGGAGTGCTCCAATTATTATCAAGCTCTTCTCTCCATCATAGGCAAATCCCTTTGCTTCTTGTTCTGCAATATTAGTTCCATGCACAACTATGTGTACATGAGCAAATGGTACATTAACAAAGATATACCATTCTATTAGGAAGAGAGGTCCTTCTGTCCCTTGGCTTTTGTATTGATAGATTGCCCTTTAGTGTCTAAATATTCATATTTATATTTTACCCTCGACCTCTTTTGCGGGATGGCCTTTTTTCTATGTTCAAATATTATTCTTTTACCTTTGTTGTTAACTTGTTCAAGAAACTTTTCATGTAAACAAGTATTATTAGTACCTAAGCATTATATAATATAACAAAGAAGTATATCATATAGATACACATCAAACTTGTGGTTTAAATGTATCATAGGTGTTCAGGTACTATACTATCAGGTCCATGTCTGAAGATATTTATGGAGAAACTTGCGGTTTATGAATCACTTCACGACAATGAGTTTCTTCGTAAAATAAGGTCAATTAGAAAGAGTCATTGAGAATTTCTGCGAGACAGATTACAACTCTTGAATGAATACACATTTGTGCCCTGCTTCATAGAATTGCCATTATTCTTTAATCTAACATTTCACGATGCTAGACGTTGGGATCTACATTTTGCATAGAAATTTGCGCTCATAGAACCCTTCGTATGTTGAAGCTATATACCATAGCATTTTTTATGTGATTTTATGTATTTTCCTTTGAAAAAAATTGCAACCTTTATGGGCATACAATGATCTATGAACTATAGAAGTTGGTTTTCACAGTAGATCAACACATTATCAAGTAAGGCTTCATTATGATTTAGCACATAAAAGCATACCCTAGTTCCTTAGCTACCTATACTCAAATCTGGAGGGCCTTATGCAAACATAAGGTTTTCACCCTTGCTTCATTGATCATCCATTGGGTTTGTGATGCATTGGAGATAACCTAATCCTCTGTGTTATTGATGAAATATGCAAAGAGCATGGAGATCTTACCTTGATCTTGTGAATTTTTTTTAGATCTAGACATGGAGGATGTTCCTCGTGCTTCAGTGAGGAGAACATATAGAGAGCTTATTTTGGAGTTAAGAGAGAGGATGATGGAGTGTGTGCGTGCATTCAAATTAGAGGAGGGAAAATGAATATTCACTTTTTTTGTTATGGAAAGAAGAGTGAATAGTGGAAATTTTAAAAGGTGGAACTAACATATGGGGTTGGGGTGTTTTTAAAACCCATTCATAAAAGGTCCCAAACCCTTAAAAGGCTTCAAGTGTAGTTTATGACCATAAGTTGGTCTAAAAAACCAAATATGGATTGTATTATTCTTACTTGGAGTATACTATTTGATTACCCAACCTACGTCTGTGCATTGGTCCATAAAATATTTTGCAGACCGAACAGTTTGTCATGAAAAACTCCTACAGGAAGTTTCCTATGCATTTTTTCTTATCTTTATTTTTGTTATTCTTCATATGTAATTTTCTTGCCTTCTCAAGCTTGCACCACAACACACATTAGTGATACCTAATCCTAGAAGTCTAAAAATAAATAATTTCAAAGAAAAAAATAAAAAAAGAGTTTGGGTTGCCTCTCAAGTAGCGCTTGATTTAACACAGTGGCACGATGAAAAGAGATGGTTCTATCAAGTTCCTTCAAGGTAACTTGTTGATAGCCATTTTAAGTGTTGTTCACGTAGTTAGCTTCTTAATATTGCATAGGAGGAGCTTCAGAGTATTGCATTGCTTGTTGGGCGTAATTTACTTGTGCTATTGGTTGAACAACTTCAATTGTTTTAACCTTTATAAGACATTTTCTACTAGTCTCTTGGTCAGCAGCTCAATGTTGGTAGCCATATTAGTGATCATCTGATCTCGATCCTGATTTCCTTTGACAAGATCAGAAAGAGAAGGGTTAGTATAGAATATACCTCCAATGTCATCTGATGAGTGGCAGGCGTGATTATGCATTGTAACCCTATCCATGATCTCGCATATTCAAGTATAATACTTATCTATGAAATAACCCCTAGCTGAGTTGGCTATGGACTGAGTCAGGGAGTCATGCCCCATGTAATACTTTTCCAGAAAGATGTTCTCTGTAAATCCATGGCTAGGTGTTCAATAGATATATTGCTTGAACCACTCCCATACCTCGTTCAGCTTCTCCCATAGTACCTGTTTGAAATAAAAAAAGTATCTCGTAACTCTGCCTTTTTTTTTGGAGGGAACCATTTCTTTAAGAACACAGTAACCAACTCCGTCCAAGTAGTGATGGAGTTTTGTGGCAAGATGTAGAGCCATGTTCAAGCCTCTCCAGTCAAGGAGTATTTGAATACCCTCAATCTTATAACATTGTCATGCTTATACATAAAGCACACTCTGATAAAGTTCTTTAAGTGCTGATGAGAGTCATCGTCAGTTGAATTTCTGAACTGTCTTCAGCCTTTAACATGTTATAGAACATTGCATCCACCTTAAAAGATGGAGCATTCACCTCTGGTGTCACTATGGAATTAACATAGTCTATTTCCCTGGGTAGGCCAGCAAACACATTGACCTTTTCTTTCTCTCATTGTTTAATTTGTTGAAGGATGGCCTGGGCAGTATTTCTTGTCGCCTCCGCAGTTGCTTGTGCAACTTTTGGTTGTTGTGTTGTTGTTAGAGCCATGCTAAACCTGTTTCAAAGCTAAAACAAGCATAAAAAGTAATAGAAAAGAGTGACTTAATTAAGTAGACACCTATAGCAAATGAAGTTTTCACTGTATTCAGTGGCAGTGGTGCCAATTTTTGATACGCTTAAGATACACCTTACTTTTTGATTTAATGTGTTCGTATACAATTAAGGTAATCCATATAGGTTATGGTAAAATCCATAGGGAATATGTGATAACTCCTTAAGGTACGTATTAGTATGGCTACTCAACTTATTCCTAGGTCAAACCCCATTCCTCCTTATTACCATAGCAACCCTTACACCCTAATTCCATGGTCAAAGTGTAGACTCATGGATTCCGAGCATCATGACACGAGTTTTGACCTTAAAATCATTCTCTCAAGGTCATAATTTAACCATGCATGAAGGTAGAAGAGGAGCCTTACCTCAATGGATGAAAAAACCCCAATTTTGACACTTGAGCTTCTAGGAGAAAAACCGTTGATTCTCTAGAATTTGAAGATGAAATGCTCAGTAATTCAACTAGTCTCCATGTTGCTCGAATGTATCTCTTAATTGTTGAGAAGGTTTCCCAAAATCAGCATATAAGGCGTACCTAATAAAACTTCTAAGTAAACCAGATATAAAAATATTGACTAAGATTGTCGTTTCCATTCTTATCATATTTATATAATTTCAAAACCTCAATGGATCTATGACAGGATCGTTTATATACAACGATTATGGAGAGAAACAAAAGTCCATAGACCCCGCAATTGACACCAACGAGTAAAATATCTTTGTACTTCAGGACCCCATAGTAATAATTACTAATATGCTAAACTATTAACAAGAGAAGAAACCCCGGCAGTTACGAAATTACAGCCTTCTAAATAAGAACTAGCCAATCCATGGGTGAACAAAGGTTGTTCCTATGAATCTATACCCTCAACGAACGCATAAGGAAAGAGAAAGATTGGACCAGCCTACAGAAACAAAATGGTCCCTCCGTAACCACCTCCGTAACCAGTCATCCATAATAGCAAATAAATCATTTCTCTTTGGTAAACTTATCAATGGATATAGTCATTATGATCCTTTTATTCAACTACTTTGACCATTTTTTAGCACCTCATATCTTTTTTGGAGCGTCTGAAGATTCGATTATTTTTGTATGCTTTCTCTTGCACTACCCTTTCTAATGGATTTTATCCTTTATTTAATTAGCCCATAAACTAACCTAGGTAAATTCATGAACTCCATTGGAATATTCCTTCTGACTAAGCATATGAACCATGAATTGTCTTAATAAGATAGTTCAATCAATCCTTTGTTTTGAATTAAATCTTCAAGTACCAAATGGTCCCTTTCCGTCATACTTCATATAAACAAATCTAAAACCTTAGAGTATATCTTTTCATGGATCGAAAGAAAAAAGACAGTTCAATCAAATATTTATTTTTAGATTATTTTATCTGTTAAAAAAAGATATAATCTACTATTTTTCCTATTAAAAAAATCTAAAATTTGATGAATAAAATAAATAAATAAATAAAAAGGAGACTGGAAATGAAAAGTCTCTTTCTCGGATATATTTTTTATCACACTGTTGGAGCAAAACAAACTAACGGATGCAATAATATTGAAATATTTGGTACATGAAGTTACGATCTGATAGATATACATCAAAATCTAAAATCTACTTAATATAATACAGATAGAAATTAATATATAATATAAATAAAATTAATCTTTGATATAGAATCATAGAAAGATAATAGATGGCTCTTATGGTGTGACTTGGAAGAAAGGTTTCTTTGTAGAGGAAAGGAATAACAAATTATTCTTATAATTTTTAATTTTTCACATATAAAATCTAGTAACAAGAAGATTTAATCAAAAATATCAAAAAAATCTTGTGGAGTCCAAAACAAAAAAAAAAACTACTCCAATTTCATCTCCATCAAATTTTAATATCAATTTAGCGAGTATAGTCATTATTCAATAGGTCAGGTCCACTTACTTTTTCTTTTATTGATTTCTAACCTTTTGAATGGATTTGGTAATGGAAAATAGGAATATTCTGTGATTCAAGAAGTGACTTTTTACTATTCAGAAATTCATAATAATGAAAATTGACTAAAAATAATTCAACTATATAACTAAGTATAATGATAATTCATTATCTAGTTAGTTACTTTTTGTGAAAAATAAAAATAAAATTCTCCCCTCAAATATGAATAATAGATTGGAGTTTTATAAAGCTCCTTATCAGATTGGACATGACTTACACATTACCATGGTGTTACTCTACCACTGAGTTAAAAAGGTCCTTTTTATTTAATTATGAAATTATTCACTATGTGGGTAAAATATCCATATATCCATATATTATAAACATAAGTATATATGCATTAAGTATGTGAAGTAGATACACAGTGTCTAGTGACTCATTGTTAAATAATAAAATGAATTTACCTAGGAAGTCTAGGAGAAATTGCAATGAATTATTTTTGATTTCTAATTTACCCTTGTGTTATTCCTGTTAAAGCATACACTCAGGGGATGGGTCCAGGGAGGACGATTTTAAAGAAAACTCCCCAACCCGCAAGACTAATTACATTTATCCATCTAGACTCTGTGCCCGAAGGCCTTTGCATGAAATCTCCCATCAATCTGCAATATATTATGCTTCGAAAATCAGGTCTAAACTACTCAGTTAAACCTAGCCTACCTGGACGCCAAACAACTGCTTCAGAAGTCTGAACACAAACTTTTGGCTCCATGGAGGCGAATCTTGATGAAAAGTCAACATGGAATCCATATGTTTTACCCCATTATAGCGAAAATCCGTCCTCTCGAGTGCTTCCAAGTTATAGGGTAGCCTACGAGAGATTTTGGAGCAACCCTCATCTTTTGCAACTGAAGAAGAGAAGTCCAATTATTAAATTTGCATTTCTAGGTTACTGGTTCTGTCAGGCCACTATCGCGGTGGTGCTATAACGAGAAAATTCCCTCTATAGAAGGATGATGTCAGCCCGAGCAAAACTTCAAATCCTGAAATTTTTCACTGTGTCACCCTAAATTAAATCGAGAGCATATTTTCATAATTTTTGTAACCCACAACGAGGTGCCTTTTAATAATTACTGAATAGGTCATTACACTTTAGTAGATCAAAACACATGGAGAATGCTTCCTTCTCTTTGTGCTTGTTTAACTTTTGTGGGAATGAAGAACTAGTCTGGAAGCTACTGATGAAAACTCCTTCACAACTATCTCTTCTGGCATCTCAGTGCTTTGCTTCTAGACCGGTGTCTCAACCACTATATCTGGCATATTTTCACTCAAATACTTACCACTTCTATCATGACTGTATTAACTTATTTTGGATTGGGATCCACATCACTAAATAGACCTCCTGGAGACCTCATAGTTTGCGCTCCAACAATCTCACCCATCTGTTATTCAAGAATTTGGATTGCTAACTTGTGGTTCATAGCAATAGCTTCTTAATTTTGTTTCCTATCTATCAACTTATTTAGCACTTCTTTAATATCATCAAGCTGACACTGCACTGAATTGTTTTGATTCTAGTTATAGCCCTGTTACTGACCCTGTGGCTTGTATTGATTTTGATTTCCACACATAAGAAATTAAGGTGCTTTCTCAAATTTGGGTTATAATTCTTGAAATTCTGATTTCTTGTGCCTCTACTTGTGTTATCCAAAAAACTTATGAACTCTGGGTTAGCTCCACACATATTAGTTGCATGATCACCTCAAAAGACCTGGTAGAACAACTAAGATTTTTGAACCGTCTGAACTTGAGCTTGTAGTTGTGCCTGACCTATCAAAAATTTGTTCAACTGACTAAAGTTATTGTTCATTATTGTGATTTGTTCTTGTATACTAGTCATCCTATCAACCTCTAGCATCCCCATTTCTTTTTTTATCATACCTCTGTTGGACTCACTGGGACACTTTGAATTGCTAGCTGCTAACCTGTTGAACAAAAACACTAATTCTTTATAAGCTTTTTCTAGTACTTGTCCACCAACAGCTAAATCAAGAAATATTCTTGAATGAATATCTAAACTTTTAATAATCATATGTGTGAACTTCTTGGGTCTGATGGTGATGAGGACAACTTAGTAACAACATCTTAAAATGTTTCCATACTTAGGGTCAAGCTTCACCCTCCTTCTGCTTAAATCGCAATATTTCACTTCTTAGCTTAGGCGTCATTCCAGATGAAAAGAACCTTCCTATGAAGTGATCAAGTTAGAAAGTTCAGCTTTAACATATCTTTTCTTCCCTTAATAGTAAGAACAAAAGCAGGGTTAGTCTCATATATTTTGATGTGACATCCTGTGTGATATATGTATCTGGAATCTCCAAGAAATTATGTTGATGAACCTGTCAATACTTATGTGGTAAACCAGTAAATCGCCCGCTTGAGTGAATGAGTTGCATAATATTTTTCTTTAGCTCCCATACTCTAGTAATGTTTGATTTTACAATACCAGAGTTTATGTTTTCTACAGGTGGGAATGCCACTTCGCGCACTGTACTAGGGCTGGTGGTTGAGTTGTTCATATTGTGTGTGGCTGGTTGCTATGTTCTTACAACAAAGCTTGCTCCCTTAACCTTTAATGGAAGAACCCTTCTGAATTTTGAATAGAATGGAGTTAGGTTCTCTTCGATTTTGAAAAGGCTCGTTTAGCTGTTAAAACTTTGTATATACATATCACCTGTAATAACACAGCTAAGATAAAGTCGTTAACACATGTAACAATAAAAATAATAGAAAAAATCATAAGCTTGTGAATACATCCAATCACTAGCAATAACGACCAAAAATTGTTTTATTCCACCCCACACATATGTGTACATGGTTATCAAGTAATAAAGTGATTGTAAGCAATCGAATGTCAAATCCCAAAAGGTACTTAGCACTGACTAGTTCTGTATTTAATCTAATAGAATTACAATAACAAGTGTTGTTCAACTCAAGAAGTTTTGGTTGTTTCTTTATACTAATAATTATACTAAACTAAGACTAGTAAAAGTGATTAGAGTGTATGATTTGTTAACATATAAGTTAATACCTAGGGCTATAGCTCTTGCGTAATTTCATCATATTTACATATAGTTATTAAGCTAATTTAAGATATCTACTAAATTTCAGAGTTACAGGGTTGATATTTTGGTTATGGTCTCTCAAGCCTCTAATCATCTACTCAAATTAGCATCATAACTACATTATTTAGCAGAGATAATCAACTAATCTGAATGCATTTATCTGTATTCCTATATTTAAGCCAAGTAAGGTAAACTAGGTACCTCTCCGTCCTAGCCGTAAATTCATCTACAGATGCATCCTACTCCCCTTAACCCAAGTTATATTTATTGTTCTTCTCTCTCGAGTTCCATTAGCAATTATACATACTATTATTCATGAAGAATATAGTAATAAGCATAAGACGAAGAGAAGAAAACATAATGGTAGAATCCACATGAACAATCTATATATAAACTATGATATTCATACTGTAACACCCCGTAAATTTTGTCATCTTCATATTGCTTTATATACCCTTTTAAGATTTAGGATTGAGTCATACTACCCTTAGATGACTTAGAAATCATCTGAAATGAGTTCTGGGGCCTAAACAGAAGTTTTGGGCATGAGAAATGACCAGTGTTATCGTGGAGGAGGGTCCTCGTGTTGGGGTTTGCGCTGCACCTCTCATAAAATTTTGCACATGCAAAATAGGCCTCTGGTGCTATAGGAGGCGTACTGTACCCTTGGGTTGGTGTGGCCTTGGGTTGGTGCTATGGCCTCTGTCATGTGCCTAAGGCCTTCCAGATAGGAAATTTTCCCAATTTTGTCTAATTAAGGTAAATTAAGTCCCCCCTACTAAACCTCCTAGAAAAATTATTCATCCCTCATAAGCTTCTATACTTAGTATTTTTAATTTGTAGAATTCTCTCAACTCCTCTCCTAAAGCTCTAAAGTAAGAAGTCTCTTCAAGCAAAGTCTAGAGCTCTCCAAGCAAGGTTTCTCCGTGAATTATATCTATTTCAGGTATGTAAGGTTAAATATTTCGTATGGGAACCCTGTCCTTCCCCACAACCATGTCTA
Organism: Jaltomata sinuosa; assembly: GCA_003996215.1. NCBI lineage: Eukaryota > Viridiplantae > Streptophyta > Magnoliopsida > Solanales > Solanaceae > Jaltomata > Jaltomata sinuosa. The sequence goes on along the minus strand of QJPP01002088.1, from coordinate 29,473 downwards.
ATACTTCAGTTTAATTCTCAAATCAAAGCTAAGGTTTCATGTGAAATTTTATAATCTAGTTTTCTCTATTCTTGATAATTGTTCTTGTGTTTCTATGAATGTTTCTCTATTTGCGTTTATAAATTTGGTGAACCTTATGAAAGTGATAAGAATCTCATGAATCATGTAGAACTTATAAATCTTACGAGGACTATGAAACTTATGAAACTATTAATCTTGTGAAACCTATGAACTTATGATATTCTTAAAATCCTATGAACCGTGTGAACATCAAATTATGAACTGGTTATAATATGTAACTTCCATGGATTTTTCAATATAAACTCTCTTATTATTATTTTCAACATGATGATGTGAATCTTCTTGATTATTCTATTGACATGATTTTATGAACTTCTCTGACCATAAATTATGATAAAATAATATGAGACTCCCAAAAGCTTACTCTTCATAAATGTATTAAAAATCTATAATTTATGAGTCATGGTAATATAATTATGATATTATCTCCATGAAATTTTTATGATATAAATGAATAGCATAACTTATGATCATGAGCCTAAAATGGCTAACCTACTAGTTATATTTGAGCCCCCTATTACTATTGGGGCCAGGGTGCTAACTCCAACTTAATAACTTTATATGAGCCCTCAACTGATATTAAGGTTAGGATGTTTAAACAGAGCCCCCATGTCATAGGTCCTGAGCACTCAGGTGAGCCCCATGTTTAATCAGGGGTCAGGGTGCTCAAATAAGAGTCCCCGGTTAAATTATGGCCAGGGAGATTAAAAATCTAATGCTAGATATGTATGATTTGGATGGTTATACCTCTCACTCACACAATGAACTAAGAGATGATGAAAGTAATTAAGTGTTCTCAGTTAAATTTCCATTTTATATTTCTATCATATCCTTCTTAGCTCTATTGGTTGTACTGCTCCATCTACGTTATGTTGTATTCTTTTATGTCATGTTACATATTGTACATTCAATGTACTGATGCCATTTAGTGCTGCATCATTTTGCAATGCATACTTAGGTATGTAGGTTCGTGACCTAATGTATCACTAAGTTCATCAAGTTCAGCTATTAGTGTGCCCTCCCTTCTTTCTGGGGCTTAGTCTAGGATTATTTAGTTTGTTTTCAGTTGTTTTAGTTTTAAGGGATGTCGAAGGCCTTGTCCCGGTATATATTTTATTCAGATTTAGAGGCTACATAGACAATAGTTGTTAGAGTTGTGTTGTTTAAATTTTGACCTTTGTGTCACATATTTTATGAAACTTTAAGTCTTCTTATTTATGAAAGTAGTTTGATGTTAATTTTTAGAATTTCTTGTATTCATTTTTCAAGTCATCCGCTTTTGTTAGATAAAATGCTCATTTTATATTCTAGTCGATTTGCTAGGGCTAGTAATTGTTTTGGGTGCCGGCCATGTCCAGGATATAGGCTCAGGTTGTGAGAAACATGGTATCAGAGAACTAGGTTCAAGTTTCCTATGGTTTGTATAAAGCCATGTATAGTAGAGTCCATTTTATAGTTGTGAAGTGTGCCACACTTATAATAAGGAAGCTGTAGGATATTAGGAACTATCTCCCTTATTTCATACTCTAGTTCATGCGATAAAGTTAAACTCTATGAAATTTTCCTAGTTTGTTCTTGTACATATTTCAAATCATGCTTCTAAAAATGACTGTCAGTCAGAGATCCACTACCATAGTTGAGGTTTCTACTGGGGCCAACGCTAATAAAATGCCTTCACCGATATGGATGTAGACTAGAAATGAATGTTGCTCTGCTAGTTAGAACACAAGTGCGGGAGATTCACATACCTCCCTACACCACTACTACTGATGTAGAATTTAGGGGAGCTACTCAGATGCTCACACAAATCGTAGTAGCCCAGTCTCATCTTCAGGGTGTAGTCCTTGCTAGTTCCAGCTTATACAACTTTCCAGATACTTTGAGGATCTGTGAGTTTCTCAGAATGAAAGCACCGGTCTTCTCAGGGTCCAAGACTGACAAAAACCCTCAAAATTTCATTGATGAAGTCGAGAAGATTCTTAGGGTGATGCATTCTATTAAGATAGAAGGAGTTGAATTGCCTCCTACCAGTTGAATAATATTGCTAGCATCTGGTATGAGTAGCGGGAGTTAATTCATGATGAGAATGCGACTCTTACAGTATAGGATGACTTTATGGACACATTCGTCGACCACTTCTTTCCCTAATATTTGAGGGAGGCCAAATACTGTGAGTTTGTGGATCTCAAGCAAGGTTCTATGAGTGTGAGGGAGTATGACCTCAAGTTCACACAGTTTTCCTGGTATGTTCCAGAAATGGTGTCTTCTATGAGGCTAAGGATCAGGAAATTTGTGTCCAGGACTTCAAATCAAGTGAGGATGGAGTACTTGGGAAAATTCTTAGATAATTTAGTTAGAAATAGGCCTTGAAGTGAATATAGTAATAGGCTTGAATATCATATTGGTAAACGTATGAACGATCACATCATGTGTCTAGTGACTTACATTAAAGCCTAAGGTTAGGTGATTAAGGTGATAGGAAGGAGTAATATTCTTGGGGGTGACTCTAGTTACAAAAGAGACCTTGTCGGGTCTTAGAATCAACATAACAGTTGATTAATATTCAAGGTTGAAAGTTCCTAAAGGGGAAATAGAATAAAGGATCCCAAAATTTCAGACTAGAATGATCGCTTTAGGTATGACATTTGGTGTTTACGAGTTAGGCTTGAACCTAGTAATAACATGCAGTTAGCTTTAGACCTTAGTAGATATAAGTGCCCATGTGAGAAGCATAGGTTATAAATAGTGAAACGTAGATTTCAAAAGAGGGAGTGCGGTTGGGAAGTGTTGCCAAGCTCTAAAGTTGTTAGTGGTATCATTTAAGGAGTGAGTAGACCATTCCTACTTCATGCCCTACATAACCAATAGTTTCAAATCAAATGATACTTATGTCCAAGTCTGTGTGCTTATGTAGTCCTTCTCATCTATGCGCCTCTTGGCTCTATGAACCCATGTTTATGAAATACTCATCATAGTCACTTGCATTCACAACCGATGCTTATGCTTTATTTGTGAGTTTCATGAATCTCCTTGTTCCTTGATACACTTCATGATGATGAGTATTAGTTCAATATAGACAACAAAATTGTGTTCAGTTCAACTTATGTGTTTTCCCTTCTAAACATGACCCTTATTTGAGGATGAATGATCCCAAAGGGGAGATATTCTAATACCCCCAAAAAAATTGTATTTTTCATGTTGCTTTATATTATGCCCTTTTAAACTTGAAAACTGATTCATACGACCCTTAGATCACGTAGAAATTGTTTAGGATGATTTTTGGGGACTAAAAAGAAGTTTTGGGCATGATAAATGGTCAGTACATCACGGAGAACAGTTCTCGTGTTGGGGTCCACACTCCACATATCATAATACTCCTTCATCCTTGAAAAATAGCCCTCTGTCCCTGTGGGAGGTGTGTTGCACCCTTGTGTTGATGCTATGGCCTCTATGGCACAACCTTGGGTTTGCGTTATGGCCTCCGTGTCGTGCCTAAGGTCTTTGAGATGGGAAATTTACCCAATTTTGTCTAATTAAGGAAATTTAAGTCCTTCTCCCCTCACTAAACCCCCTAGCACGATTATTATTCCCTCATAAGCATCTGCATGTAGTATTTTTAATTGGTAGAATTCTCTCAACTCCTATCCTAAAGCTCTCAAATAAGAAGTCTCTACAAACGAAGTATAGGGCTCTCCCAGCAAGATTTCTCCGTGAATTCTCTCCCTGTTCTTCCCCACAACCATGTCTAAGACTTTAGTTTAATTCTCAAATAAAATCTAGGGTTTCAGCAAAATTATATAATCTAGTTTTCTCTTTTTTTGATAATGATTCTCGTGTTTCTATGAATATTCCTTTACATGCTATTATGAATTTGGTGAACCTTATGAAAGTGGTAAGAATCTCATGAATCATGTATAACGCATGAATATTACGAGGTCAACTAATCTTATGAAATGATGTATCTCATGAATCTTGTGAAACCTATGAACTTATGATCTTCTTGAAATCTAATGAACTGTATGAACATCCAATTATGAACTGGTTATGATAATGTAACTTCCGTGGATTTTTTAACATAAACTTTCTTATTTTTAATTTCAACATGATGATGTGAATCTTCTTGATTATGCTATTGACATGATTCTAAGAACTTCTTTGACCATAAATCATGTTAAAACAATATGAGACTCTCAAAAGCTTACTCTTCATAAATGTATTAAAAATCTATAACTTATGAGTTGTGATAAGATAAAGAGAAAATGCATAAACCCCCCCCTAAAGTTGGTCGACATTTGGAAGTAGACACTTGAACTTTGCGGGGGTCCTATTACCCCCCTAAACAATTTTAAACTGGTATAATTACATTCTTTTTTGGTCAACTAGTAAGAGAGTGTATTCACTCTCTATAAAGAGCGTGAGTAACAAAAAAATAATTATAATTTTATTTTTATAAGTTTCTTTTTATAAAATTTATTTTTCTATTTTTAAAATATTATTTTAATTGTTTTTTCTTTTTTCTTTTTTTTCCTTTCTTCTTTCTTCTTCGTCTCTACCACCATATTTGCACAACTCCACCCCCTCTCCCCCCTTCCCCACCCCACACACACACACACTCATCCACCCATTTTTACTCCCCCCCCCCCAACACACACACACCCACACACTCATCCACCCATTTTTTGCTATTATTACTTTGACTTTTTTCAATTTCAAAATTCCATCTAAAAATCTTCTCATTACAAATAACCTTATAAAATTCATTTGATTTAAAGATGATTAGAAGACATCATTTAGTTTTACTTTTTTTGAAAAATTTATTGATTCTTTTCAAAGTTTTCATTTTGAATTTGGTTGAAGTTGTATGAAAAGAAAATACATTAATTGATGATGTTTCCAAAATTTTGATTTTATCTCAATTTTTTTTTTAACTTTTATCATTAATAACTCTATAAAATCTAAGAAATGATATAGCAAAAATTTAGTGGCTGAAGAAGAAGAAGAAAGAATATGGGGGAAGGGGTTAAGCTGAAGAAGAAGAAGACGCAGGGTGGGGATGGGGTTGGGATTGGGTCAAAAAGAAAAAGAAAAAGAAGTTAAAAAGTGAGAAAGAAAAGAAAAAAAAGGTAACAGAAATATCAAAAACAAAAAAAGTACTTTTAATTAATTTAACACGTGTCAAGTAATTATTGGTGCGTGATTAAAACATACTCTTAAAGCCTGGGGCTAATCTAAAAATGATGTAATAACATCAATTCAAAATTGTTTAGGGGGGTAATAGGACCCCCGCAAAGTTCAAGTGTCTACTTCCAAATGTCGACCAACTTTAAGGGGGTCCTTATGCATTTTCTCTAAGATAAATTATGATATTACCTCCATGAAACCTTTATGATGTTAATGAATAACATAACTTATGGTTACAAGCCTTAAAAGGCTAACTGTCATGACCTAAACCATCGTGAGTGACACCAACACTAAACCCCCAGTGGGAGAACCAATTACCAAAGCCAACACTTAAATAACTAAGCAGCTAAAAACCAATTTGCATTAATTAAAGCCAAGATTCATAACTAAAGTAGTTAACAGAAAAACTTGAGGAAATAATCCCCCTAGAATCTGAAAGTCGTGTACCAAAATATCTAACATAGTCTAGAATATGGGGATGCAACCCCAAACAAAAGGAATCTAAGTTCGAACAATGGACTAGAAAGAGTAGATGAATCCATGGCACCCCAGAAGAAGCAGTGCACCCTTAGATTCAGGAAATCCCCGTGTCACAATTGAGGTCGTGCAGGAGCCGCCAGAATATGTCGTGTACTCAACAAAAGAAGAGAAAGTGCAGTATCAGTACATAAAAATAACAGTGTACTGGTAGGATCAACGGCCAGCTTCAAACATACAAAAAAATGAAAACATAACTATAACTTAGTAAAACTGGACAAAACATGTATAACCTAAGTCATTACATACAAACAAGACTCTTAGTCATCAACCTGACTTAATAACCACATGAGACATGTTCAAAATCACAACAATAATATATGCGATTCCACATTATTTTCAGGTAACCTAGACCACTCAAGGATCCCTAAGACATCAGCTACGTTGCTTAATATGCAATCTCGGTCTACACAAGAACCAACCCAACATTTAAACACAAAAACCCAGCCACTCATGGACCAACATATAATAATTACAAGACAAAAAATATGCCCGGTTCACTCATGAAACCAACACACAGAAGTACAACCAAATATGTACCAGGCATGGTATCCCGAGCAAACCATGATAGAACTTATACTAGGCATGGTACCCGAGCCAACCGATAGATATCCCATACTAGCCATAGTACCAGAGCCAACTAATGATTTGTACTAGGCGTGGTACCCAAGCCAACCAAAAGTCACAGACATCAGAACAATCACAACCATAATGAAAAACAACTCACACTTGTAAAACCAACAAGTATTTAAGATACTTCATTACATGGGATTGACTACTGGATATCATTAACATCCATTTCCTTATCCCCTAAAACACGTCTTGTGCAGGAAATACTAACAAAACAGTTAACATGCACACATAACATAATTTAAGAAATAATTCAACCATCACCTACCTCGAATCAAGACCGAATGATCTACTGGACCTGAGCCTTCCCCTTTCGTGAAGCTTTAGCTTGATCTTGGTCTAAAGACAATATCATAAACATAAAATCAACCCCAAATGGCCTAAATATCCCAAATTATATCTTAATCCCAAACCCCAGACCAATCTCATGATCATTCCACCCAACCCAGGGCTTTTCCACCAATAATTCACCTAAAACTACTAATTTTATGGTTACAGTAGTGAATTACGGTAATATAATCATGAATAAATAATTTATAAACAAAACCCAAGGTCTCTACACCCAACAATCCTTGTTAAACCAGATTTTCCATCTTAGGTCAAGCCAAACTCTCCCCAAAGCCCATAACTATTGATTCTAAGGTATAGAAATTAAAGTACTGGATTAGGGGAACAAATTACTTACTTTACGAAGAATCTTGGTGGAAAACTGATGGAAATTTGCCCAAATCGCCTCTTCCCTTCCCCAAAATGTTCTTGAGAAATAAAGAATATTTTCTAGGAAGTTTTTGTATTTACCGTAACTTATCCCGCTATATCGGTCCAATCCTGCTATAGCGGCACTATTGTAGTAGAGTAGCTGGCTATCATAGAGTTGACCCCCCTTGACTCTTGCTAGAGCAGGAATTTCTCTGTTATAACAGTCATTGCGGTAGCAGCATATCACCCTCTATAGCGTTTAACATGGGAAAGAAACTTGGGAATCCTCCTAGTTTTTCCTATTTTGCAACACACCTTCAAACCTTGATGTTCTAGACTAACCCCTTTATGTCAAGTTTGATATCGGGAGTTTTACTCACCCGAATTTACTTCCCAAAAGTTCTACGGACTCCTTAATGCCTTAGCTAATACAAAATCTATCTCAAAGTTAAATACTTCACCCAATCCTTTCTTGGATTTCCCTAGACTTCACCTTGCTAAAATTTCTTCTGAGCGTAGCCTAGCCTGAAATTTTCAACTCCCCAACCTGGAAGTTTTCTGACCCATTTGCTTGCACGAATAGCTCACCCATAACAATAGGAAGGGTCATTACAGTAGATACCAATTTACCCATCGTTCATCCCCGAATGATCAAACAAGAAAAAATGATCTAAATTGATAAGAAGGTAGTACTTGAATCCTCAAACAAGTGAGGGTACTTGTCGTGCATGTCCTTCTTGATTTCTTAAGTGTATTACTCAACTGGACGATGCTTCTATTGAACCTTCACCAATCTAATTTCCTTTGTCCTCAACTTTCGAACATCTTGATCAATAATAGCAACCTGCTCCTCTTCATACTGAAGGTCCTTATCAAGAAAAACCGAATACCACTTGATAATGTACTCCCCATCCCCATGGTATCTCTTCAACATGGATACATGGAAAACTTGATGGACCCCAGATAAACTAGGCGGCAACGCTAACTAGTAAGCTACTGGCCTTATATTTTTGAGATCCTCCAATGGACTGATATACTGAGGGATAAGCTTACCCCTCTTGACAAGCCTCAATACACCTTTCGTTGGTGACACCTTCAACAAAACCGTTCACCAACCTGCAAAGACATGTCCCTCACCTTGCGATCAGCATAGTCCTTTTGTCTGCTCTAGGCTGCCAACAACTTGGTTTGGATACCTCTCACCTTTTCCTGAGCTTCGTTTACCAAATCAATTCCAAAAGGCTTCACATCGCCTGCCTCGAACCACCCTATAGGCGATCTACATCCCCTCCCATAAAGTGCCTCGAATGGTGCCATGTCAATACTGGAGTGATAATTGTTGTTGTATAAGAATTCACACAATGGTATGAACTGATCCTAATGGCCCTCAAAATTAATTACATGCTCTCGGCATGTCTTCCAGCACTTGAATCATCCTCTCTAACTGACTATCCATCTGAGGATGAAAAGTTGTGCTAAAAGTGAGATGGGTACCCAACTCTTCATGTAATTTGCCCCAGAACTTGGAAGTAAACAGCGTACCTCAATCTGAAAAGATGGAAAGGGGCACCCCTATAACCTCACTATCTCCTTGACGTAGATCATGGCCAACTGCTAGAAGTTGTAATCCAACCGGATTGGAATGACGTGGCTGATTTAGTCAGCGTGTCCACGATGACCCAAATTGAATCATACTTTCCCAAGATCTTGGGAAGACCTACCATGAAGTCCATGGATATCCTTTCCCACTTCCACTCAAGAACGAGCATCATTTGAAGCAATCTTGCAGGCCTTTGATGCTCATCTTTCACCTGCTGAAAATTTTGACACTTGGACACATATTCAGCTATGTCCCTCTTCATCCCAGGCCACCAATAAAGTTGCCTCAAGTCCCGGTACATTTTGGTTACGCCCAGATGAATCAAGTATTGTGAACCATGACATTCTACCAACATATTCTGAACCAAGTCATCAACCTGAGGGACATAAATCTTCTATCTAAAACATAACACCCCACACACGTTAAGTGTGGCATCCGAGGCATCCCTAGAAACCAATTTGTTTTGGAGCTTGTTTAATTGCACATCCATAAACTGTTTAACCTTGATTTCCTCCAGAAATGTGGGTTTAACCTCGATAATGGCCAACACTCCACCATTTTCTGAAATGCCCAACTGTATGAACTTGGATGCTAGAGTTTGAATCTTTCTAGACAACGGTCGCTTGGACATCCCCAAATAAGCCAAACTACCCATGCAATCATTTTCTGGATCAATGTGTTTGCCACCACATTGGCCTTACCCGGATGATACTGGATGGTCACTTAATAATCTTTCAATAACTCCATCCACCTTCTCTATTTTAGATTCAAATCTTTCTGTGTAAACACATGTTGTAGGTTGTGATGGTCTGTGAAAACTTCACACTTGACACCATAGAGATAATGTCACCAGATCTTAAGTGCAAATACCACCACTGCCAACTCCAAATCATTGGTTGGGTAGTTCTTATCATGATACTTCAACTGTCTCAAAGCATAAACTATGACATTCCTGTTTGCATCAACACAACATCCAAACCCGAATGTGAAGCATCACAAAATACAATAAAGTCGTTACCTTCTACCAACAATTATAGAATAGGAGTTGTAGTCAAGAGGGTCTTGAGCTTTTTGGAAGCTCACCTCGCACTTGTCAGACCAAACAAATGGTACCTCTCTCTGGGTCAATCTTGTTAAGTGAGTAGCAATGGAAAAAAAATTCTTGATGAACCTGCGATAATAGCTAGCAAGACCCACAAAACTCCTAATTTTAGTCACTGAGCTAGGTCAGACCCAAATTTTAACTACCTCAATCTTTCGGGGATCCACCATCACCCCTTTTCCTGAGACCACATGGCCTAAGAAAGCAACCGAAGAAAACCAAAATTTCCACTTTGAAAAATTGGCATACAATTTTTGTCTTCTCAAAATCCCCAGAACAATGCGAAGATGCTCTGTATGTTCCTCTTTACTCTTTGAGTAGATCAAAATATCATCTATAAATACAATCACAAAGGAATCCAGAAATGACATGAAGACACCATTCATCAAACTCATGAAAGCCGCTGGCGCATTGGTAAACCCAAATGATATTACCAAGAACTCATAATGCCCATAACGATTCTTGAAAGCCATTTTAGGTATATCCTCAGGCCTAATATTCAAATGATGGTACCTGACCTCAAGTCAATTTTTAAAAACACCAAAGTACCCTCCAACTGGTCAAAAAGGTCATTTATGTGGGGTAATGGATACTTATTTTGGATGGTAACCTTGTTCAATTGCCTGTAGTCTATACACATCCTCATACTACCATCCTTCTTTTTCACAAACAAGACCGGAGCACCTCATGGTGAAGCACTGGGATAAATAAATCCCTTATCTAGAAGTTCCTGAAGCTGAGTTTTGAGTTTCCTCAACTCTACTGGAGACATACGATAAGGAGGAATATATATTAGGCGAGTTCCCGGCTCAAAATCTATACAAAAATCAATATCCCTGTCCAGAGGCATACTAGGTAGATCTACAGGAAATACCTCTTGAAATTCAGAAACCACTAGGACATACTCAATAGAAAGGGGCTCCGCACTAACATCTGAAGATGAGTTAGGAAGGCTATACACCCCTTCCCCACTAGCTTTCTAGCCCAAATAAAGGATATGATCTTCACTGGCTTAGGCATGTACACACATTTCCACTCTACTCTATCCATACCCGAAATATCTACAATTAATATCTTAGAATTACAGTTTAACACGACGTGATAAGGAGACAACCAGGTCATACCAAAAATAACATCAAAATCCAGAATATCCAAAATAACCAAATCTACCCAAGTTTGGGAACCTATAAACATAACAGAGCATGAACGATACGCATAGGTCACTACCACAGACTCCTCAACCGGGGTAGAAATATGAATATAAGAATCAAGAACATCGCAAATCAAGTCCAGACCCAAGGAAATTTAATGGATACATATGAAAATGTGGAACCCGGATCTAATAAAATAGAAGCCATCTGATCACAGACAAGAATTATACCTATTATCACAGTATCTGATGCCTCAGCCTCAGACTTACTCGGGAAGGCATAACAATAAGCTCTATCATCAATCTAGGCAACCTCCCTAGTTGACTGTACTGCACTTTTCCCTATGTTAACGTTACCTCTGTTTCCACGACCTTCCTGATTATTACCTCGCCCACCCTGTGGGCATCCCCTTCCATTGCCACCTTCACCTGCTAGAACTAAAGCCTTAGTCTGCTGCTGCACCTGATTACCTGCCTATCTGAGAGGGCATTCCCTCTTAAAATAACCCAGATCACCATAATAAAAGAATCCTTGATTAAGAGAGGGCCTCCTGGAAGAAGAATAAAAAGACCTTTGCCCTCTAGGAGCTGGAGACTGCTGAATGGCCCCTGAATGACCACCGTTAGAAGCTTCCAGAGCTGACTGAATAGGGCAAGCCAAAATAACCTACTGGAAAGGACCTCTGGAATAAGAACCACTGAAATTACCCATATTCTTGGACTTTTTAGCTAATACCTTAGCCTGCCCAACCTTCCTGACCCCCTCCAGTTTCTTTACATAATCAGTCACCTTATTAAAACTCTTCCCTGCAGAAGTCACGTGAACAGATAGAACCTGCAACTCAGTATTCAGACCATTAACATACAAAAAAATCCTCTCCTCCTTTGTGCCCAATAGTTGGGTAGCATAGCGAGACAAGGCATGAAACTTAGCCTCATAAGCTGCAACATGAATGCTGCCCTATTCAAAGGCCAGAAACTCATCCTTTTTGTGATCCCTGAGAGTACGAAGCACATATTTTTTTAGAAATAGGGCATGAAACTGAGCCTATGTCATCGGAGGAAAAGATGATGATCAACACTCTGTATGATCCCTATAACACTGCTTGGCATCACTCTGTAGCTTAAAAGTCACAAACTCCACCCCATGTTATTGTACATTACCCAACTTATGCAACCTCTCATAACAATCCAGAATAAACTCAAAAGCATCTTTATTATCTGTACCATGAAATGATGGAGGTTTCAGTTTTAAGAACTTAGTCAACATCTCATGCTCAGTCCCGGTCATGATATGTCCTAGTACTGGACGGAAGAATGCATTTGTACCTGCAGCTTCATCCATCCTGGGGGGCTGTGGAAATAGCGAGATAGGCACCCAGAACTTAAGTAGAAGGCATAGTGGGAGTGGCTGCAGTACCCTCCAACCCACTCAGGAATGCCAACACCTACTGAATAAATTCAAAAGACATAGGGGGAAGACCTGCACCTCCAATTGGTGATGCCACCTCTGATTCCGCACCATCTTCCTGCACTACCTCAACCTCCTCCTCAACGTGATCCTGGGGTAGGGGAGGGGTCGCCGGCCTTGACTCAGCCACTTACTGAGCTCCACTCTTGGCAGGTGTTGCTCTCTCTCTTCCTCTTCCCATGCCTCTTCCTCACCCTCGAGTCGCCGGTTCCGCAGCTGGAGTTGCTGCTCTTGCTCTATTTCGTTTGGTGTTAACCATATGCGAATAAAGAATGAAGGAAGTTAGATACTAATTTGGATTTCCAGATACCAATTGGAATCAAGTTATAGCACGAAGGAAGAAAGAAGAGATACTTTCATAAAGTCTTGTAGCCGCTCGAAGAAAAGTACAAATATCTCTATACCATTCAAAAAGACCCTACTAGACCTGTTTTGGTACAATGAGATCAACGAACCTAGGGCTCTGATTCAATCTTTGTCAAGACCTAAACTATCGCGAGTGGCACCCACACTAAACCCCCAGCGAGAGAACCAGTTACCCAAGCCAAAATTAAACAACTAAGCAGCTAAAAACCATTTTGCATTAATTAAATCCAAGATTCATAACTAAAGTAGTTAACATAAAAACTTGCGGAAATAATCCCCCTATAGTTTTAAAGTTGTGTACCAAAATATCTAACATAGTCAAGAATATGAGGATGCAACCCCAAACAAAGGGAATCTAAGTCTGAACAATGGAATAGAAAGAGTAGATGAATCCATGGCTGCCCAAAAGAAGTAGCCCACCCTTAGATTCATCAAATGCCTGTGTCACAACTAAGGTCGTGCAATAACCGCTGGAATATGCCCTATACTAAAAAAAAGAAGATCAAGTGCAGTATCAACACACAAAAATAATAGTGTACTGGTACGATCATCGGCCAACTCCAAACATACAAAAAATGAACATATAACTATAACTTAGTAAAACTGAACAAAACATGTATAACCCAATTCAGTCCATATAAACAAAACTCTCGGTCATTAAGCTGAATTAAGAACCACATGAGACATGTCCAAAATCACAACAATAATATATGCGATTCCACACATTTTTCAAGTAACCTGGACCACTCAAGAATCCCTAAGACATCATCTACGGTGTTTAACATGCAATCTCGGTCTACACAAGAACCAACCCTGCATTTAAACATAATAACCCAGCCACTCATGGACAAATATATAATAATGACATCACAATAAATAAACCCAGTTCATTCATGGAACCAACACACAGAAGCACAACCAAACATGTACCCAGCGTAGTACCCGAGCCAACTATGATAGAATATATACCAGGCGTGGTACCCAAGACAACCAACAGATATCCCATACCAGACGTGGTACCCGAGCCAACCAATAAATTTTACCAGGCGTGGTATCGAAGCCAACTGAAAGCCACAAACATCACACCAATCACAACCACAATGAAAAATAACTCACACTTGTAAAACCAACAAGTATTTAGGATATTTCATTGCATGAGATTAACAACCGGATATCATTAACATTCATTTCCTTATCCCCTAAAACACATAATGTTCAAGCAATACTAACGAAATAGTTAACATGCACACATAATGTAATTTGGGAAACAATTCAACCATCACCTACCTCTAATCAAGCCCGAATGCTCTACTAGACTTGAGCCTTCCCCTTTCGTGAAGCTTTAGCTTGATCTTGGTCTGAAAACAATAGCATAAACACAAAATCAACCCTAAATGGCTTAAATATCCCCGGATTATATCTTAATCCCAAACCCCCAGCCAATCTCACGATCATTCCACCCAACCCAGGGCTTTCCAACAAATTATTCACCTACAACTACCAATTTTATGGTTACACCAACGATTTATAGTAATATAATCATGAATAAATAGTTTAAATAAAAATCTAAGGTTTCTATACTCAACAATCCTTGTTACACCAGAGTTTCCATCTTAAGTCAAGCCAAACCCTCCCCAAGGCCCGTAACTATCGATTCTAAGGTATAGAAATCAAAGTACGAGATTAGGGGAATAAATTACTTACCTTTACGAAGATTCTTGGTGGAAAACTGATGGAAATTCACCCAAATTGCCTCTTCCCTTCCCTAAAATGTTCTTGAGAAATAATGAACATTTTTGGGGAAGTTTCTACATTTATAGTGACTCATCCTACTATACACAATCTTGCTATAGCGGCACAACCATAGAAGAAGTCTCGTTCTATCATAGAGTTGACCGCCCTTGACTCCTGCTATGGCAAGAATTTCTCCACTATAGCGGTATCGCGATAGCAGCATGTCACCCATTATAGAGGCTGACATGGGATAAAAACTCAGGAATTCTCCCAGATTATCCCATTTTACAACACACCTTCAAACCTTGACATTCCATACCAATCCCTTTATATCAAGTTCAATACCGGGAGTTTTACTCACCCAAATTCACTTCTGAAAAGTTTTACGAACCCCTTAATGCCTTAGCTAATAGAAAATATAGCTCAAAGGTAAATATTTCACCCAATACTTACCCAAATTACCCTAGAATTCACCTCGCTCATATTTCATCCGATCCTAGCCTAGCCTAAAATTTTCAACTCCCCAACCCAAAAGTTTTCCAACCCATTTCCTCACATGAGTAGCTTACCCATAACAATGAGAAGGGTCATTACACTAATCTACTAACTATATATGATCCCCTATTACTATAAGGGTCAGGGTGGTCAGTCAAACTTACGGGCTATATCTAAGTCCCCTATTGATATTCGGGCCAGGATGCTCAAATAGAGCCCCCCAAGTCTATTGGGACTAGGGCACTCAGGCGAGCCTCCCATTTAATTTAAGGATTGGTTGCTCAAATAAGAGTCCCCTGGTTGAACTGAGGCCAGGTAGCTCGAACAGTTAATGTTATATATGTATTATTGTTATGGTTATGCTGCTCACGCCCACAATGAACTAAGAGATGATGAAAGTACTTAACTGTCCACAGTTATGTTACTAGTTTATGTTTCTATCACGTCTTGCTTATATCTATTGGTTGTACTGTTCCATATACGTTATGTTTTATTCTTTTTAGCTATTTTACCTACCGTACATTCAATGTACTAGTGTCACTTGGCACTGCATCATTTTAGATGTAGGCTCATGTACACAGGTTCGAGACCTAGTGCATCACTAAGATTGTCAAGTTCAGCTATTTTTGAGCCCTCCCTTCTTTCTGGGGGGCTTATTCTAGAATTGCTTAGTTTATTTTCAATAATTTTAGTTTTAAGGTATGCCAGGGGCCTTGTCCTGGTAGACATTGTATTCAAATTTAGAGGATTCATAGACAATAGTTGTTAGAGTTATGTCGTTATAATTTTGACATTCGTGTCACCACATATTATGAAACTTTTAGTCTTCTTATTTATTATAGTAGTTTGATGTTAATTTTTAGAATTTCTAATATGCATTATTCAACTCTTCTGCTTATGCTAGATGAAATGCTCATGTTATATGGCAGGCGATTCGATCGAGCCAGTAATAATTTTAGATGTCAGACACGTTCAGGGTCTAGGCTCAGGTCGTGACACATATTATGGTCATAACCCTAGGTAGAGGGATTTTATCTACTCATAATTTGATTACAAATCTATAATTCAAGTAACAACAAGAAATAATGCTAAGTAAAGAGATAAAATAAAGTAACCCTAAGAAAATTGTGCTTTGTTCTTGCTTTGCGCTCTTACATTGTTAACCCTCTGCTAAAAATAACTAAGGATGGGTATTTATAATATTTAAAATCACCTAGAAGGGTCCTTCAAGACAGACTAGGAAAGGGGAAATTTTTTCTTTGGCCTTCGCACAATGATCCTCTTTGGCTCTCCCTGGATCGCTCTTGAAAGGTGTAAACCTTCAAAAGGGGTGATTTCCCACCACCACCCCCACTTTGCATTGGAATTTGCACTGCGATACCTAGGGATTCACTTTGGGCTTGGCTTGGAAAGATCCTCCTATTTTATTTCATACTCAGTCCAATTTAGATTTTTTAACCTACAAGACACAAAACACATTGCCTAAGTGTCAAAATATAGAAATGGGTGTAAAACAAGAATACTAAATAGATTATCCTTAAAACAAAATATAAACATGGGAAAAATATGTCTAAAAAAGTGAAACACCCACATTGGATCCCAAACGATATTATTTTTCATAGACTTCATCTTATCTTTCATGGCTTCGATCCATTTAGCATACTTTTGTCATGATTTTGCTTGAATAAAACTTATAAGATCATGTTTTAATTTTATGTCAAAATCATGTTCTTGTAAATAAACAACATAGTCATCCGAAATTACATTTCTCCTTTCTTTGCTAGATGTTCTTTTAGGCACTTTAACTTAAGGTTGTTAAAAAATATCAACTTGAAGAGAAGGTGATAAAATTATTGTTTTTCTATGTAATTCTGTTTTGCAAGTTGAAAATCATCTAGTAAAGCTACTTGATCATTTTCACTAGTAGAAGAAATATTATCAAGTTCCTCTTGAAACACAATTATATTTGTCCAAACAAAATCAATATGTCACGACCCAATTTCTCAGGTCATGATGGCACCTACAACCCCCCAGTAGACGAACCAATCCCCGTATCCCGGAATTGTTAGTAATAGGCTACTACCTAACCAAAATGCACAATAAGCAGAAATAAGCGGAAGCATAATGTAAAAGTAGACAAAGCGGAAGCAAAACTCGAATATATACATAAAGAAAACTACACCAACCCCAAGACTTGGTATCGATAGTACAGAAGCTTCTAATAGAGTACAAGTGCTAGAAGTAACTAAATACAATACATTTTGTCTCCGAAAGTACAAGGAGTAACAGTGCCAGAAGATGAGATACGGTCAAGCGCCGACCATTAGGCGCTCACCGTAGTCTCGAATATCCACAATCTGAACGAGTCTCAAACGCGATCAATGGCAAAAGCTCAACTAATATTTGCACAAAAAGTGCAGAAGTATAGTATGAACACCAAAACAATGGGTACTCAGTAGGTATCATCGGCCGACTAATCTCATATAAGATATAAAAATAGTAAGTAACAGATAGCAAAAAATCAATCACTGAAGCAATAAAGGAAGCACAAGGAGCTAGCACAGAGAATAGGCAACCAAAACCTACAAGTAAAACATGCTAGCACAGAGGATACAATTACACAGAATCACAGGTGAAGGAAAGGAGAATGCACCTAGGGTCCTTGCACAACAATATGAGTAAGCAAATAGAGAGAGAGAGTTGAGAAAATGGCGGTATACCGGTAACCTCAAGTAAAGGGAAAAGACGCAAAGCAGTCTAACATACTCAAAATGGAATCAACAAGTATAAGGATATCATAACACCAATCCAATCACATGATAGCATAAACATGAGTTCACCTCACAAGTACAACTGTAGGATGGAATAACTAACCCACAATAACCGAAATATACCACTCAACTCCCCACAAGAAAAGAACCAGAATCTCATAGTCTGCTTAGAAGGCCACATAAAAGTGCCTCAATAAGATAGGACTCCCTAGCTCTCTCAATAATCAGAAATCCCACAACCAAAGCCTCAACAGGTTAACCATCACTAATCCTTCGATAACCGAGTGCCAAGACAAGATCTAAATAAATACAGTACTAAATATAATCTACCTACAGTCCCAACGGCCACCCATACAACCGAGGAACGTAATCAAGTGAAAACAAACCCTCCGGCCGCCCATAGAACTGGAGCGTACACTGAACACACATCAAACAAGGGTGGAATCAAATGTATGATATGATATGATGTGATAGTAACCGGTATGTTCCCCCTCAGGTACCCCGATGGTACGTATAAAGGTGGGACCCATGGAAGGCTCTTTCTCGTGTACCTCTCCTCTACCGTATACCCCCTCTCCTGGCACTCTACGTCGGCCTGTAAATTCTGGCCTAGGAACGAAAGGGGTCCATAGAGGTCTACCCCTCGACCACATACAAAAACGCAATCTTGAAACGTGTCCTCCGGAATCGAGTCCGGGTTCAAGCCAGTGGCTAAGTTTCAAATGTAGCTCAAAACTCAAAATCTCGTGGGACATGCCCGGCTTTGACCCGGGTCTAAAACAGTAGTAGTAACCTCAAAAGACCCTCTCAAAGGGTGCCTGAAGTATACTCGAGTCTAAATCAGTGATCAAAGTCTCAGTAACCCTCTCAAAGGGGGCCCAGAGTGTGGCCGGGTCCAAAATGGTAGTAAATCAAGTCTAGTGCTCTGCCCGGCAGAGACTAGTATCAGTAATAAAAATCAAGTCTGGTGCTTGGCCCAGCAGAGACTAGTACTAGTAATAAAATCAGTGCAAACTCATTAAAAATCCCCCTTTCTATCATCAACCGTACCAAAAAAGGCCCTCGGGGCCATGCAAGTTTAAGAAAACCGTCTGTAGTGGCTCGCAGCCAAAACTGTAGTAAAACATGCAGGGGAAAAAATATTTTTAATCGATGAATGCTCGCACACAAATATAAAATTAGCCCAACGTCTCACAACTACTCCTATCAGCCTTGCACAGGCCCAGCATCTACTCAACATACATAACCAGCCTAAAAGGATAATCTCTATGTCCGGGATTCGCAAACATTCCCAAAATAACCCACCATCAAAGTTCCAGAGTCAATACAAGGCCTCACAGGACCACAAGAGTAATATACAATACTACGCGAATACTACAAATAACGTATGAATTTACGGACGAACAAGGCGGACAAGGTCTGGGGTACCAACCAATAACAACCCACCCAAGGATGTTAATTAATGCAGTTATAGCATATATACGCAGAGTCTAGGTAGGGAAAGTCATAACCTACCTATTGTTCGATGAATAGCTGCGGGGATGGCGTCATCCGGGCTCGAACTACTCTGTGAAGCTCTAATTCACAAAAATAGTAATTTATACATCAAAACAAGACTAACAATATCCATAATGACATAAGCACAATCGGGTCGAAATTCAGGTCACAAACAGGCTCGTGGGCCTCGCAACCCAAATCCAAAAATGAAAAACACACTTGTGTTCCTTACCATCCTGGGAGCGCATGCTCAGAATTGAGCGAAAACAGACAACAAATGGGGCTCAAAACAGCCCGCTCAAGTCAGGAATTAAAGATGGAAATTTTCAAGAAATAAAACGGAGGTTGGGCAGGAATTACTTACCACAATGATGGAATTACAAACCAAGATGTATAAAATTTCACTCCCACGAACATGCACCAGCTCAAAGGGGAGAAACTACCGAAAAACTCAAGCTTTAGAAAGAAGGCAACAATGGAGGATTTGGGGAGGGAACCAAAGTGGAAGAAGCTTACCAAAAGAACAAGAACGTGGAAAAATCCACAAGCAATTAAGTCCCCCAAAGCTTAGAATCAATTTAGAGTAATTTGGTAGAGAGGAAATTGAGTTTAGAGTGAGAAAGGATGGGAGAAGTGGCTGGAAAAATGAATTCCAACACTTTATAGCTGTTGACCATAGACCAGAGCCATTGGCACTAAAGAAGCGCCATCGCGCAGGAGGGAGGCAGGCGTCTCAGTGCTATCACGCTGGAATGGCGCTATCGCGCAGGCACGCGAGCGGGTGCTATAGTGCTATCGCGCAGGCATAGCGCCATCAATGTTAATGGCGTGCACAGGCTAGCGCAATCGTGCTGCCTGGGCGCCATTGGTGATGAAGGCCCTGCCTGCAACAAAAACCAGCAAAACTCCAAACTCCTAAGTGGAATTTCGCGCACAATCGGAACCTGATACTCAAAAACCAATAGAGCTATTAGAGTGGAAACGACATTCTGAACTTAATGTAATCGATGAAACATCCATACAAGGTCGTTTTGGAAGAATGTTGACCCAAGTCAACACTAGCTAATGCCAACCAAACACCCAAAATGAGCCCGTCTCATCCGAAACCCGAACCAACCACCTACCTAACCCAAACTCGGTATTCCAGAGCTAACGGCGCTGGCGGAATTTCCATCTGAGGCTAACTTCTCCGAATGTTGACCAAAGTCAACCAAACCAGCCCAACTGGCCTGAAAACATAAAACGAGAGAGAATTCCAAGCTGTAAAGCTCCCAAATCCCGACCAAAAGTCCTTCTAGACCAAAGTCCACGCTCCGTAGTTAATGAAACTGTCAGAATTTAATTCCGAGCATGTTCACCAAGAATGTTGACCGAAGTCAACGAATTTAAAAGCCTAAAGCTCTAAAACAAGGAATGGCCAAAAAGACCAAGCAAACGGCTCGAGCACCAAACTACCGGTCCCCGCAAGCCATAAATGACTTGGGGCCTCTATGGGCAAGATCTAACGGTACAAGAACGGTGAAAATGTGTAAATAACCAGGAGGGTCATTACATCATCCACTACTATAAAGATTTTTGTCCCCAAAAGTCAAGAAAGAAGAATAGACTAGAGATTAAAAGA
Organism: Jaltomata sinuosa; assembly: GCA_003996215.1. Lineage (NCBI taxonomy): Eukaryota > Viridiplantae > Streptophyta > Magnoliopsida > Solanales > Solanaceae > Jaltomata > Jaltomata sinuosa. Next base: position 8,538 of record QJPP01002088.1, on the reverse strand, counting down.
ATAGCAGAAACGCAGCCCACACTAATCTCTCGGACAACCTGGGTAGACTCCTCGGCCGGACGGCACCCAATAGAACAGAACCATCGAAGGCAACCAAGCCTAAACCCCTTACTAGCCAAGCTATATTCCAACTCAACCTCCAAAACTCAAAAGGGTCTGCCAACCCAAACTGAACCTAAACTGGAAGGCACCGTCACAACACCGAAATAAGAGAAGCAAGGCTATACACATAAAGCTCGAATCTTTGAAACCACAACCAAATTTACCAGAAGAGCCATCAACCCAAAACTCCAACTTATGAACCTGTTGATCCGCAAATCTCTTTTATCCTGAACAGAACCCTTTCACACCATAACCAGAGGTTGCATACAAGTCAAACACTCAACCACCATCGAATCACAAACTGGAACACCAAAAATACACAGCCTACGCTTATACTCTACCACGAATAAAGTCACCCTTTATACTCACGTTCTACCAAAGTCAAACTAAAGTCTACTAACTTTTGCCATCCAAGATAACAACCTGTAGCAGGTCCTCTAAAACTGGAGTTACCTGATCCGACTGACCATCAAGCAACGGAAGAACACTTTTGCCAACACCAAACTCGCTAATTAAACCCAACTGATTAACCCATCTGAATCTGACTGAAATCCGCACACCAAAGTTAGGAGAGGCATATATGAATACCTTGTGTTAACGGAGAACCTCCAAACTATAGAATGAAACCAACCTAGCTGAATAAGACCAAATTTGTGTCAACTGGAGGCGAAGGAGCCATGGAAACCTGCTCAACAGACAAAAATCCCAAACCAATCCCTGCAAGGAGTGTGGTAAGCCTACCACCAAGTCCATAATCATCACTAAGCTCCAAACTCTAAAAACATTGCTGCAACTCTGAATACTCGAACACCATTCTGATTTGAAGTCATCTTACCAAGCTAACCTCAGGATGAAGTCCACCATGCCATGAATATCAAGTCAAAATACCCCGAAGGCAAAGGAAAAAGGGTGCCTGGGCTTCAAAGTTACCATCTAGCCATGGGAATTTGCATATAACTTCAACTCATTCCCTTGGGTTGAATCAACTACTCTATTGGATCTACATACAACCAACTATTTTGAAGCATATATCATACCGAACTGCTAGCCCATACTGGTCGTGTCTAACCAACACTGTAACCCCACATAAAGAACAACTCCGGAAGAATCAACTAAACAAGCTTTCAAATCCTCGGCAAACAAAGGCGACCATAAACCTCAAAGCATCATTAGAACCCAAGAATAGGCTCAATAGTCTCAACCCGCACAACCTGACCACGTACAATACGTCACCGTTGATTCTGGAACTTACACCACTGCACCTGTCCAACTAAGATGGAAGGAACTTCGTACCATGAAGAGCACTGCTGAAATCAGGAATATTCTGCCCAATACAATAGTTAGCCAAGGACTAGGTGTCCAAGGCAAATAGCCGCATACAAAACAGAAGTAAGAGAAGCTAAGTTTCCCATACCCACTGCCTCCCAACACTAGGATGCTGCAAACAAATAAAAATTGCCATGAACCATCCGATGAAACCTGCCAAGCCATGATTATGAACCCCAACTTCAAAACTGCCAACCAAAGCCTTTGTCGAACCCGTATGCCGCTAATGAACCCTTAAGAACCCAAGCCAACTAGGCTTGAATATGCAAGTTGCCAACACCGCCGCTGCTACCAAAACACAAACCAATCGATGGAAAAACCATTGCAATGTGTAGACGGCTGAATCAAATCACCAATACACAATCCTAAAGCAAACCTTTGTCGCCACCTCAGTAAACTACTAAGACACATAAACACCAACACAGAGTCCTCTCCCCCTTTTTTTGACTAAATAAAATCCTTCCATAGCATATACAGAACCTTACAATTTCTTTCTCAAGGATAAAAATCTGGAGGCACTACCTTAGATACCAAACTTACGTTGTCAAAACTCAACAAGGAAGGAGAGAAAGGGGCTGGATGGCCGAGTCGCCCAAAATGCTATGAATATAACCTAACCATGAGGTTATGGTCAACACTTATTCGGAAGTGCTAAAGGCAAAACCCAATCACCATGCCAATATCAAGAGCTCATCCAGAGAACTACAATTAAGATTCATTTCAACTGGAGCTGGAGATACAACAAAACACCCTACAGACAAGGAACTGGAGGAGACTATAGGAACAACCCACATACCTGCCGAACTCCTAAACTAATCAACAAAGAGGATCGACTCAAAACACTCGAGAGGCCAAACCTATCTATGCACGCTAGCATAACCAAAATATCCCAACAAAGGCAAAATCTCAACTCTGGCACAACTACCGGTAACATATCAAACCAACACAGGAACCTTTAGCCACACTACATAATGGCCTAGGCAACAACCATCTAGGACCGCTAGAAAGGAAGACCCAAAGCAAGTATAGAACCACAACAAATAGGGAGCGAGCTCTACAAAGCCTACTCAGAAGCTATATCTCCGGGTAAAACACCTCACAAGGCTAACTCACCCCCATCCACTACTAAAGAATTAAACTATTTATAAAACAACACATCGATACTACAATTCAGGTAGCCAAACAAATAAACAAATAGCAGGTAGGCATATAAGCAATTAAACGACAGAAGGGAAAGAGTCACAACACGAGCGGGATTAACACAAGTCAAAGGTAGAAAAGGCCTGACCTAGAGCAACAATATCAGGAACCTATACCTCTGGACCACCGAGAGAAGCATCAAGCTGACGGGATCTAACTCTGGACTGAGTGGTCAAAACTGAAGGCCCAATCGGCCCTCGCTGGGGACAAGCTCTATAAAGGTGACCGATATCTCGACAATCATAACAACCAGGCTGACCGAGATACACAATTGTAGGGCAATTCCAAGCAAAGTGCACATGCTCACCACACCAAAAATATCCTTTACCAGATGAAATCCGATGGGAAAGTCTCACTAAACCTGACCGGCCACCACAGCCTACAGCCTTTGAAGGCAAACCCCAAAGGATATGATCCACACCCTGCCTGCTCTTCTCAACATGCCCTAGACAATCACTCACTGGAACCCGTGGATCAATTGAAACTGACCTGGTAGATAAGAAGCAGTGGAACCCCATCTCTGGTGGAGAATCCCCTACCTCGAGTCTGAGAACCTCGAGAACTGTCCTGGTAATGACATCTCTTAGCACTACCTCTGTAAGCCTCACAACATAAACCCTCAACAGCCCAAGCATGGTCCACTACCTGAAGAAAGTCATCCCAACTGTAACCAAATGCACGGTCGCTAAATGGAGCGATGAAATCAAACCTCCCACAAAGCTCCGAACCCTATCAAACTCTGAAGGTACAACCCTTGCAGTATGCCTAACTATGTCATGAAATCTTTCCTCATACTCCAATACCGTCAGAAAACCCTGCTGAAGAACTAGAAGCTCAGTCGTAACTGAAGCACCACTCGCAAAACCAGGTACTGAAACACTCACCGGAGGACTCAAAGTCCTATCCAAGGTGTCCTGAAGAATTAGGGTCACTACAGATCCAATCGGAGGCTGGGATGGCCCCACACCCCTTATCTAAGGCAATAAACTCACTCTAAAGTCCTGGTGCTGATGGAAGCACTAAAGCAACAGGCACAGAGCCTCGACACCAGCCGCTATCGAACTCATCTTAGGCATCTGAGAATGAATGAACAACTGAAGTTTTAGAAGTCAATAAAGACAGGAACTCACGATAAGGAGCCAAGAAGATGAAACTTTTCCTAACAATACCTTGTAGCCTCCCGCAGATAGGATACAGACGTCATCGTACCGATCCACAAGCCTTTACTTAGACACTTGCCTCTGTACCACGACAACGGTGAACCTAGAGCTCTAATACAAAGCTATCACCACTCATATCTCAGGTCATGATGGCACCTACAACCCCCCAGTAAGAGAACCAATCCCCATAGCTCGAAACGGTTAGTAATGGGCTACTACCTAACCAAAATGCACAATAAGCATAAATAAGCAGAAATAAAATGTAAAAGTAGACAAAGGGGAAGCAAAACTTGAATATATACATAAAGAAAACTACACCAACCCCAAGACTTGGTAAAGATAGTACAGAAGCTTAAAATAGAGTACAAGTGCTTGAAGTAACAATATACAATACAATTTAACTCCGAAAGTCCAAAGAGTAACAGTGCCAAAAGATGAGATACGGTCAAGCCCCGACCATCAGGCGCTCACCCTAGTCTCTAATATCCACAATCTGCATGAGTCTCCAACGCGATCAACGGCGAAAGCTCAACTAATATTTGCGCAAAAAGTCAGGAAGTATAGTATGAGCACCAAAATAACGGGTACTAAGTAGGTATCATCGGCCGACTGAGCGCATATAATATATAAAAACAGTAAGTAACAGATAGCAAGAAAGTGATGTGCCGCTAATTTACGGCACTTTCGACTCCTTTTTACTAAGAACAATCGTACGTTTTCAAGCAACCGTTGTTGTTTTTGATGTTTTTATGTTGTATTTGTAGGAAATGGAAACAAACACGGAAACGGACGGAAATACGCAAAAAAGAACATTCTGGATAAGAGTGACGGTTCAGGTGACGGTCCGTTAAGGGTGTGACGGTCCGTCACCCAAACCGTCACACCAAGGCAGCAGCCAAGGCAGCACCACTGCCTAAGGGTGACGGTCCAGGCGATGGTCCATCAACCCTGTGACGGTCCGTCACCCCAAGCCGTCACACTTAGGCAGTCCGCGACGCGGAATCCGAGCGTTTTTGGGATTGGTTTCCTAGACTCCTATAAATACCCTATGTTAGGTTTATTTTACATATTACCTTTCCAATAGTTTTTACACACGTTAGTAAATAATTTTAGGAGTTTTAGTCGACTTGGAGAGCAAGAAACACGTTTTCTACTTCTTGAATTCGTGTTCTTGAATCGTTCTTGGGATTTTGTTGTTCTTGCTCTTGGATTAATTAAAGATTGTTTTCAATACATTGTAAGGATCTCTTTTCTTTATTATGAATATTGCTTTCTTTTATTCTTCTACAAGCATGATTAACTAAACCTCCCACAACTAGGGTTGTGGGAGCCATGGCAAACGTAGCGATATAGATTCCGGGTAGCGTTGGGTTCAATATATGTATTGTCACGGTGTTAATCATTCATTATTTAACATTTTCTAGTGGTTGCAAACATTAGAACATGCCTAGGTTTAATTTGCTTGAGTAAAGAGATTAAAACCGGGAAACTTGATTAACAACAAGGATTCGAGACTACTAACTCTCGTCTAATGATTAATGCTGTAACTAGATTAATCTACTTGATGTTTAAGGTTGAAATCTAAAAAGCACATCTTTTCGAGGTCGAGAGAATAGAAAAGGAATTTTGTTTATTTGGTCGAGAGACGTTTAGACGATACCATTACTTCAATCACATCGTGACACGCATATAAAAAGAACCCGATTAAGCCTAGAATCGACATTGTTACTAACGCCATGGTAAACACTTCCCTAGTTCATTCTCCTACTGCTTATTTCGCATACATTATTGTTTGTTTTGTTTACGCATTGTTCACTCAAAACCCCCCCAATTTACCGGAAACTATTGACGACTAGTCACTTAATTCACTAAAGACTTAATTCTCACCATATTCTCTATGGGATTCGACCCTAACCTAGTTGGGTTCTATATTTGACTACGACCGCTTACGCTTCTTTAATTAGAGGTGTAGTTTGGGCGTTATCAAAAAGTGGCGCCGTTGCCGGGGAATACGATTGTTAATTAAGTCTGGTGTGTTTATTTGACGCTTAGTCATAATTTCCTGCTTTACGTTTATTTGTTGTTTTTGTCTTTTACAGGGTACACAGTTGTGCATGACAAGTACCCGAAGTTCGGGGGAACAAATTTTACCTTACGACCCCGAGCTTGCTAGAACATTGAGGCGGAATATGGCCGCACAACTAGAGGCAGCGAGGATCGCTGCAGAACTGCAGGCCCAACAAAATCTGAATGCTGGTGGTCTGCAGGCTGAGATCGCAAGGAATGATGAGGATCTCGACTTAGATGGAGCTGGCGCTACGGGCGCCATTGTTGTTCCACCGCTACCGCCCGGAGCCAAGTTCAACATCACTAGCACGATGATCCAGCTGTTGAACTTGAGAGGAGTGTTCCGAGGTGTCGCTGGGGAGGATCCAAACCAGCACCTAATGAATTTCGTGGGCATATGCAAGTCGTTTGAACTACCGGGCGTGAGTCAGACAGCGATCAGGCTCAGGTTGTTTCTGTTGTCTCTGTCTAATGAGGCAGCATTGTGGTTGACAGAGCTGACCCCCGACTCTATCGCAACGTGGGGAGAGTTGAGAAGAGCTTTCCTAGAAAGGTTCTTTCCTCCCTCTCGGATGATACAGTTGAGGGACGAGATTAGCAACTTTAGGCAGCAACCGCACGAAGCACTGCACGAGACTTGGTTGCGATTCAAAAAGAAGATAACACAATGCCCGAACCATCAGTTAACCGATAACTTTTTGATGCAGACGTTCTAGCGGGCACTGAATTCGGCTACCAAGCCGACGTTAGACAACGCAACATGTGGTGCATTCATGGGTCTTACCTTTGTTGAGGCCACAACTACTTTGGACAGGCTCACCAAAACCAACAGGGCCTGGCACACACGAGATTCAGAGGTTGCAGCTAGCACCTATACCGTTGGTATGTCAGCAGAGCAGCGTAGGAAAGAGGAGGAGCGCGACCAAGACATAGCGCATCTGAAAATGCAGTTGGACCTACTGACCAAGCACTTGTTCTCAGGAGGTATGGAGAAGGTACAAGCGGTGGGTTCCCAAGGTATGGAGACTGAGGAGGCAAATTACTTGGGGGGTTTCCAGTCCAATGGCCAGGGAAACCAAGGTCGGAACTACCAGAGAGACAACCACTATGAGAAAGATGGTTACAGAGATCGCGATCAAGGTAGCTGGAGGAATAACACCGATAGAGGTGGGTTGTATGTACCACCTGGTAATCGGGACAAAGCTGGCAATGAGGCAGGGACTTCCAAGCTAGAGAACATGATGGCGAAGATGCTGCTAAAGGTGGAATCGACTGACTCAGGGGTAAAGGAAATGAGGATTGAGTTATCAACGTTGAGTCAGGTAGTAGAGTCATATTCCACCGCAATCAAGCAATTGGAGCAGCAAGTGGGTCAGATCTCGGCATCTTTAAACCAAAGGAAGACAGGTACCTTGCCGAGTGACACGACTCATCCGAGGAATGACGCTAGCTGTATGGCGATCACCACAAGAAGCAGAAAAATATTACCGGAATCACATCCGGTAATTCAGACTCAAGGTGATGCTGCGGATGATGAAGAGGCGGTAGAGGAGGAAAATCCAAAGCCCGCGGAGAAAAGCAAGGAAGCTGAAAAGCTTCCAACTATGATGCCTCGACCACCACCTCCTTTCCCACAGCGTTTTAAGAAGAAAGCTGACGATGATAAGTTCCTGAACTTCATGACCATGCTGAAGCAGATTTCAATAAACATACCACTGGTGGAAGCGCTAGAACAAATGCCCGGTTTTGCCAAGTTCATGAAGGACTTGATTATAAAGAAGAGGTCGGTAAGTTATGAACCGGAAGACAACCTCCACCACTGCAGCGCTATTTCTTCTAGGTCGTTAGTCGAAAAGAAGGAAGATCCAGGTGCGTTTACTGTTCCCTGCACTGTTGGGAAACTCAACTTCGGGAAAGCCTTGTGTGATCTGGGTGCTAGCATCAACTTGATGCCGCTAGCCGTCTATAAACAACTTGGTTTGGGAGCTCCTAAACCAACGTCCATAAGAGTGATGATGACTGACCGTTCAGTAAAGCGACCTGTGGGAGTATTGTCTGATGTGCTAGTAAAGATCGGTAAGCTTATCTTCCCAACTGACTTTGTGATCTTGGATTGCGAAGTGGATTTCGAAGTTCCCATAATCTTGGGACGACCATTGTTAGCCACAGCAAGAGCATTGGTCGACATGGAGAAAAATGAGCTGACCTTCTGATTGAACAATGAAATGGTCAAGTTCGATGTGTCCAAATTGATGAAGCAACCAAGTGACATGAGGGTGGTCACGGTCATCAATGCTATTGAGGAAGTCCCTGCGGACGCGTAACTTGAGGAGAAGCAGGTTAAGGAAAGCGGTGAAAATAGATCAAGAAAACGAAAACACCGCAAGAGAATCTGCAAAGAAAGAGCGAAGAAGTTGTCACGACTAGCGAAGGAGCCCAAAAAGGAAGCTGGAATGCCACACTCCATCGAGTTCTCTTGTTTTGGAGACCCTGGCGGTCTCCAACATCATTCCAGAATCTGAGTCCGATCGACGTCACGGGTATTCCTTTCTCTCACAGTTTTTAGCTTTCATATGGATGCATTGGGGACAATGCATGAGTCTAAGTTGAGGGTGTTGGGAAACCTGTGCAGTCACCACCGAGGGTTTTGTTGCTGCCGTGTTTCTTTTCCCTCCGGGTGTGC